>CM060260.1:21041833-21300227 GCA_030684275.1 Acipenser oxyrinchus oxyrinchus
AGAGAGAGAGATTTCTAATATACAACACCCACTCTGTTTAATCATTCCAACCCAGGTTTTAAATATATTTCCCTCAATAGGTTAGATTTGCTTCATGTATAGATGTTTTTTAACAAAATATTGGACAATGATTGTAGGGGTTTATCATTGACCCTTTGAAAAAAAACACTAAGCATACAGTGGCCAGTCCAGTTATTTTCATTTAAATTCAGGCTATAATGAACATGTTAAATATAACTGTACCATGCTTGGACTAAGCCTGACTGCTCTCTAAAAAATCCCCTGCACAAGCAGTTTTTAGACACCCTGTTTACCTACCAAGGCTCGTTTTTTAATTAATATGAAACTCTACTGTAAGCGCTTTTCCAAATTCACCGCATTTTTGGCAGTGTTCAAGTGAAGCCTCGGACAGGCATCTTTTCAGATAATAAAAAAACTTGCATCCTAATTTTTATAACTAAGCTCTCATTATTATATAATGAGGTACATACTCCTGTCTTTCTTAAAGCACCTTCCGTTGGTTATCATTCAAGATTGATACACAGCAAATACAAATCATGCTTTTAAGAGCCAACAGTAATACCCTGCTTTGAGGTGCCAAAGACTAAGCCTTATCTTTTGAAGGTCTAATGCCCTTCTAGAATTCTACAGTGTGTCTGAGACAAACTTTTAATTCTTTCACTTTTAAACTCTACAGTTTCCCCTGTAAATAAATACCTCTCTTTATTACTTCAGTAAAACCTTTACACTTATACTAGTTTAAAATACATGTGTTTAGCTTAGAGACTGCTTTTAGATCAAGCTTACCTCTTTCTCCAAATAAGATACATGACTGTGAATCCATTAAACTATAGGCTTGTTAATATTGAGAAATATAGCAGCATTATTAAGACTTCTGTTGTTATTACTATGTTTATTACACTAAAGCCCCAAACAGGCAAAAACACTTGTTAGTTCAAATATGATGTTTCTATTTAATTCAAACATATTATTTATCTTCAGATAGTTCCTTATTAGATCAAAATACTTTTTAAAACTTCTGTGCTTAGTTGCCATAAAATCAAACAGGTGCAACATAGCTTTTTCTAGTTTTATACATTGTTCTGTCTAGAAAGGGTTACTTTTTCTTTTTGTTAATTTGCAATACCTAACCTCTGTGTTTAGTTCCCCCAGATGCCTGCTTCTGCCAAGGTTAACACAGGCTTTCGTGTGCGATAGTCTTTATTAATTTAAAGATAGAGGAGACCCTATTTTTAAGTCTGACCAGCTTCCAAAAGTGTATGTGCACTCTAATAACAAAGGCATACAGACAAGCTTTTTTTGTAACATTAACACTTGTTCAGTTGTCTTAGTTCAAATCCTTGAAACCTGTTCATAATTTGCTGCAATATTATTTATGCTGGTTTTATATTCTTTAAAACACAGTACAATTATTACAATATTCTAATAGTGTCAGTTAGTACTGAACTTCTCTCAGTTTTTAACTGTAATATGTTCTTTCAACATAATAATTGTATTTGTATTGTAACAGTTTAACTTTACTTACTTACTATAGTACTATAGTAGAACCACAAACCTATTTTAGTTAAATTGTTTCTCATAGAGTTTGCCATTCTGTTCTCGCTGGATCAGAATGTTTTGAGGCTCTGAGTCTAATTAAAAAAAAGATGCTTTTGCCTGATAAGGGAGGTTTGGAACATTCAGCAGGTCGGCCTGACCTTTTGATACAAGGAGTTCTCTTTTCAGACCTTACACATTCACTAATAATATTGTTCTACTGTTATACTAAAATAAACAGGAATATGAAATCCTACAATATTATTTTAAAATATAACAGTCATTACAATATTTGTTGTAGTTTCATAAATGTTCAATTTGTATCCCAAAGATCAGCCTGCTTCCAATAGCAGTGACAGTCTTGGGTCAGTTTCTGATCTCATTAACAGTCTTTAAAAGCCTGATACCTGCCAAAACTTAAATCCTGTTATCTGGGCTCCCATCTCTATATTCTCATTCCCATCATTAGTGGGAAGCCTTAAGCTATCCATCTCTGCCACATACACCTTTCACTCAAAAAAAGGTGCTCACACCTTGTACAAGGGAAGATGGGTTTTAGGGTCAATCGTGACATAATAAAGTAATAAAATAATAATAATAATACATATTTGCTTGAATATCTTTTACAAGGAATGTTGAAATGTTTGACCTTATCATTCAGGATATATGACAAAAAATTGGTGATACAGTTCTAAACTAGTTGGCTACATATGCTTTTATGTCATGGCTGATTGCATCTAAGAGCACAGTAGTGGGTACATTGATGTGCTGTTCCTAGGAAGCGTATAGTATTACATTTCTGTCTTATTATTACAGGCTGTACTAAAGAAAGATGGATTTCAGCAGTTAAAGCTCTGCTGCTTCAAAAGCCTCAGCATGTTCTTCTTATTAGTCTGTTATCTAAGCATGTTTTAAGTGGCCCAGGGTCTAAGGACAGCAGATTTAGAAGGTCTCAAAAATTATCCTTGGCAGAAGATTTTTAATTATAATTACTGCTGTGTGACTTAAAGAGTAACTAGCGGGGTTCCAAGAAATATAGCTACACGTCCCCACGTGTTGCTACAACTGTTTAAATAATGTACCTGTAATTCTTCTTTTCATTTTTAACATCCTGACAATGTTTTACACTTATACCTTTAAAGTTATACCGAAAAATGGCCGTGTGAGGATAATTGCCCACATTGTCAAACAGGTAACACAGCAATAACCATCTATGATGTGGTATGGAAAAGAAGAGCCAGAGCACTTGTTTTTTTATTTTTTAATTGCTCTTCCTGCAGTGATTTAGAGGACAAATCTCAAACCCCAGTGCACTAGAGCAGCCATTTTGAAAACAGCTTTGAAACAGACTTTAAAGTTAGGTGGAAAAAGTTGTCAGGTACATTATTTAAAAAAGGTGTAGCAACATTTGGGACTGTATAACACTATATACCCCCCCCTACTTACTCTTTAATAGTAGCAATCTACATCAAGGTTGTAAATCCAAAATCAGAAATCATAATTCAAGTAACACAATGGTTAAAGTGTAAAGCAGGAGAAAAAAAGAAAAACAGGAACTGGATTACTTTTTGTTCTTGAGAATGAATTACTATGACAAATACAGTATTCTCACCAAAGGGAATTGTTCTTTGTAAAACATATTTATCAGTGCTGAATCTTAATAACAGTTGTGATTAATCAAACTGCTATGTTCTTAAAGATGTTTTGGGTTAACCACGCTCTGTTTTTTTGCAAATGTACTAGAAATGGAGGTACACCAATTACATTTGGAGCTTAAGAAGGCAACCAGGTTTAGGTGTGATGAGAGTGTCTTCCCTCGAGGGGGCCAAGGGGAATTCTGCAAATTCTGGCAAGTTGGTAAATCGGTGCAAGGCAAAACATGTTGTGATACGTATTTCTAATATCTATCAACAACTAATTTATGTTGGAAAAAAACATGGATTTTTGCCATCAAATTCATGTGCAGCAATGTTTGAATATTCAGATAGTTCCTCTGCACTAAAGAAAACAATATTACTCCATGCCACTGTTTTCACATCACACTACTAAAGTCTTCTCTTGTTGATCAACTACTGAGCACTGACACAAAGCAAAATGGGATTTGTGATGCATGCCAAAATGAAATCTGATCAGAATGAAAGCTCGACCAATCAATATGCAGTAATAATACTGACATTAATCCTGGTCAATAGCAGCTAACAGAAACAGAAGCAGTAAAAGGAATCTGAATGCAAGCAGCATGAACAGAATGAAAGCTGGAGAGCAGCGTTGATTAGGAGTTTTTGGGAGGCTACTGGAGGTATGCTATGGCTGTACAATATTGTATCTTGTATTTTCAAAATTATCTAATGCTTTCAATGTATTACATTTATCTGGAATCAGCATTGAAAAGTCTTCTTTCACCTTGTCTCTGAAAACCCCAGCAGGCCACCATCTTTAATTTTCTGCTACCATTGAAACTTGAATTTGCCAGAATAAGACTACTTAGACATAAACCACATGACTACAACTAAACCCCACTGTTTCTCAATGTCCTCTTAGCAAGATACATGTTTGTATTTCTTCCCATGAAATAAATACATTTAATTTGTGTTTTAAAGCAGGTACTGGAGCATGTTTGCAATTATATCAGTGAGATTTCTGTATACTTTTATTAATCTAATGTTTGCAAAAGTGGCAGATGAGCACCATACATTTTCAACATAGCACTAGTTGGTTGTTTTGGTAAATGAAGTAGATCCAGAGAATTTAGAGTTTCTAAATTGCATATAAACCAAGCCAATGTGATTTTCCAGGTCTAAAAGTCATTTTGCTAACCTGCTGCTGATTTACCACTCTAGTATAATCCAAAACTAGATTTAAAATATTATCCTGAAAAAATAAGCCAGTCAGGTTCTACAGTATGTGTTAGTGCTTATTTCATTTTTTTTGTTTGTATACTGTCAGTGAAAATGAAAAAGACTACAGTAAGCAATGATACTTAAAACTGTGTTTATGTGTTAATTGCTTTTTAATGGTTTTCTTGCAAATTATCAAGTATAAGATCAGTATAAAATTCCTAGATTTGTATTGCATATTCTGTGCTCTGTTTAACTTCAGTCAGGTGTCCATTTTTTGTTTTAATGTGTATTTTGAAGTCTTTATATACTCACGTAATTTGTATTATTCTCCATACATACATATTAACTATAATTAGCAAGAACTTCTGACTAGGAATTAATAAGGAAGACTATGGATCTCATCAACCAAAAACTATTCTGTCACATAATGGATAAGACCTCATTATTCATTGAGAAAGCATTAGCATACATATGAAGGTATCCCATAAGTTAATTAATGTATTAGTCATTAGAACTTGAAAAGTTATCTAATAATGTAACGGCAGACAAATCATTCTCTCTCTAAACCATTCTTCATGATTTAATAACCCTGTGCACACAATCTGTAAAGAATAAAGGATATCAGTTCAGGGGAAAATACATATAAAAATGTGAATTTCATTAATAATGATTCAGTACATTTTGAAAAGTTAGTATAAAAATAGAGCTGTTATTCTACAACAATTAACTTGTAATTCATAAAGAAATGAAAATGCATGCCAAGCAGTTTTATATTTCTATGCCTTGTCCCTAACATAAAGCCCCATAATTAACCACTAAAAAAATATTTTCCTTTTAAATTCATTGAAAAGTGCATACGGGTACATATTATTGCTGGTGACCAAATGGAAATGGGGTTGTTAATATAGAGCAATAAGGCACGAGAGGGCATGCATGGGTTGTGCTGGATATTGTCACTTCTTGGTGCGTTGTTAGAAAGCCAGTCATTTAAGCATTAACAGCCAAATTTGTTTGTGGTATTAATTTAATTTTGAGGGGTTTTTTTCTAGCGCATCAATGTTACATTTTTGTACCTGTAATGAGAGTGTGATTGGTAGTAAAGGAGAAGAGAGCCAGTGAAGAAAGCAACTAAAACCAACTGATACCAACTAAAAAGGAGAAAAATAAAACGGAATATCTGACAACTGGATCCGACAGAAGTTACAGAAAATGACTGGTATGTACAACAAATAAAACACCAAAACAGCATCTTGTTTAAAATAGCAAATTAATATAAACTGGAAGATATTAAAAGACACCTTGATGTCTTCAGTATCTTCCATGACAGCAGGTATTTTGACAGTTGTTTTCTTTGATTTTGGTGGCGCAGTGATACGTGGTTAGCACAGGTGCAGTGATTTGCCTTTGCTCCTAAGTAGTTCCTAAATGTGACATTGTGCTTCATATTGTAACAGCTTGGGAACACCGATGGGCCAATCAGCATGCAGCATTCTAACAATCCGTTTTATAATTGTAAATATGTATTTCAATTGTTCGGAGAACATATCATTTAATTTTTTTTCTAAATGGCAGAAACCAACAGATCTATAGGTATTGGCCTCTAATGTTATGCGATCTGTGAGTGCCCGGCAAGTGTGCACATGTACACTACTTTTTTTTTTTTTAAAAGGGACGACTTTTGTAGACAGACTGTTAGCTGTTGCAGTTGTATAATAATAATAATAATAATAATAATAATAATAATAATAAATACTCTCAGATATCTCTGAGAAATGACTAATGCATTTAGATCCAGAGCCAACTGAAACTAGAATGAGGCACATTTTTAATAGGAAGTGTTCGCTAGCAGATCTGCAAAACAAAGCAAACCTAACCAGAAAAAAAGTATTTATTTTACGGGTTGCCCTTGTCATTCTACATACATTTCTGCAGGCAATGCAGGTGCAGATAACTTTACATGCTTTTCAAAACTTGATGTTGAAGTGATTTAAATGGATGTTTAAGAAAAAAGAAAGTACAATACTCACTCATTTTCAGGTGGCCCCTAATAACACGGAACTGGTTACATAGCATGCAGGTGAACACAAACAACCCAAACTATTCCCAACAACTGCAACTATATGCAATATACTAGTTCAGTGAGATCACCAAACACATTTTCACTGACTGGCATTTCCTGTGACCAAAAGATTATTCTATACTGAGCATAAAAAGAAACTTATCACTATTATAACACATTTATTTTTGGAAAAAATAAGGTATATAAATGATGGACATAGATGAAATGTTTTTGGTTTCTTTTTAATCACTCTATCATTCATCCTTGACTATGACATGTTTGAGTGATTATGACTGAAGCATATGCACTTAATCACCTAATTATTGAGACAGTTGATTGGACATTGGATATGGAGTGATTTCAGCTGTTGAATTGCAAGCTTGAATAAAAACAAATCACAGAAAAACACCAATATGCCATGTCTGTCAGGAGAGCAGCGCCTTCGTGCAATCGGCATGTTGGAGGCTAGACTAGGGCAGCGTACTGTGGCTCGCCGTCTTGGGTGCTCACAGCCAGCAATTTCAAACCTGACGAGACAGTATAACCAGACACACTCTGTCAATGACAGGCCACGAACTGGGAGACATGTGGCTTCTAGGGCACGGTGACCACTGAACAGGCAGATGCTTATCCAGGTACTACAAGAGGAATAGGCCAGGATTCCACAAGACAAAATCCGAAACCTGGTGCAAAGCATGCGTCGCAGATGTACTGCTTGTATTGCTTCCAACGATGGCCACACACGCTACCAGCCTGTGACTTTTACAGTATCCCCCATCCCCCCATAACTTTAGACAGTAATATGTCAATTGTTAATCACCACAATAAAAAGTCACTGCACCTGCTCTAAAACAGAGTTTGTCATTTTTCGATCACATTTAGTGAATTTTATCCAAATATAAGTCATATGTTTCTTTTGATGCTCAGTATAAAATATTCTTTACTTCAGAGTTGATTTTTTTAAAAATCTATTCTGAATCCTGTTACATAAAAAGACTTCAAAGATTTTATGATATCTCCTTGATATAGATCTACTTGATGATTCTTTAAAAGGCGAACTGCAGCATTTATTTCCAAGGGGAAGATTGTCCATCTAGTTTGAGTCTATAGGATTTATTTTTTATGTATTTATTTATTATTGTGTAGCGTGTAGGACATTAGGACACTGTTGATCCCTGTGCTTGCAGAGCATAACCCTTGGTGGTGCTATTTAAGGAGTGGTGGTTACCTATGGGAGTGAGCAGCTAGACCCTGAACGAGCGGGTGGTAGCGGGATTCCCAAAGGTCATGAGAGTTGTTTGACTTTTTGTTTGGTAACTATCTATGTGTATAATTGAGAACAAGCTTTGACCACTGTTTTTCCTTCTCTCTTTTTTTAACTTTCACTAAATCCATATTGCCTACAATGCATTCACCATAAAAAAATATAAATACTGTATCTATTATTCAAGTCTTTGTGATCCTGCCAACTTACGCCAAATGTGACAAGGAGAGTCCGTAGATAATTTACCCTCTAATTGATTAATTCTAGACTACGCCACTCCCAAACAAGGGTGGGAGACCCTATCTATTAACAATGAAACCACAACAATATATCCCCACTGCAGATCCTCTTCAATTAAATGAATATACAGAGACATGGCATAGTCTATAATTAATCAATTAGAGGGTAAATTATCTACCGACAGTCCTTGCCACAATTGTTTAATAAACAGGATGTCAAAATGACTTGTCCTCCAATTCTATTCACAAAAGTTTTCTTCAAGAACAATTGATCAGATGTCAACAGGCTGGTAACCTGGTTATCAGGTCCTTCTCTGTTATAAACCTCTTCTGACACTCAGTACACAATACAAGAAGATTCCAGTGCATACATTATACAGCATCTTTCTGCATCCCTACGTATACCCAGCCACAGCTACTCATATTCGTGCTGACACCACAGCACAAGCAGACAGGATACAAGATGGAAGCTGTTCCAATTGGAGTCTAAGGGATGATCTGCAATTCAAAGTTGTATTCCAAATATTCAGTGTATTGTGCTCATTATCTTTCCTATTATTTTTTGTGTTTGATTTTTGGTGAAAATCTTTCAAGGTTCATATAAAGAAAGCAAAATCTACATCAGTGAATTAGTAACCTACTTTATTATAACCTACAACACAAATCCTTTTTTATATTATTATTATTATTATTATTATTATTATTATTATTATTATTATTATTATTGTATTTTACTAATCTGTTATTTTCTTTTACCCTTTCAATCATTAAACAATGGAAACCAAAGCTCTGATTGGAATATTCTTCTGCAATGTAACAGATGATCATTTGTATTACTACAGTTAGAAATGCTGAGCTGTATCATCATAATGTACAATTTAAAAAAAAAAGTTTATATAATGCCTTTTACCTCATAAACTGCTTGGTTTAGGATTAGGGTTCAACTGACTTTAAGTGACCAGCATTCTCTTGTATTGTAAAACAAATTGCAATAATGATGTTTTTAACATAATCACATTAGCTTTTCTAGGTTTATAGGTATATGTGTTCTTATAATGTATTATGGTTTATATATAGTTTTATATTAAGTTATAGTCAAACGTTTACATACCCCAATGGAAATTTATAATTTCTTGAAATTTCTCGAAAACAAATAATTATAGGAAAACATTTTTGTAGCAAAAGTTTTGCTTTTGTGGATGAGGAAAAAAAAGTTACAAGACATAGATGTCTACAGTTATTTATTTCAGCAAAAAATGCTAATTCAAAAGTATTCATACCCTTTGATTCGATGATAGTATTGTCTACACAGTGCTAGAAATGTCAATATTATTAATTGTCAGAAAGCTGGAGAAGGATACAAGAAGATTTCCAAGCATTTGAGTATCCCAATTTCAACTATTGTTTCTAGTATCAAGAAGTTCAAGACTCATGGTAATGTCACAATGTCCCTCGGTCTGGAAGAAGGAAGGTTCTTTCACCAAGACAAGTACAAGAATTGTGAGGAAGGTTAATAACAATCCAAGATTAACTGCCAAATATATTCGGAGTGAATTGGCTGCAAGTGGGACTGGGGTTTCCATTTCAACCATAGGTCGAATATTGCATGGTGAAGGTCTCAATGGCTGCAGGCCAAGGAAAAAGCCACTCTCTGGAAAACTTCACAAGGAAAATCACTTAAAGTTTGCAAACAGCATTTGAATGATCGATATTAGTTCTGTCAAGTTTTGTGGAGTGATGAAGCAAAAAATCGATTTGGTCATGCTAATAGTCGTTACGTTTGGAGAAAGTCTGGTGAGGCGTACAAAGAAAAGAACATCATACCTACTGTCAAGCATGGAGATGGTAATATCCTTCTATGGGGCTGTTTTCCTCTAATGGCATGGGGAATTTAGTTCCAATACATAGTAAAATGGAGTCCATGGCACATCAAAAAATATTGGACAGTATACATGTCACTTTCAACAATTCCCTGTTTGGAAGTGGTTAAATGTGCAAAAAATATTTTTTATTTTGTTCATGGAATTATGTACTTATTCTTCATTTGTATTGTTTTAAACTTTTAATTTGGTCCGTTATTCATGTATGTATTTATTTATTGCAAAGGGCTGCATTTAATTTGTAGTTGCTTTAGTATTTTTTTTTATCTGATACAAAAACACATTGTAAATGTGAAAAAAACGCCAAGTTATCAAAAGTGCCCAGCCATTTAAAGTGGAGATATCAAAAACACAAGCCAAGTTTCAAGAAACCATTGGGGGAGCCTTGCCCAGCACAAAGCAAATAGGCACAACTGTAAAACCGAAGGTTTGTTGCAAGTTTGATCTGCTTTTATTGTGTCTGAAAAACACAAGCCAAGTTAGTAGAAACAATTGGGGCAACCTTGACCCCCACCGCTTTGACAGTTGTGCCTGTTTGCTTGGTGCTGGCCAAGGTTGTCCCAATGGTTTCTTGAAACTTGGCTTATGTTTTTGATATCTCCACTTTAAATGGCTGGGCACTTTTGATAACTTGACTTTTTTTCCCAATGTGTTTTTGTTTCAGATATCACTTCTTTTTTCACTTAATGGATAATAATAACACACACACACACACACATTATGGGAATATCACAATTGTTCAACCTATATTGAGGCAATGTATTGCCACTTGGATAGGGTAAATGTAAATAGTAGCCTGGTCTGTTGAAAGGGTTAAGATGTGAATCTGTGTAGCATATCAGTTATGTAGTTGGAGTGAAAGCATGACTAGTTAGGATGTCCTGTAATATACATATGCCTGGGGTCTGCAAAAATCTGCATAAACACTGGGAGAAAAAGAAGGACATTTTTGACCTTACTTTGGCGACTTATTTCTCTGGGAACTACAAATTAAAAGTGAAATGGTGCTTTTGGCTGATTTACATTTAAAAACGATCCTTGCTGTATAGAGAGTCTCTGGCAGTTCTCGTTGATAACTTGGCGCGAGGAATCCTCTCAGTAACCTTCCTTATAAAACAACAAAACTATAAAGTAGTATAATTTTGTAAAATTACAATAATTTGAAACATTGAATAAATGGTGTCACATAAAAAAAACACTGAATGAAGAGGTCTCTAAACCCATCGTACTGTATACTTTTTTCCTATTTATTCAAAAAAGCCTGCCAGGGCTACTTCCACCAGATAAATAGCATAGCGCAGTTCGGGGGGCATGTAGCTGGGGAGCTCTAATTAGTCTCTAATTCCCTATTTAAGCCATGATCACCTGCACTCTCTCTATCTAGTGTTTTCGTTGTAGCAAATGCACAGACGCCAACATTTGTGCTCCAGCTTAAACGTCTTCGCTTATATCTAAGCGAAGACACCCCCCATCTGCCTCTGTTCCTCCAAACCCACAAACTTCATCAAGGCACTTTATACAACTTTCAGTCGCCATTTCATTCAATGTGAGCTGCCAGTCAGATACGGAAACCATGTCCTACGATTATCAAAGTTCAGTCAAAGCGTCCTCCTATCCCGCAGTGGACAATACACTCATAGACTGCTCTTGATCAAATCAATAGGTTTTGCAGCAGCCTCAGAGCAACGCATTCTCATCCCCTCAAGTTCTGCAGTGGCCTCAGATCTATGCATTCTTCATCTCTGCCCAAAGGCAGCCCCATCTCCGGCACCATATGAAACCACCTTAACTCTCAAAGACCAAAATCCACCGCATTCAGCAAATCTCTGCTCTCCAGCAGGCCACTGCACACTACTGATATCATTCCATCGTTTACGTCCTTAGATCTCTGCACTGTTCAGCAGATCCCACCCTCTACTGTTAATCACTCCGCACTACAGCAAATCTCGGCTCCCTCTTCAGATCTGCTCACTATTGCAGCATGCAAAAATTGCTTTAGTTTAGATCTGCAATTGCCCTCCTCCAGAGCTTCCAACGCAGTCATTTCCACAGTCAAGGTTAACACTAATCTCCATACAATACAACAAGCATTAATACATGGTGAGAGACGTGGTACGAGACTGGAAATCTGTCTTGATTATGAGTTAAGGAGTTCCACTATTAGGAGAATGACTGGAGTTGTGAAACCCAAATCTCTGAATGTGAGTTCACCTTTTCCTTTCCAAGCAGTCACGATAGTAGCAAACCGCTGATCGATCTTCTATTAACTAACACATACGACCTCATCTCTCTGCCATTGTTTCCAGAATGGGGCGGAAAGGGCACTGAGCTTCATCAGCAGTCGATTCGTATATTCGTTCAGCTCCAGCTGCCACCTCAACTCTCAGTTCCAGCACTCCTCCTGCCTCTACTTTCAGTATCTAAGTTACGTCAGCCGGTCCCGCCTGCTTCTACCCCGTGAACTGTTATTGACGTGATGTGTTCTGCAATACATAAAGTCTGCATCTCCCTATTTTTCAACAGTTTCAGTCACAATGGGCAATATAGTAGGTCTGACAAACTTTGATAGTGACAGGAGCTCCTGTATACTGCAGAGAAACAGACCTTAATGGAGTTAGAACCAACAGTTAATCAGCATCTTGCCATGTTGAGTGGGTGCTTTCTTGAATGCCCTTGTTGGTCATTTAACAGACTATGAACAGTGCTGTGGTGCCTCTTGGAAGGAACTCTACATTCTAAATCTGTCAAGTTGCAACTCTTAGCTAAACAAAACTAAATTGAACAAGGAAAAAGCAGCACATGTGTATAAAGTACAACATCAAATGACAACATTGAAATTGGAGCAATGTCATTGCGGATGTATTAAAAATAACCTGTGATATTTCTTCTATTT
Organism: Acipenser oxyrinchus oxyrinchus; assembly: GCA_030684275.1. NCBI lineage: Eukaryota > Metazoa > Chordata > Actinopteri > Acipenseriformes > Acipenseridae > Acipenser > Acipenser oxyrinchus. The sequence goes on from CM060260.1 coordinate 21,054,566, forward strand.
CAGACGCCCACTTCATCATTCGGCTCCGTACCTCCAAGACGGATCAATTTCGGAGTGATCAGTTCATTCAGCCGTCAAGTATCGAGTCCCCTATCTGTTTTCAGTGGCAAGTTATCTTTCCAGCAGGAAACCCTCCCCCTCAGACCCTCTGTCCATTTATTCCTCTTGCTCTATCATCACTCGTCAATGGTTCTCAACGCTCCTCTCCACCCTCATATCCAGAGCAGGCCTCCCTCCTCGGCACTTTACCCACATTCACTCTGTATAGGCGCAGCCACCTCTGCCGCGAGGGCCAGAATCATTCACAGCCTGATCAAGAATATGGGGAGCTGATCCTGTTCTACGATGGATTCTTACAGTCATTCATTCTCCTCTGATATAGTTGCAGCCCATTCTAATATTGCTAGTATGCCCAGAGTGGGGCTTCCTGGCTGCCGGGGCCACCAGAGGTTTTCCCCTAATCAGCCTCAAGGGGGTTTTTCCTCTTCACTGAGCGGCAGGTATTCACATAGTCACACCTACTAATAATTCCAAACCACCTCTGTTTGTCCTTCTAGTCTTTTGTATATGTTATGCGTTGGCATGTTTTCTTTGTTTTGTCTTGTCTTGTTTCACGGAGAGCAGGGGGTCCATACTTTGGGGGGCAAGTGATCTCACTTCCCCGACCTCAGGTTCAGGCATCTGCCTATCTTCCCACTAATGGGGGGAGTTCTCACAGCCGTGAGTCAGAGCAGACCCCTGGCCACACTCTAGTAACCTGCCTGCTTTTTTTTACTTTAATAAACAGTCAAACTAAATTAGCACAGCACCCCTACACATGTTACAAAATGAAGCAGCAATATACAAGACATGCATATTATTTAACAGAATGGCGAAGCAACTCACCAGAACGGGAAGCACCAAATTGCTCGGCAACTTGTGTCTGATTTAGGTTTTTTTCAAGAGCTCAAGCAATTTCCAACTTTGTGTAGCAAGAGAAACACTGGTGCATTTAGCTGTTTGTTTAAATGCCATTTTGTAGTGATGAGGTGCACTTGTGGAAATCCGAAAACAAAATAATTCAATAATATGACGGCGGTTCTGGAAAGATTTAATAAACCAATCATCGTCCCTCAAGACACTCTCGTGATGACAAGTCATTTTTTTACAAACAGTACTGTATCCACTGTGAACGAATCGCTATCGGTGCCAAGGTGGTGTTCTTTAAACGAAGTTCCTGTTCCTTTAGCCGGATCATTTACAATGGTAAAAATCTGTTTCACCACAAGGGTGTTCCCTTAGGCAAAGTGTTCTCTTTGGAGGTGTTCCTATATGCGATGACTACTGTAATAATAATAATTGCATGGTACATTCTGAAAAATAAAAAGTACAACAGCATAGACAGTAGAACGAATTTGTTAGACCTATTTTTACCCTGCCTATATTTTGAGTCAACATCAGCAGTACCAGTAACAAAGTAAATTGCCTACATGGACTGTGCAGGTACTTTAAAATCTTCCAAAGTGATTAACAAATCCCATCCTGTATGGAAGCCTCCATGAAATTAAATAAGAGGTTGTTTTTTATATGGAGGATATTGTCAAGTTGTGTCACAGTATGCTCATCTCTTCCCCTCAGGGGATTATGACTACAGAAGAAAGTCGATGTTTCATTGCTATTAATCTCTGTAGAACCAGAACCTCCTAAAAAGGGTTTCACAGTCATACTCCTTATCTTCATCATTATCAGGTATATATATCCTGTCATATACTGTAAATATACTTCAGTACCGGTAAAGGTATATATTTTTTTAATTATCAATTTTCTCATTCCTATATCTTATTATTATTATTATTTGTTTATTTAGCAGACGCCTTTATCCAAGGCGACTTACAGAGACTAGGGTGTGTGAACTATGCATCAGCTGCAGAGTCACTTACAACTACGTCTCACCCGAAAGACGGAGCACAAGGAGGTGAAGTGACTTACTCAGGGTCACACAATGAGTCGGTGGTGAGGTGGGATTTGAACCGGGGACCTCCTGGTTACAAGCCCTTTTCTTTAACCACTGGACCACACAGCCTCCTTATCTTAATTGCAGGATTTCATGTATAATAAACTGGTAAGGTTGCATACATGTTTCTGTATTTATTTTTTAAACAGATTTTCCATATAACTACACTGTAATTGTGACACACAGTATGCTGTGCCATTGACTTAACACTGTCTTTAATTACAGTACAATACACCAGACCAGCATTTTTCCTTGTAATTTGCATATAATTCACAACCAATTATTTTTGTTTAGGCTTCAGGGAAAGTTTAATAGTGTTTAGGCTTTTTGAAAGTTATTATAAACCCCCTACCATCTAAGACTACTTGTTTATCAGGAAACAGATTCAAGTCAGGAAAGACTGTTCCCCAGAAGGGATACAACTTTTGAAGCCTTCATGTAATCATCACATACACTGAGCAATTTAGCAGCTACAAACACCATCTGGTGGCTGCATACATTTGTCTACCTGGCAAATTACCTTTGTGGGACCAATACAATCCCTTTAAGAGTCCCTTTATTGAGTTATTGATGTTTAAAGGATATGCTGTGGTACCTAATATGAACGCAATTATATAGATGAAGAACATGTCTGCTACATACCTGAGTGAACACAATAAAAAGCACTTTTGAAGCACTAAGCTGGAAAAAAAGAAGGAGTTTCTTATGATTCCTGAGAAATAACAATAGATGCTGACATCATTAAACCGAGCCCTGGAGCATAAAATGTATTTCTTGTTGATATGGATGCTTATACAGAAAGTAATATATTTTTCTTTGCTACCTGAAGAGGCCAGAAGCCAATAGAAAATCATAGAAAATTAGTATAGAGGATTTTCAAAACATAATGAATAGAAAGTAGGTGTATTTTGCTGTATGAATAACGTTTCATATATATACACTGCTGTGCAAACGTCTTAGACGTTGCATTTTTCTACTCTGATGCATTATGAGCATCAACAATTTACTCAAAGCCTCCACTAGTGTTTTCTACTATTATAACAACCTTGACTTACATATAGAAAGAAAAACATTGAGTGAAATAGCTTGCATCACTTGATTTTGAAGGTGTGGTATCCAAAGCATAACCAACAAGAACAGAGAAACATCATCTGTAATTGACAAACCCAGGACTGGAAGACCCAAAAAGCTGTCTAACAAGGTTGAGCAATACTTGAAGATATCCTTAAGGAATAGAAAGAAGACAAGCATTGAATTGACAACAGAACTGGCAGAAGGCACAGGCGCCATTGTCCATCCATCAACAGTCCAAAGCAACTTTGACCATTGTTCCATAGTCCAATTTCTGTGTTCTTGTGCATATGTTAGCCTTTTAGTGTTGTTCCCCTTTCTTAACAGGGGACATTCTTACTGCAACATATCATTTAAGTCCTGATTTAAAGAGTGACCTTCATACTGTTGATTTGATGGACAACGACACCTGTGCCTTCTGCCAGTTCTGTTGTCAATTCAACGCTTGTCTTCTTTCTATAAGACTTTTGCACAGCAGTGCTCCCTCACTATAACGTGGGTCTCGGGGGACACACAATATGAGCGCTGTAACCGAAGAGCGCTATAAGCAGGGGAGGGGCTGGGGGCACCGCATAACACACATCTGACTAAAATACAAAATAAAATAACTTCCTCTCTATAATGCACATATAGAGAAGCAAAAATCTAACTTTGTGTGAATTAACCATGCATAAAGCACCATGCAATCAACACTATATTTTTTACAAAAAAAAAGGTAACATTCCCATTCGTTGATCATTTCAATTAGCAGTTTTTAAACTATAAATAGCCTGGCTAAACGGTGGTCGGGAGTTCAGTTTGAAGCAACAGACAAGTAAACCAAGTGCGAGAAGGAGAGAGGAAGAGGGAATGGGCTCGCCCCAGGTTCAGCTGCCAGAGCGGGGCTGAAGCGAAGCTGAAGCGTCTCGTCTCCCGGAGAAAGCTGCAGCTCCTCTCACAGCAAAAAAAGTAAATACATTAAGAAAGATAACCACGTAATAGGCCTAATATTTATTTAGCTATAAAATAAATTCTGAATAAGATGTCTGTGTTATAAAGTGCCAGCGCAGCTTTTCTTCAGTTCAGATACTGTATCAAAAGGGAGAGACAGAAACGGAAGTTAGACTGAGAAGTTGTTTATAGTTTGAACAACACCGGTACTGTATTTATTGTAGAAATATTGCATGAATCACTAGTATAGGGAATTGTTTGGGATGTTTGGGCCAACCTACCTGCCGAGTTTCTTCAAAAACTGTGTGCAAGTGTACCTAGAAGAATTGATGCTGTTTTGAAGGCAAAGGGTGGTCACACCAAATATGGATTTGATTTAGATTTTTCTTCTGTTCACTCACTTTGCATTTAGTTAATTGATAAATGTAATCTATTAACATGTCTATTTTTGAAAGCATTCTTACTTTACAGCATTTTTTCACACCTGCCTAAAACTTTTGCACAGTACTGTATATAAACTTCTTGTATTCTCTATTAAATGCAGTTTTATATTTCTTTTGTTTTCCTCTTTTCAATATCCACCCTATGCCTTTGCTCAGTCCACCCTCAGGGACTTCATGGCTCTTTCGGTATCTGGGGAAGGGTGCAAAAAGAATAAATAATTGTCATGCTACAATGCAAGGTTTCATCTGCTCTGTTGAATGTTTCATTAAAATTACATAAAATTTCACAATCAAAAGATTTAAATTCCCTGGCTTTATTACACCTGACTCTCTGCCATGTGCTAAAACCTGGAATTGATTTAGAATTGTTTTTTTTAAGGAAAAAAAAAAGTTTTCAGAAAAAAGCTTCTACATTTAAGGAACAAATACAGTACAATGGAAGGGTTTGTGGGAATAATACAAGAAAGTACTAAAGTTGTTGACTGTTAGCTGGTTAGCAACCATGAGACAAAGCAAAATTGATTAACAAAAAAAAGCAACAAAAAATTGAGGATCTGATTAGCATGTTGGACTAATCACATTGATTTTGAATAAAAGTTCAGCTTCAATTCGAGATTTTTGAATAGGATAAAGCACAGGCAGAAGACTGCATACATGAGATTCTACAGCTACAATCTCATCTCATTAACTTACTCCAGCAGTTTGTTGTTCATTTTGATTGTCCTTTCGCTATAACAAACTATAGTGCTGAGAAAAAGTTTGTGAACCCCTTAGGATTTTCACATATTTCAAACCTAAAATGTTATTAGATCTTAATCTAAGTCATAATAGATAAAGATAACCTGATTAAACAAATGACACAAAAAACATGATACTTTTTCAACATTTATGTATCCACAAATAAATCAACATTCAATATCCATGTGTGAAAAAGTATGTGAACCTTTAGATTCAGTAACTGGTGGCACCCCCTTGAGCAGCAATGACTTCAACCAAGCCATTCCTGTAAATGTTGGTCAGTATCTCACATCAGTTTTGAGGAATTTTGGCCCATTCCTTACAGAACTGCTTCAACTCTGTGACATTTGAGTGCTTCCTTGCATGGACAGCTCGCTTCAGGTCCTGCCACAACATTTCGATGGGGTTTAGGTCTGGACTTTGACTAGGCCATTCTAAAAGGCGGACTTTCTTCTTCTGCAGCCATTCTTTTGTAGATCTGCTTGTATGTTTAGGATCATTGTCTTGCTGCATGACCCACTTTCGGTTCAGCTTCAGCTCACGGACGGATGGCCTGACATTGTCCTCTAGAATCTTCTGATACAATGCAGAATTCATGGTTGTGCCAATGATGGCAAGCCGTCCAGGGCCTGAGACAGCAAAGCAGCCCCGAACCATCACACTCCCACCACCATGCTTGACAGTTGGGATGAGGTTCTTCTGTTCAAACGCCAAACATAACGTTCTACTCGTCTGTCCAGAGAACATTGTTTCAGTCTTGTGGATCATCTATGTGCTCTTTGGCAAACTTCAGACGGGCAGCAATGCTCTTTTTAGAGAGCAGTGGTTTCCTCCTGGCTATCCTTCCATGAACACCATTCCTGTTCAGTCTTTTTCTGATAGTTGAGTCATGAACACTCACATTAGCCAAGGCAAGAGTGGCCTGCAGATCCTTGGATGTTACTCTGGGGTTCTTTGTGACTTCCGTGATGATTTTCCAGTTTGTTCTTGGAGAGATTTTGGTAGGACGACCGTTCCTGGGTAGAATGACTGTGGTCTTGAACTTTCTCGATTTGTAGACTGTCTGACAGTGGATTGGTGGAGCCCCAAATCCTTAGACATTGTTTTGTAACCCTTTCTAGATTGATGAGCATTAATAACTGTTTTCCTCAGAGATTTCTTTTGATTGAGGCATGATGTGTTTCTACACACCTGTATAGTGAAGACCAAACTCACAAAGTTTCTAATCTTTATATATTAGATCTTGCGGCCTCCCAAACTCACCCCTGAAGATTTACCTAATTATTTAAAAAACTGATTCTAATTATCCCCTTAATTGAGCTGATAAAAAATGCTGTAAAGTAAGAATGCTTTCAAAAATAGACATGTTAATAGTTTATATTTATCAATTAACAAAATGCAAAGTGAGTGAACAGAAGAAAAATCTACATCAAATCCATATTTGGTGTGACCACCCTTTGCCTTCAAAACAGCATCAAGCATCAATTCTTCTAGGTACACTTGCACACAGTTTTTGAAGGAACTCGGCAGGTAGGTTGGCCCAAACATCTTGGAGAACTAACCACAGTTCTTCTGTGGATTTAGGCAGCCTCAGTTGCTTCTCTTGCTTCTCTTGCTTCTTCATGTAATCCCAGACAGACTCGATGATGTTGAGATCAGAGCTCTGTGGGGGCCATACCATCCATCCTGGACTCCTTGTTCTTCTTTATGCTGAAGATAGTTCTTAATGACTTTCGCTGTATGTTTGGGGTCATTGCCATGCTGCAGAATAAATTTGGGGCCAATCAGATGCATCCCTGATGGTATTGCATGATGGATAAGTATCTGCCTGTACTTCTCAGCATTGAGGAGACCATTAATTCTGACCAAATCCCCAACTCCATTTGCAGAAATGCAGCCCCAAACTTGCAAGGAACCTCCACCATGCTTCACTGTTGCATGCAGACACTCATTCGTGTACCGCTCTCCAGCCCTTCGGCGAACAAACTGCCTTCTGCTACAGCCAAATATTTCAAATTTTGACTCATCAGTCCAGAGCACCTGCTGCCATTTTTCTGCACCCCAGTTCCTGTGTTTTCGTGCATAGTTGAGTCGCTTGGCCTTGTTTCCACGTCAGAGGTATGGCTTTTGGCCGCAAGTCTTCCATGAAGGCCACTTCTGACCAGACTTCTCCGGACAGTAGATGGGTGTACCAGGGTCCCACTGTTTTCTGCCAATTCTGAGCTGATGGCACTGCTGGACATCTTCCGATTGCGAAGGGAAGTAAGCATGATGTGTCTTTCATCTGGTGCAGTAAGTTTCCTTGGCCGACCACTGCGTCTACGGTCCTCAACGTTGCCCGTTTCTTTGTGCTTCTTCAAAAGAGCTTGGACAGCACATCTGGAAACCCTGTCTGCCTTGAAATTTCTGCCTGGGAGAGACCTTGCTGATGCAGTACAACTACCTTGTGTCTTGTTGCTGTGCTCAGTCTTGCCATGGTGTATGACTTTTGACAGTAAACTGTCTTCAGCAACCTCACCTTGTTAGCTGAGTTTGGCTGTTCCTCACCCAGGTTTATTCCTCCTACACAGCTGTTTCTGTTTCAGTTAATGATTGTGTTTCAACCTACATATTGAATTGATGATCATTAGCACCTGTTTGGTATAATTGTTTAATCATACACCTGACTATATGCCTACAAAATCCCTGACTTTGTGCAAGTGTACCTAGAAGAATTGATGCTGTTTTGAAGGCAAATGGGTGGTCACACCAAATATGGATTTGATTTAGATTTTTCTTCTGTTCACTCACTTTGCATTTAGTTAATTGATAAATATAATCTATTAACATGTCTATTTTGAAAGCATTCTTACTTTACAGCATTTTTCACACCTGCCTAAAACTTTTGCACAGTACTGTATATATATATATATATATATATATATATATATATATATATATATATATATATATATATATATATATATATATATATATATATATATATATATATATATATATATATACACACATTATTGCAGAGGGTATTTTAAGAATTGAAGTCATGCTGTTCTAATTCAAGAATTTGTCCTTCGTGGCTGTGTACTTCTTTGCTATTTGTCTACCAAAGTTCAGCACTCTACATCAGCTTGTTAAGCCATATATCCCAAGCCAAGTGACTTCATGCCAGTGTAACGATCTCGGTTTCCACAGGCAGGTGCATCACACTGGGCGAGGCAATCCACACACAGGCGGATGGCGGGGTCCCTGGTTCGCACCCGCCCTCCGCCTGTGTGCGGATTGCCTCGCCCTGTGTGATGCCTCTGCCTGCAGAGAACCAAGATCTCTACACCAGCACTATACCATACTAGTGAGTTAAACTTACCTCTTCTGCAACATTTGTTCTGCATACTTCAAGTTTACATATTTCTTCGTATACAAGATCCTCTACAGTATCCAGCTGGATAATCACCATAATTATGTAGAAAAAGGCTCTTGACAGCTCTTCTGACAAGTGATCTAATTTACTGATACACTCCTAAACCCACAACCATCTGGAATGATTTCATTATATGCTTGTTTTCTTTGGTAAAATTCTGTTTCTTCTGCAACATGCAGTTTTGAGATAAAGTTAAAAGCTCTATAACTGTTCAAGCAAATATGCCTGGCTATTTTCTGCAGTGATGACGATGCTTTGTTGTTGTAACTTAAGCAAATTAATATTGTAGCGTGGGATCCCGCAGGACTTATGAATGGGAGGTTTTGGTGCTGCATTGAACTGCTGTGGGAGCAGGATTTGCTTGTAAATAGTTGTAAGCTGCGTTCACTTTCACGCTGTGTTGTGCGTCTGTCTGTGTAGCTGCTGCAGCCAGGTCCGCTCTTTCCTGCCTGATGACTATATTAGCTGCAGTCTGCGTGCTGTTGAGGAGAGTGTGCTAAGAGAGTGACAGCAGCAAGAGCTAAGAGCATTTGCGGGCTAAAACAATGGCACTTATAATCGCCAATCCATTTCTACAAAACAACGGCATTTACGAAGGCCAATCCAATTCAGCAAAAAACTGCCTTTCCAGTGCTAAAGAAATCTTTTTTTCCGCTGAATCCATGGCAAGCCGTCATCACACTGGTGTCAGAGGAAAGCGGGATATGGAGACCTCAGAAGGAGATTGGAAGAGAAAGGCGAGGAAGCAGTGGTGGCAGAGAATGCAGAGAGAGGACGCATTCTACAGCAAGAAAAAAAGTGGGGACAGACCTGCAAGGAATTTGTGCGGAACCTTATGACAAAGGCCTACTATGCTTATCCCTGGCTCCAGAACCCTCAACGGGACCCAGCAGCAGCCGGATGGCAGTGAGGAGCTTCCAGCCGAGGTGAGCGAGACCCAGCTGGATGACGAGCTCTGTGAACAGCCAAGCAACGTAGCTGAGTCCGCGCCAGTCCAGGCCTGCGCTGAGGTGCAGTGGCAGACTGTGCCACCCAAGAGAGAACTGCCACCGCTGCCCAAGAGAGAACCGCTGCCCGATAGAGTTGCCACTGCCGCCTGAGAGTGGCCACTGCCGCTGGCTGAGAGAGAGCCGTCACCACCTGAGAGATAGCTGCTGCAGCTGCTGGCAGAGAGCCCGCAGCCACTGAGCGAGAGCGCGCAGCCGCTGACCGAGAGCCTGCAGTCCCCGCCAGAGCTCGGCCCCACAACCGCCAGGGAGAGAGTGTCCCACACCACCTGAGACAGGCTGCCCCGTGCTACCAGAGTCTCAGAGAAAGAGCTGCATCACCAGAGCCTCTGAGAGAGAACGCGGCATTTGCTTGTAAATGGTTGTATGCTGCGTTCACTTTCACGCTGTGTAGCTGCTGCAGCCTGGTTCCAAACAGGTCCGCTCTTTCCCGCCTGATGACTCTATATAAGCTGCAGCTTGCGTGCTGTTGAGGAGAGTGTGCTTAGAGAGTGATAGCAGCAAGAGCTAAGATCATTTGCGAGCTAAAACAACAGCACTTATAAGCGCCATCCAATTCAGCAATAAGCAGCCTTTCCGACGCCAAAGAAATCCCTTGTTGCAGTGTCTCTTTCTTCCCGCTGAACCAATGGCAAGCCATCGTCACAATATATTTTACCATATACTATATAGAATGACCATACTTTACTACATTTCCTCAAACTTAAACCATTTAGTCGTGCATTTTTCTATTGCAAAGTAATCTCCAGAAACACTGTTATACTACATAGATTGTTGTATATAACAGGTGCAGAGAATTTGCAAAAGGCAGAAGTTTGCAACCAACTGTGCCTTCAAGACAGCGCTTCTCTCCAGGTCAATAAGAATGTTTCTCCCCCAGATAATGTCACAAAACAAGGCCCTTCACAAAACAAGGCCCAGCACAAGGCAGAAGTCTGCAAACTCAGCTCATCCATTCCATTCCAGTTTATATATTATTTGCGGTAAAACACTGTTTGTTCCAGCACTGCTAGTGATGTCAATCTTTTCTCTGAACTCTACAGAATGCAGAGATACCAGACACATTTTAAATTGACCAATATGGGTGAGATTTAATAATGCAAAAAGTTTATGGTCAAGCCATTACCTTGATAATTGCTAAACAAGAAATGTGTGTTAAAGACAAAATCTGGCTTGAATGATAAAGATGCAATTCAAAACAGAAACACTATTCAGTATTAAAATAGTGTAGTCAACATATTGAATTAAATCATTAACTGCAATTATATTTTTGTTTGTAATCTAGTCACTAGAATAGGTTTTTGCATTCTCCTCAGCGTACCCAGTGTTATTATTTTGAATATTCTATATTTAAGGAAAACTGTGTCACTTAACAATCCAACAGACTGAACACTCTTCAAAAATAGTTTAGGTCCATAATATATGTGCCCATCCAAACAGACATTGATTTGTACTAATTGGAACTAACAAACTCAATTCTGCACTAATATACCAGGTGAGGGTGATAGGCCAACAGTTACTGAGATGGCTTTTTCCAAACTATTCAATGTAGAGCTCCACCAAGTAAACACTACTTTAATATCACAACCACCATCATCTGTCTTTCTCAAATGTACCTGATGACAACCTATTGTTATACTCGTGAATGAATGCTGCAATTTTCATTTTCACAGACGCCCTCAGCATCGTCAAAAGGTGGCACAGGATTAACTATTTAAGATGCAATTTCAGATTGAAGAGGAGTTGGGAGTAGTTAGACTTTCATACCTTTTCTGATGGATTGCTCTACATTTGAGATTAAAGTGTAACTTGCAGGTCAAACACACCAATACATTTCTGTGTAGATTTCATCAATAGCAATAAAATTGTTTTTATGCAGTTACAAAATATTAATAAACAACAAAGATATGATGGATTTTGTGTGGTGTATGGCCACACCCACTCAAAAATCGTGCTGGCCGGAATAAAACGGGAAACACACCTGGTGACTGCCACTGAAAACATAGAAGATGAAGTTGAAAACCCAAGTCATTTTAGGGAACAGGTGCCACAACCCTACATTTTTTAACCGCCAGCGAGGCAGTGGGATCCCACTGATCAACAGATGCAGTGACTAAATGGGAATTGACAAGAGTTGTGGACCCTGCAAAACCTGTGGTGGACAGGCAACACTGCATGGTGAGTGTAATTTCCAAAATTGTAATGTGTTTGATTACCAATAATATTCGCTTCAGTATCTGTACTCTATGGAGCCAGGTGGTGACATGGACTGAGGTTTTTTTTTTTTTAAGTCGATGCTTGAGATATAAGACTTGCACACAAATTGATATAAGACGTCTTGCAGATTGAAAAATTGATGAAAACTGAAAAACAATATTAGTGAAGGTCAAAAATATGTTTATTGCTGTAATACAAGAATAGAACTATTGTCGTGTCACTCTGGGCTGCAGTGAGATTGGTAGAACTGAGCACCACACAATGCATTCACTTCAGTTTTGTAGATTCCAAAACACACCCTCCTTTTAATGATGTCATTTATGACCCCTCCTCACTATACCTGTAAGTGGCAAGTCTCCAAGCCTCACATTGCTTTACATCTGTAGATTCTCTCAGATTCTCCCATCCGCCAATGCAATCAAGCAGAGCTGTAAAACGCCCCTACACAAATGCCCATAAATGGTTCCATCTAAACTAAATACCCCATCTAAACTCTGTGCTCAATATCTCTCCATTGAAAGTACTATACATCCCAAATATTAATATGGACTATCAAATTTCCTTACAGATGTGCGCACAAATTGATGTAAACCGTGGCCATGATTTCATTGTGTCAATTAATTGGTCTGTCAGACAATGTGCGTTCCCTCACTCCGTTCGCCTCCGACGAGTCTGTAGATAGTACCAAACAAGACAGGTGCAACAGATTTGCTCATTTTAGTAATCAAGGTAAGAATAACCCTATGCTGCCGTCCTGGAGACAATTACGAATTCTAAATGCATTTAATAACTTTCTATTTTAGCGCTTGTAGTTTGATAACCATAAATCATATCTTAAAACTCAATATATCAACAGAAAGGTATTGATTAGACCTTCCCAACAATATCATCTGTTTTGTTGTAGGGTGTTTTTTAAGAATTGGTCTCAAAAGCAACGTCTCCAAAAAATATTGAAAAATGAAATATTATTATTTTCTTAAATACGCTCAAAATTGCATATTTTTCCAAACAACGTAGAAAAAAACGTAGAGTATATATTAGATGTGCAATTTTATGAGGATTTCAAATATTTAATCAGAATTGAAATAGCTTGTACAGTTCCAGAGCTACACAAGGTTTTGTAATACAACAACATTTGCATAAAAATATTAAAAGAGCCGAAATGGTGGATGTTGAACTGAAAATAAACCTGAAGGAAGCTGGAAATATAATATAATCCTGTTTGTGACTAAAGTTAATTATTTATGTGTAGAGGTCTCAAAATATATGCCACACAAGATGTTGAGCATTTTTATTATTACTTTTATTACTTTTTATTTTTAAAGAAACTTGTGAACGCTATACAGTAAAAAAAAATACTCTTACAAAACAGCTAAATAATGACTACAGCTAAATAATTATCAATCGTTTACAGGTTAATAATTAAAATAATAATATTATTATAATAACAATAACATTGAGACGGCAACTAAGTTAGCTAGCTAGGGATCTGGCAGACAGATCTCATTTACTGGCGCCTCCGTCCAGAAACATTTTCAAAACAGGACACGAAAGAAAATAAAAACGTATATAATTAAAAATAACAGTAAAACATTTATAAGCGCATTATCTTAGATGTCTTTTAAGTAATTTTGTTTTTTGTCTCTCAGTCTTAGTCAATCGGCATCTTCTCATGCCCTGCTGCAGCCGCAGCACACACACAGGCACACAGCGGGATGAAAAACATTTCGGATGTCATTTTTTAAAAAGCGTATAAAAGTTGTTTTTTAATAAAAACATTAAAAAATAAAAAAGCAACTAGTTAGATCAGCTTGTAGAACGGGAGATATGGATGCTTCAAACGGGTGAGTGTCAATACAATTTTCCTTTGAAGTCAGGCAAAAGTTAAACTCGTCGTCAAAGTTAAGCTCAAATAAAAAAGCCACACCCACCGCATCACTAAACCAATTAATGGGGATATTCACCGTAGCCATATCCCAATGAAAACAAAAACAAGATAGTTGATTGTACGGCTGAGATATATGGGGGGTAAGTACTTACTCTGAGTTGTACAGTAGAACAACTCCTACACACCAGTCTGAAGGCTTGATTCTTTTCTTTTTCTTTTCTTTTACTCTTTTTGTGAGTTTTACTGCGAAGCCCAGACTGTTTTCAATGCAGTACACTGGCAATAACATGTAACATCCACCCACAATGCTTTATAAGAAATGTAGTGTCTGTTTATGAGCTTCCCACCTGTTGTCAGATTTGTAACCCTAAGCCCTTTTATTCTTTGTAATGCATGAACTACAGTTCAGTATGTCTGTTTGAAATAAGTTTAATGTTCAGATCATTACATTTTTATTCAATAACTTCATTTCCAGCTTGTTTTGATGAATGTTGTCAGATACTCCAGGGTTGAGTTCAATTTGATTACAATTTGTACTTTTAGTATTTCATAGTTTGTGAATGTACATTATTCATAAGTTTAAGACTAAGAAATAAAGCACTTGAAATGTTCAGTTTAGGTGTTCCTTTATTCCTCAGTGGTATTATAGTTTCTTGTGTGGTACAGTTATACAACTCTACACACCATCAATGACCGGGTTATCAACAAATGACACAACCCATGTAATGAAGCTGGAAACTTAATAAAAACAACAGAGGCAATAATGAAAAGAACACTGTGCTCCACAGAATCCACCATACTTTTCCTTTTGGATGTGATGATGAAATCATTCATGACAATCATCTTTGGAGTCTTATTCCTCCTGAATGTGTGGTGCAATGGAAGTAATGGTAACATTGTGCTGCAATCCACTAGCCTATACTTTTGTTTTGGTGATACAGTATCCATACAATAATGTTAAACAACGAAAATGGACAGTGAATAAATCACATTTCCACTGATTAATCTCGGTACACCTCCATAGTAAAGTGGGCCCAACACCTCATTTCCAGGACGGTAGCATTGTCATGTTCATACAGTGGGCCTTAACCGTTTGAGGTGTAAAAGACCATAGAGAGAAGACCATAGAGAGTGACTTCAGGCAGGTTTCAGCGCATGCCATTTATTTTGCTGTGACAGTAAATTAATCAACATCTTCACCATCTTTGCATGTTTGCTCAAATGCATGTAATGACTTGAAATGTACATTTTTTCATCATCAATACAGTACTGATAATGCACAACAGCAACAAAAATCCTATAAAAATAAAACAAAAAAAGTCCCTTCTCTCCCAAGCAGCAACCAGGTGAAAGATCTGAAATATCTGTACCAAATGTGTGTTGAGTTGTGTACAACATATGTGAATTTAAATATACATCCCACCTACGTTATAACAATTACAGTATGTAATAAAGCATGCAACATACATCTATATACATTATCACATACACATAACTACTAGTTAGCCTAGAAATGACACCTATACCCTAGGCACCTGTTTTCTAGATACAGCGGCTTAACAGTTTTGTTCAATCATCCACAAATTCATTAGGCTGCATTGAAAATTGCTATGTAATAAACTGAAAGGTAGCTATAACCAAAAATATTGTGTGGTCAGTGGTTAAAGAAAAGGGCTTGTAACCAGGAGGTCCCCGGTTCAAATCCCACCTCAGCCACTGACTCATTGTGTGACCCTGAGCAAGTCACTTCACCTCCTTATGCTTCGTCTTTCGGGTGAGACGTAATTGTAAGTGACTATGCAGCTGATGCATAGTTCACACACCCTAGACTCTGTAAGTCGCCTTGGATAAAGGCGTCTGCTAAATAAACAAATAATAATAATAATAATAATAATAATATAACAACTTAGCAAGAAGAAAACTATAAAGCAAAGACAAAAAAAGTGTGGGATGGGTCATCACAGTGAGGCTCAATGTGGCTAAGGATGAACTTCAGTCAGGGAAATCATGGGGGAGCTGGACCATACTACAGTCAGAGCATCTGGCTGCACAAGTGATTGAGGGTATAGTCCAGTAGTCCTCTCTCTTTCTAACCAGGAAGGAGCGGCACCTGTGTGGAGGACAGTCTTGCCAGTTGTGTCCATCCTCTGGATGACCAGCTGGTCCAGCACCATCTTCTTCTTGGCCCTCTCTATGATGTCCTCCTCCACAGAGCCCTTCGTCACCAGATAGTAGATGTTCACCTGGGAGACAGGATGAGAAAATCACATGAATCACAGCTTTATTTCAAACATTTGAAGACATAACAGTATTTAACTTCAAACTTGGACACATGCCCATGGTTTTGAGTTTGTATTAAGTGTTATTTGGGCAGCAGATTGTATTGCTATGTAGGCAACAATAATAAAACCTGACTTAGTGTGTAGTTGTGTATCTGTCTCTAATTGTGAACACCCTAAAATTACGCTATTTAGTCAGTAGGCAGATTAATAAAGCGCAAGTTTCCAATCAGAGGTTAATGTACTTCATATAAATATATCGTAGATAGACAAATACACCAATGCAATGGAATAATCCGTGCTCTCAGCTCACAATCCCCAAAACTCGGTAGCTCGCTCGTTTGAACCCAACCTGTTTTTATACACCTAGCCCAATTAAGAGTTAGCCCTGCAGTTGCTATGGAGACCCATAAATTCCCAGGTTTAAAGGGGTAGTACAACATTACCAGAACTAGTCAGTCACACAATAAATTCAATAACCTAAGTATAAAACCATAAAACAAAATACATACAAAAGGAAAATAAATATTACATCACATTGCACATCCGTTACACATAGATAAGACAAGCTTCAAATTCTGAGTCAAGCTTTTACTGGAAAAATATTTGTTTAGATGTAAATGTTGCTACTCGATGATCCAGGTCTTACTGCCTGTGGCGGAGTGTCCCGCCCCTATATTTATATGTGCACTGTTTATTATTATTTGTATTATTATTTGCGGCGCGGATAAAAGCGCTGCGTATTTGTTATTGTTTTTATATTTTAAAAACCTCGTGAGGATGCGTGGCTGATCAGCTACTGATTTATTTAACTAGCTGACAGTCACGCATCCTTACTAAACTCGTGCAGACTGTGGCCGAGGGGTAATAAGATAATTAACAGCTAGTTAACCCCTCGGCCAGAGTATAAGAACCTGCAGCTGTCCGTGCTGCGGGAAGAGTGTACAGAGGAGAGTATGGGAGGCGAAAACGAGAGCGGAAAACAATTGCTATATTTAAAGATACTTGTTTCTGTTTATTTGTTTGGCCATCGCGCCTTTTTGTTTGGTGTTTGTTTTGTTTTGTTTAAACCTTGTGTTTATTTATTATTTAATAAAAGCACTGAACGCCGTAGCATTCAGTTTCACCCACCACCATTTCTTGTTTTGGTTCCTGTTTCTGGTCCGGCTCTTGGAGGCGTTTTTTATCCCACTCTGACACCATATGTGACCGAGTGCTGTTGTTGAGTGGCGTATGTGGTGACGTGTGTGGTGTTAAATGTTTTTATCTTCATGGCAACGCATGAAGCTCTCCTCACGATATTCAGAGTCGTTCTTTTCCTACTTAGTAAGCAAACACTGACATTTAAATATCCCCTCCCCTAAATGACTATGAATTGAGTAATCTGCATAGGTACAGACGATTTTTTTCCTAAATAAGAACTGCATAGCAACGCATTTCCTGAAAAGTACGGCAAACAAGTAGTGAGGAAAACTGTAATGACTTGTGCATGTAAACACCACCAGAGCTGCATTTTAAAAGCTTTGTATAAAGATTACAATTCTAAAACGACTACATTTTTTAAAAATGTGTTTTTTACAAATCACTTAAATTAAATGTATGTTTTTTTTATTTCTTGTTCAGTAGTTTTATTGTGTGTATTGAGATCCATTTTCCAAAAATCATGCTGATGACGATTTGGAGTAAGACGACTAAGAATCTGTACTGCCAAATCCACAGTAGGGTCTACTTTTGCCACTACTAACAATCATCAGAAAGACAAAAATACCTCCATTACCCTATAAGTGTGAGCCTGCCTCAAGTCTGCCCTGGAAAGACCTCCTTCCCTTCAGCACATAGCCACAAGAATAACCACACCAGAGCCTAGTTCCAGTTGTGCCTAATTGCATAGAGAGCCACAACTGTTCACTGAGGTTTAAGTTGACAGTGTTACATGTGCAGAATGAGAGGCAACATCAATTCAGGTGCAACATATTTATTTGATTCCATTTGTTGTTATCTGCAAAATAATAACAAAAGTTCACTTGAACTTTGTCTCTATACAGTAGCCTGTCTTTATATTATGACGATCGAGTTGTCTGAGATCAACAGTCTATCACACTTAGACTTTATACTGTACTATAGTAATACTGAAACATTCTAGCAACAGCTACAGGTGGTGGACAAAAAAATGGAAACACCAATGTAAAGTCACTTAATAGGGCGTTGGGCCACTATGGTATCCTGCTCTGTGGAGTTCTCGGCGGACCGTTTTTGATGAAACTGGCTGCTCGCGCCCCAGGTTGAAATTTGCCGTCAATTGATCTGCAGTTGCTTGCCTGTTTTGCCTTGCACTTCGAATTAATGCACGGATATCATGATCTTGGAGTATTCGCTTCCGCCCACTGTTGCCTTTTGCTGATGATGTCTTTCCCTCAGAGTTCCATGCCAACATCACCTTAGACACCGTTGCTTGCGAAACATCAGCAAGTTGAGTTGTCTTGGTCAATGAAGCTCCTGCCAAACGCGCCCCAACAATCACCCCTCTTTCAAAGTCACCGAGGTCTCCTCTTGCAGCCATGCTAGCCATAATTATAGGCAACCAGGCCTGTCCAGCATTTTTATACATGACCCTAAGCATGCTGGGATGTTATTTGCTTAATTAATGCATGAGCCACACCTGTGTGGAAGCCCTTGCCCCTCATTTTCCCAGGTGTTTCCATTTTTTTGTCCACTACCTGTATTTGCATTCATGTACACGTTTGTAAAACAACTAACATGTATTAAACTTATTGGTTCCAACTGTGATCTTGCAGTTATTACTTTCAGTTGTTTATTTTTCTTTACATTTCTAGTACAGTACATTCAATTTCATTTTCTTTAATATAAACATAATTATTCTCAATCAATAATTACTAAATCATAGTACTGAACATTTTCTGTTAAATCATAACAAATAATATTTTCAGTGTTTATCTTAACCTTTTTCAGTTTTGTTTTTCCTTACACAACAGCATAACCATCTTACTGATTTAATATTTAAACATCTCATCTCCAACAGTAAAATTAAATGTTACCAATAACTTCAACATTCCATTTTATTTTCAGAATCCTTATCCATCCTTTTTTTAGTATTAAAAAATAACCATCATCTAAATCATATATGCAATAAAAGCAGTTTATATTCTTATATTCTATGCAACGATGGTGTTTATTTACTCAGTTTAATGCAGTTCCATATTAATGTTGTTTCAGACGTTTTTCTCTTTAATCCCTTTTTTATACAGCTGTCTGTGAACATTAAAGCGCCACCTAGTGACGGGATGCTATAACAGACCCAAAATTAATCCCATTACATTACATTTATAGTGATTATTCCATTTGTTTACTTATTACTGTTTTTTTTTTTTAGGGGTACCTATTTTTCTGGCAATTCTGTTTTGTTTCTCCCCCCTTTATTTTCTATGTGCCACAAAAACACCAAACTGATTTTATTTGTAACTCATATTATAATTAGGGTTTCTGATTTTTGGTTTTAACCGATAAAACACCCCCCAATACATAGCCAATAAACACCGGAAAAATTGTGGAACTGGTTACTCAATTCATGTTGACAACCCCTTTCCCATTAAGAAAAAAAAAATCTACTACGACTACAAAAAACAAAACAAAACAAAAAAAATACCTTTCCCAGTGCAGCTGGGTAATGTCCCGCCTTCCTGACTTTGTATATATCATTGATTCGTTCGCAATACTTAAACCCACCCCAACTACTGTGTGGTAGCACGTTCCTACATTTATATAGGAGACTCTGCTCGTGAGATTTTTAAAAAATGATTGCAATTTGAAATGGAAGCAGGATTTAAAGCTGTATTACCACGTGGGTCACTGTGACCCATACATTTTTAAACTGCTTCATTATGAAAATGAAAGACATACTATAGGATACAACTGAAAAGTTTTATTCATGAACATCATATCTAACATTTGCATCGCAGAAACGGCGTATTTAAATGGAAAATTAAACATAAAAGGCTTTACTTTTAAAATGAGCTCATATACAGCATGACTACAAACCGTGAAAAAATATAATAAAATATAAATTTCAAAAGAAACTGGTATGTACATATACCCGTGTACAGGTGAAAATGTTTCTTTTTTCTAAAAGTAATATAGAAGTAGTCAGTCTACAAAGGCTTGAAAAAAAAAACCTGTGTGCTAGAAGGAGGAGGTGTGCCTTGCTTGCTGCATTTACAAAAACAATAGAATATCTTATGTTATATTAAAAAAAGTATTGTAATGCATGGGTCACACTGACCCGTGTGGCGGTTCTAGGTAGAACTATTTATAACTTTATCATTTTTGCGATTCTGGCTATCAAACGCCATCAGGATATTTAATTCATATATTTAGGAAAAGTTAAAAACGGACATACACATACGATTTACAACGGAAGAGTAATTAACATTTTAAATGCAAAATGGGTCACCCGCCAAAGGAAACACATTTACTTTTCACACCAAGGTTTGATACGGTAGTGAGACTAGACTTGCTACGGTCTGCTTTGCTTGGGAAAAATCTGGGAGCAAATAAATTAATCCTACTGATAATAAATTAATCATTTCTATTAGAAATAAAATAAAACAAACAAACAAACCTTCCTTACTTCTGCTTGTGGTGAGTGGATAAATCAAATGGAATGCAGTACGCTGTATTTTAAGTGTGTGAGCAACAACAGCTATATGGTAAAAAGGTATAATAAGTGTATTCAATACAGCCTGCTGTAATACAATAATAAGTCAATGGAAACAAGCAAAACAGGCCACCAATTGTTTAGTTTAAACATTCAGAAAGAGCTAAGTCCCTGCCCTTTGCCTGACTGATACTCAAATGTTGCTGTATTATTTAAGATCATAGTTTTTTTTTTTTTTTAAAACATTAGTATATTATCCAGTTAAGGTGATTTATTGTTTTGGCTAGCATAAAAACCCTGTAATTACTTTGCAGTAAACTGTGCCTCTCTAATTGCATACCAGTTATGTGTATAATTTTTAAATGTTACAAAGCTGAACTCAAACTGACTACAATAGCCACACTTGTCTCATTAGTATTTTTTAATGTAACACTTCAATGCACGATAGCCTGCTCGGAAGTACACAGCTTGAATTGATGAAAACGACCTTTTGCTTCTCAACGCTAAGATGCACTGTAAGAAACATTTCACTTCCAGATGCTCACAGGCTCTTTTTCAGGTCTTCTAATGAAGGTTTATGAAAGGCTGCCTCCTAAGCTTTATATTTTGTAATGCTATGAAGTAAAAGTCTTCATCTCTGTTATAATGTCTCAGTGGGATACATGTTCTAATATTACACATGAATTCTTATTTTTGATGTTGCCCTGCATGTAGTCTAGCTGTGCATTTTCATTGGCTCTTTTTCAAAGATTGTACAGAACAGTACAATAGATTTGACCCTTTGTCAGTTAAACTGTGTAGCTGTATTCTAAACTGTTCCACTCAATTGTAATTATAAAGTGATGATCCAAAGAAAATCCGAAGAGCTAATCAGTGCAGGTGCCTATAAAATGCACCACGGACAATATGCAGCCTAGAACATTATATATATTTAATGAATTTAAAACTTTATTTAAAAAAAAAACATTCACATAAGTGGCCCTGCTGCTTACCTTCAAAATGGAATGCATGACAGTGCCCTAAGAGAAAAAAATTCTTGTTGAAGTGGATTTCTTATTATATTTGACCTTGACAATTATTTGACGTGGTTGGAGCCATCTCAGCTGTCACTAACAATGCATTCAAGCCAATTGTTTTACTTTTACTATATATATATATATATATATACAGACTGAATGTTACAGAGTGTAGGCCTTTCCGTTTTTAAATGGAACATTAGCTGAGAATACCTTACAGTAATATTTATATTTATATCAAAAATATCTGAAACAGCATTTTGGGGAATCAAAATGAACAGATTGTTTAATGGTCCTTGCTGTATTTGATGGAAAACAAAGTACCATATTCAAATAAATGTTATTCTGCCACATGTTTTATGTGAGCCTCATTTACTTTTTTGCTGATTTTTTTTTTTTTCTGCATGAGAGAAAATAAATGATCCAATAAGAGAGGCAGACTATATTCTATTTTAAAATTAAAGGTCAATTTAAACATTAATGTAAAAAACATTAGGATTTTGATCTGGTTAAATAAACAATCTCTAGGCAAATTTATTTAAAAAAAATGTTTTGAAAAGTACTGCGAGCAATATGGAGCTAATTATACAAACTGAACATCCCTAATCCATTGCCACATGACTGGCAAACAATTTACAGTGTTATTTATTAAAAACTAGAAGAATGTGTCACTTTTGTCTGTCACATTTAATTTTCACATGCTGAATTTGAGCAACCAGCTAATGCGACTAAACTGCTTAGCAACATTTTTGGAAAAATGAAATGCCCATGTTTATAGGAGGCAAATATGGTCACAGTATTTCCCAAGTAGTAATTTGCATGAGAGGATAAAAACATTTGCAACCCAAGTAAAGTCTCTGCTGAGACTCTGCGTTTGCATATTTATGTTTTAAGGTCATCTTTATTTATCCTTTTTTAGCCTTAAAGGCCCTGTTTTTATTCCAAACAAAGTGAGATCATTTGACGTCTTGTTTTATTTTTTCCTCCAGATTTGTGGCTAGGTTATGTTTAGCATTTTGTTTTAATGGCTGGAGATGATTTAGTTTTGTAAAAACCCATAAAGGAGTGCTGTGGCTGGAATAAAGACATGTAGAAAAAGTAAGCTAGTAAGAGTAGAAAAATGATTGTAAAGAATTGGTACGGGAGCCATATATGGAGAGTGAGTAGAGGCAAGGTCATGAGGGAGAAGGGTTAGCACATTATTATAACCCTAAACTTCACAAAACAAGAAAACTATAAAAAAATAAAAAAATATATATATATTTTTTTTTAAAAACATGACATGAGTTGCTCTCACAGTCTGAAATAAACCTTCTGAGCTGTCCTTAATTAAATCTGCTTATTCAACCCTGGGAGTTTCAGACACAAATGTATTACTGTTGCTGTGAATTATTTATCACATAAATAATTTCTGCCGAAGGATCACTGTTGTTTGACAAAAAAATCTATTAATTTGAAGAATGTATATAAAAAAATAAAGAATATATATTATCATTAGATTGTAGTAGGTTAGGCTGTCTGAAGGAACAAGCTTCCTGTTGCTAAAGATGACTCAAATTGATTGTTTATTCAGTATTGATGTATGTAATGGATGAAGACGTTATACCTGTGTTCTCATTGTGTTTTGGTTCTACCCTTTAAAAAATAATGCAGTGTAATATAATATCATGATACATGCACATATGGATTCACATTTGTAAGAAAAATCATTTGAGAGCAGATCAATGTATCTTCAAGGTATACATTTCATTATTCCTTGCATTCTCCAAGAAACTAAAGATGCTGTACCAATACGTATTGGAGTGTAATTGCCATTATGGAAATCCTGTCTGACTGAAACACAGTAGGCCCTTATAAGTGGTATAAATGGTTGCAGTATAACACAGGATCACTGTATGAATGGTCTGGGTCCGGTTTTATCCAGTCATTAGTAAATATCATGGTTAGCTGTTATATATACAGTACAAGGAAACAGAGATTTAAATTTCACAAAGAAACTTTATAAAACATTGATTTATTGATTTAGGTATATATCTTTATTTTATAGAGGGCATATTCTCAAAGAAAGGTACATTATTCACCAAGGATATGGTTTTGAAATGTTAAACCGGACATGGAGTTAAAACAATATGTTGCACAATCGATCAGTTAATGGAGAACACGTCGACAGAAAAAACATGGCTATCTTTCAAAAACAATTACATCCCAAAAGTAGACAAATCAATATCTAAAACAAAATGGTTAAATAGATCAATTAAAAAAAATATCCAGAGAAAAAAGGCACTTTACAGAATGTTTAAAAGGGACCAAGAACAAAGTACACAGAAAGAGTACTTGGAACTGCAAACGCAAGTCAAAAAGGAAGTTAGAAAGGCCAAGCAAGAGATAGAAATTAACATTGCCAATGGATAATTGCAAAGCATACGACATGGTTTATTTAGATTTCCAGAAAGCTTTCAACAAAGTCCTGCATGAACGATTAATTCTCAAATTGAACGCAGTAGGGATTCAAGCAAATGCATGCACATGGATTAGGGATTGGTTAACATATAGAAAACATTAAGTACTGATTAGAGGTGGTAACCAGTGGAGTACCACAGGAATCAGTATTAGGTCCTCTGCTCTTCCTAATCTACATTAATGAGATTCTGGTATAGTAAGCAAACTTTGAACACAAAAATAAGAGGCGTGGCAAACACCGTTGCAGCAGCAAAGGTCATTCAAAATGATCTAGACAGCATTCAGAACTGGGCAGACACATGGCAAATTACATTTAATAGAGAAAAGTATAAGGTACTGCACGCAGGCAATAAAAATGTGCATTATAAATATCACATGGGAGATACTGAAATTGAAGAAGGAATCTATGAAAAAGATCTAGGAGTTTATGTTGACTCATAAATGTCTTCATCAAGGCAATGTGGGGAAGCTATAAAAAAAGGCCAACAAAATGCTCGGATACATAATGAAAAGTGTTGAATTCAAATCAAGGGAAGTAACGTTAAAACTTTATAATGCATTAGTAAGACCTCATCTAGAATATTGTGTTCAGTTCTGGTCCTCTCACTACAAAAATGATATTGCTACTCTAGAAAGAGTGCAAAGAAGACTGACCAGAATTATTCTGGGTTTAAAAGGCATGTCATATACAGACTCCGTTGTTCAGTCTTGAACAAAGAAGACAACGCAGTGATCTGATTCAAGCTTTCACAATTCTAAAAAGTATTGACAATGTCGACCCAGGGGACTTATTCGACCTGAAAAAAGAAACAAGGACCAGGCGTCACAAATGGAGATTAGATAAAGGGGCATTCAGAACAGAAAACAGGAGGCACTTTTTACACAGAGAATTGTTGGAGTCTGGAACCAACTCCCCAGTAATGTTGTTGAAGCTGACACCCTGGGATCCTTCAAGAAGCTGCTTGATGAGATTCTGGGAACAATAAGCCACTAATGACCAAATGAGCAAGATGGGCTGAATGGCCTCTTGTTTGTAAACGTTCTTATGTTCTTATATTCTTACATGCATATTCCTTGTGACAGCATCACTACAGAAGGAGGCACATTTAAAGTTTCTCTGCTTGATTAGGGCTGTTTTTGATAATTTAGCACACGTAGGCTTTCCAGCGATAAACTTTCAGGAGCAAACAAATTTTGCACTAGCGTTGGAGGTTTCAAAATGGGGCCCACTGTGTAGTATGCAGAATGACTTCACTTCTAATATGTGTAGTATGTAGAATGAATTCACTTCTAATATATGTAATATGCAGTATGAATTCACTTCTAATATATGTAATATGCAGAATGAATTCACTTCTAATATATGTAGTTTAAAAACTATAACTGGCAATGTGACAAATACGATTTCCCTTGACTGATGTTCTAAAACTATGGATAATTATTTGCCAAGCACTGAGATGCAATATAAAAATTCTGTGGCATTGCAATTATAAGTGTAATTATAGCGGATCATCATCAGTGCAGCGTTTGCATTTAAAAGATGTTCTGCTGGCACCATATTCTATCTGCTTGTAGATAGACTTAATGAATTTCACATTCAAGTTCTGTTAAAACAGCTCTGACACCAAAATGCCTCATATTACATATACTGTATATATATATACAGTATATATATATATATATATATATATATATATATATATATATATATATATATATATATATATATATATATATATATATATATATACAGTATATATATATATATATATATATATATATATATATATATATATATATATATATATATATATATATATATATATATATATATATATATATATATATATATATATATATATATATATATATATATATATATATATATATATATATATATATATATATATATATATATATATATATATATATATATATATATATATATATATATATATATATATATATATATATATGCACACCAAAAAAATCATAACAAAATGTATAATAATAATAAATAATAGTTTTAAAACTGCCAATTTTGAGAACTTTCTAAGTTAGATATAGATAAAATATTAGGATGTTAAAGTTGCGATATGTTATGAGGATTTCAAATATCTACTACTGTTGAGGAGCTACAAGATTTTGTCCGAGCCATGGTCTGTATGACAAAATGGCCCTATTTATAGGCACTGTAAGCTATTTTATGGAAGTAGTCCAGACTAAGCAAAATAACACAAAGTACATTGCCAAATCGTATGAAAACCATTTAATCTTAAAATATATATGAATAAATACCAATAAATAAATGTTGTTGTTTTCATTCAATTATTCAATAATAATACAAATGTATAGAATTTAATATAACCACGAATAGCAAATACATAAAAAAAAGTATATAGAAAAATGAACTATAAATGGCGACAAAGCAGTACTGGGTCGCATGCAAATTTAAAATATAAAGTTTTTCATTACAGTTTTAAAATAACGTTACACAACCATTTAAAAGTCGGATGAATTACTTATTTCCGGTAAGACTTATTTGTTTGCAGAGAGTTTCGTTTTATGCACTACGCACTACACATGATCACAACGTAGCAGTTTTGAATGTAGCTAATCACACCTAACAACGTAACGTTAACGAGACGGCTTTCCGAACACTGTCAGTTTGTTATTGCTGGGTAGACTCGAGTTGCAAGGATTAACCAACAAACCTTCTTCGTAAAAAATTGATTGTTTTGTTATAAGAAAAAGAAGTTCGGAATCAAATCCATCTACATCTGAAAATGCCATTGTAAGTATGTTGCCTGCAACAGAAAGTTCTAATTCTACGACTGCCAAGTCGACCTCGTCTGAACCACCTAAAAAGATAAATAAATCATTGATGTGGCAATATAACAATTCCTTTTTGAAATTTGGTTTCATAAATTGTGCAAACACAAATCAGGATCCTAAGCCCCAGTGTGTTGTTTGCAGTGAGGTGCTTGCGAACGAAAGTGTAAAACCATCAAAAATTTTAGAAACAAAATGAGAGGAACTTGTGGATAAGCCTATCAAGTATTTTCAATGGAAGCAACATGAGTTATTTGCTCAAGCTCTTAGTTGCTCAACTACCTTGAATGACATGGCACAACTGGCTTCATATTTGGTTGCGTACCGTGTGGCAAAAGATAAAATGTCTCATACAGTGGCTGAAAAACGCATGGGGCGTACAATTTTAAGAAGTCTGCTGAATAATTGAGAAGCATTCCTCTCTGCATTCCTCTTCTTAAATAAAAAATAATTGGTTTTGCACCAAACTTCTCTGTGATCTGTGTGCTTCCCTGCAAATCAACACCAGCTGGCTGGCTGCACTCTCCAATATTGCCATTCTCAACAACCTACATGAGCGCACTGGTATTTTCAACTTTGACAAGGTTAAAAACAAAAGAAATAAACCGACTTAACAGCGCACCTGACATGCGAGTAGCGCTCTCATCCTGTGAGCCAGATTGGAGCGAGATCATGAACAACAGGCAGGCCCTTCTGTTTTTTTTTACTGTATTTAAAAATCTTTTACAAGTAACGTTGATGTCTAATTTTAATTAGTTAAAGTGAAGCGGTTAATGCTAGCATGTATCTATTGTGATTTTATGAAAACTCTAGTCAGAAGATATTATTGTTTTGGGTCACGGAGATAAGTGTTTTTACTCCACTGGGTCGCGAGATATACAAAAGTGATCAAATTCAATGTAACTACAAATAGGAAATCAACAATAGCAATTAAAAAAAAAAATAATAATAACTATATGTTGACAATAAAGCTGTAATCTTAAAGATAATGGGGTGATGCAAAAAATGTGTCCACCACTGTAAGCAAACAAACAAACAAATATATACATAAACAAAATTGATGTATTGTGGTGTATGTACTGTCAAGTACAAGCCTCCTCTCGATCTTGTCCTCTTCCTCTTCATGCGTTTCTTGTGTATGTGTTTTTGAAGTGTATCATCAAAACTGGCATGTAGGGATACAAGGCTCAGAAAGGTTGGTTTGATTGCCCCACGGCTTATTATTGCCAGAAAAGAGATTGCGTCATCGGTGCCTAAGCTCCAAAATTAGAGCGTTGCGGCGCGTAGGGGTTAAGCCTAGTACAGAAACCAGGATGAGAGGACACAGTTGGAAATAAAGTGGAGATAGAGGGTATAGAATGGGTTACTTTGTCTTGCTGTTGACGCTGAATTACTTGGATCCTTTAAGACCCAACTTGACAAATCAGCTTCTAGGAACCGGACAAGCATAGATGGGCTAACAGCCGACAGTTGTGGGGAAATATTTTATTTTATCTGCACAATTCCAGTACCATTGGTATCCATTTCATTTAAATTTCAGTAGTTCGGGACAAACACCAATCACGAAATGTTTTAGTACAAATATTTATTGTAGAGAATGCAGAGTATGCGATTTTACAGAAAAGTATGCTGTATATACACATTCATTTGGCATCAAACCTAACTTGGTTTGAGGGTTCGCTGCCTGGCCGACTGGACGAGGCTGAGACCCCCATTGATAAAACATAAAAATTGTTATTAAGAAAGGTGGAGATGGGGAGGTGGTGGGTTACGATGAAATCAAAACGCAACTGAGAGATAAGTGAAGAGGGTATTTATAGTGCTAACAATTTAATTAGCTAATGTGTAAATTGAATGATTCAATTTGGTGACGTGGAGATTGGTGTCTGACCCTCCTCCCGAACTTTAATTATAAATTTCATTTATTGTAGTGTCACTGCAGTGCATAAGAAAAAGAGGTCTCAGGTGCATTGCACATTTTTGTTTCTATACTAGATGTCACTCATTTTCATCAACTTTTAAGTACATTAAAAAAAAGATGACCCAAATATTTTGTGTATTGATACTGAAAAATATAACAGATCACTGCACTGAGCTGTGGTGTGATGTCAGAGAGCACGACGGGTCAATAGCACAAACTTCTGTATTGTAGGTCATGCCACTAAGCGTTTAATATAAATATCACTAATGCAGTCCAAGTATTTCGTTTTCCTTTTTACATACAATATATCACATATGTAATCAACATCTAAAATACTGCACAGTGTTATGTTTAAAGTTCAGAATGCTTTGCCTTCATTAGATGTATTAATATTAATCAAAATCTGATTAAACTTGACAGGTTCATTTGTTCAAGTCATTTAAGCACATAAGTTTCTAATGGGCAATAATTTATTACAGCAAGAAATTACAGGGTGTGCGTCTGTCCTACTGACACTTCCATATGCTTGCAACCTTCTTGAGTTAAAGCAATTTATATACAAAATTAATTTAACACAAATAGCTCACACCCTTTTGCCATTACAAACACATTTGATATAAACAACTAACATGAATTAATAAAACAGCTTGTATTTACTGTAGACCCTTTTTGATGCACATAATAGTTGGTAACATCACATTTGTAATAACCAGTGCATGTATACAGTATTATACAACATACAGTAATAACCAGTGCACACACATACAGAAGGTCCTCATAATCACATAATAATTACCCAGTTCTTGAAATGAATATGTTTATAAATAAGAGTATCAGATTATTGCCAAATGCAATCCAAAACATCCATAGAACACTTGGGCCCAAATTTATAAAGGGGAAAAACCGACCGCAAAAAGCCACGTAATGTGCGTGTTCAGTACGGCCGCACTCTGCGTCAAAATAACCACCTATTTTATAAGACTAATTACATAAAGCAGGCGATTTCGCAATCAAACAATTTAAATACCCCTCACCGCAATTAGCGGTGGAGAATTACACACCTCTCACAATAAATAGCGGGTTTTGGGGCAACCCTGCGTGTGTAGGCTACACATTCCAAAAGAAAATGAATGAAACACAAAGACCTCAGCCTGGTACTAGACATTGTGATGAGGATGCTCAGAAGCGAAAACTGAAATTTAACAATATGGAAGAGGAGATTTTGGTACAGGCAGTACTTGTAACACATGAAGATGTGTTACAAGCTCGAAATACATCACTAGGACAAAGGAATAAAATATGGAATGTGTGATGGTTTCTTAATAAACAAATGTACCACTTCAGAGTTTGTAGTCTAGGTTGCTTATACATTACGATGCATCAGCCGGTTACTGTGCTTCACATATTAGTTCAACTTCTTATTTCGTATAGAATAATTCCAGGCGTATAGACTTTTCAAACTTCAGAAACAATATTTACTTACATCCATGGCAGTCAAATGGGTGGAAAATCCTTCCATTGTACAGCAATCATACAAACAGTCTTCAGTTTAACTACGACTTATATCTTCTTAAATTCTTATGCAGTTACAACTCTCCTATTTCTTATGTATGTCTGTATTTCTGACTCTATGTATGATTTTAAAGCATATCTGTATGGTCATTAATATAGCTACATTATTCAGATGTGCCTACAACCAGCTGTACTGTATTTGCTCTAGCTACAAAATGACTGCGTCATCTGTCTCTCTGTCCTTTTTTTAATGCTTTCTTTCAAACTCGAATTTAACAATACTGCCTGAACAAGTATTGTTAAATACCAGAATGCCATATTACAAAACATAAATTCTGTATGCATTACTAAAATAACGGTGAAGGATGAGCCATCATTGTATTACATGTATATGAGACTTTTTCTTTAGTACGCCTCGGAATATCATTCCATCTTTTCTTAATCTCCACCATTCTTATAATAATGCCTAAACTCTAGAAGTAAAGGCTCTCACTGTGGGGAGACCCTTTTCGGAGCTTCTAACAACCTTTTTTTACATGGATTCTATATTCTCTATTTACAGACTTTCTTTTTTGTCATGTAAGCTATGAAACATGTATTGAAAATTGGAGTTTGCAAAACAATACGGTATTATAAACCACAATTTACAAACAGACGATCAGAAGGGTTAAAAAATTAGCTCTTTGCAAAATGTTATTAAATGTTTCTTTGTCCTTGAAAACGATGTCTCCTTCTTGCTGCAGACAACTCTCCCTGATCACCTTGCCTTTTATATAGCCTACTGTCTGACTGCAGCAAATTAACGCCTGATTTTCAGAGTTCTTAAAATAATCAAGCAAATACGAGGCGCGCAATTACTGGCAACTTTAATAAATGAGACAGAATATTAATAGACCTCATTTGCAAAATCCCCTCCCAATTTTAGCAGTTTCATTCAGAAATGCCCCAGAATTAGATATGCATATACAGAATTACATATACAACAAGGGCTAAAGCACACAGAGACATTGCCCCCACAAATCACGTATTAATTGCGTGTTTATGCCATTGCGTGTGTTTTATAAATCCCATCAGAACCCTTTGTTTTACAATCGTAAAACATGCACAATCCTTTTAGAAATTTGGGCCTAGGTGTATGATGAATGTTTGGTAAAGATTAGTGCAAAACCATGGTGCTTATCGTGTTCATCATGTAGAGTGTGATAGACAGTTATAGACAAATGATCGTAATCATCGCATAAGGGTCCCCATTTGTTTGGATGAGGACCCTAAAAATGAATATCTCTTAACTGGAACTAAGATGACTTTTTCTGTGTCATGGAGAGTCACCTTTGAAGGATGGCAATTTATTCTGAAGTGGGTCTCATGTGGGACTTGGGTTGCATTTATAATGTGGCAATTATTAATAGGAAACCATTAGTGATTTACAAGTCCTTAATAATGTATGTTCTAACCACCATATAAGTCACAACAATCTTGGGACTTTGTCTGAATATGAAATATGTATGGGCAGTTATTAAAATGGTATTGTAAATGTAGACAAATGTTTTGGCTAATGCTTCATCACTGTTGAGTTATGCATTGTGTTTTAATAGATTATGTGTAATTTGGCAGGCTTTCAATTATTGTCTAAGTAGGGGAAAGAGTATTGTAGGGGGACAAGTAAAGGTTTACACTCGGTGTGAGAGATGTACTGAGAGGTTATGATTCTGAGAGCTATACTGAAGTCAAAGGGGAGCTTTAAACATGTATTATGAGTTGTTTCAGTAACACTACATTAAGGTACTGCTTATTAATGGTTTATACATGTTTTATAAATATATAAGATGTTTAATAACTATGTTATAGAGTGTTAATAAGGCATTATATATGGTGTACAAGCATGCAATAGCCATAGATGGAATTACGTTTAAACATTCCAAAGTAGAATAGATGGCTCGCATAATAACGGTCCCGGTGGAGGAATTTACACGTTTTTCTTTTTTTTTTTTTTTTTAGCTGCAAATAGCAGGAGAGTATACACACAAACAGCAGGCGCTGTGGGTTAGAAAAGCAGTCTACAATCGCAAAGCAATGCAGGCTGGTGAAAAGAGAAAGATTTAATGAAGCACAATTGTGCAACATTTACAGCTTAGTTCACAGAAGCAGAATTTCTGATTCCAGGGAAGTGGCAAGCCGACTTCCAGCAATATAAAATATGCCAGGGGAGCTCCAGAAAACTCGAGTGTGAGCTCTTTCATACAGATTCAATCACAGCAACTGGACAGGTTAGTACCTTACCTTACCGCAGTGAGAACCAAAAGAGGAAGTGAGCTCCGTGGAGTGACTGTTTGATCCCTCGGGAGGGATCAGCAGCTCTGACATAAAATGCTCAGTGAATACCTGACCAGTGGCAGGCATATCCCAAAAGTATTGTTGGTGGTCGTCTTCAAATTGAAAGGGAAACTGGCTCTGAGTTATTAATGACCATAGGAACTAAATTTAATGAAATTTCATCATAGAAATACACCTGTAGTAAAAAAAAAAGTAAGGGCTACATTTACTCTGTGTACATTATAACGTGAATGTACTTTAAAATATTGCTGCACTCCTAAGATTAGGTCATTAAATAATAGCTAAAATCAATGCCAGCTCTTAACCAAAGGGCATGCGCTCCATTAAAAAAAATAAATGCAGTGCTCAACAACTTCACTTTGGCCATTTTAATGGAATGAGTCTGTTGTAAGCTACTTAACAGACCTCGTTTAACCATGACTACTCTGGTTTTGTGAACACTCAAATACTGCATGTCCTCTAAAATATTTACCTACATCGGGATTCTGAATTACCGTACCTTAGGAGAATTTCAGTTTTTTCCTCTAACCTATATATATATATATATATATATATATATATATATATATAAAAAGGCATAATACCACAGTAACGTCAAAATGGCATATTCCTCTAGAGGATTATACTTGACCTTTAACCCATATTTGACTTCTGTGCACCCGAGACCACTTTCAAACACAAAATGTCTCGTTTTCAATCACTCGACAACTCTTGGTTTTTAGGCACGTTTAACAAATCTGTCTCTGTGAAGATTTACAATCATCCTCCACCAACGGCAGCACCAACCAAGCGAATGAGACAAATAATCTTTGACTCTGACAGCGACTAAGAAATAAAAAAGCATACCCCATTGAAACACCTTTTCCTTAAAAATAAATTCTTTTTTACAGTTCATTATCTACCCAGTTTCTGGTTTTAACAGAAATCCATGATTAAATGGATCTAACCAAAGCATCAGCATTTTTTAATCAACAAAATGTGTTTATAAATTAGCAAAGGCTTGCGAACACAAAACATTATTTTACAATGTATTGTTACCTGTTAAGTCTACTATTGCGCACATACCTTTTTGATTTGTTGAATAAAGATGTAATTGATAACTGTGTAAAAGTGTGCTGCGACATGTTTGCTACCACTTTCCCACACAACACAAACCTTCTCTTCTGTGTATGTGGATGAGTGTGGGTGGGTCATGTGAGCAGTCCAGACCCAATGAGAAACTATCATCATCTATGGTTGCTAAGGAATAAAAAAAAAAACTTAAAAATTAAAAAAAAAACTGATGGTGCCAGAATTTTATGCTGCTGGCGCTATATGAGGTAGCCCAAATTTGTTGAACCCTTGAGCATTTTGCGCGCACATCAGGAACACATTAAATCTCATGGCAGTCCAGTTGAGATTGACTAGAATATTCTAATTCTACCAATGATATCAGTTAAGCAACATTTGCTAAATTTAGATCAACCATTGAATTTGTTATTATTTCATTATTGCTGCTGACATCCACAACAAGGGTGCCCAATTCCAGTTCTGGGGGGGGGGGGTCACATGACATTTAAATAGGTCAATACATTACGTTTGATATGTTTAATTAAACAATTTAGAACGTGGTTGGAACATAGAGCTGGAATGAAAGGTCCAACTTTTCCCACACTTGTTTTAAAGCAATACTGAAACAGTGTCTGGTTTTGTGTTAGGAACATGTTGCCATACAGTTACTTTGGGTTGTCTGAGATATAAAAAATAAGTGTTTGGAGGTTTCTCTTGTTTCTCTTACAATGCCCCCAGTGTGGTTTCTGAAATGTATTTGACATTGTACAGACTGCTGGGTCACAACCTGGAGAACAGGTTTAAACAGGCTTCTCGTGTCAAGGCACTACTCCTTAGATCTTGTTAAAAGCACTCTTTTCTGCTAGAATTGACGATGTCCAGGATATTGACAAGTATGCAGGCTGGAATTTCAAGGGTTCTGCCTTACCAGCAAATGCACCATCTACACCGGCTATTGCTTAGATTTATATACAAATATCCACAAAAGCAGTTTTATTTTAAAACAAACTATAGTGATTATATAGTAACAGTATATATGTATAATAAGGTTCAATATACATATATACATATGATTAACTGTTTATTATTATTATTATTATTATTATTATTATTATTATTATTATTATTATTATTATTAATTGTTTTAATGAATGAATGAAAAGAACTGCAGGTGTATTTCATAAAGTTTAGTTAATAAATTGAAGTAAATGATGCATTTGGGAAGTATACAGTTAAAAACTTTTGTATGTGTCTCACTGCTCCTTCTGCAGATATTGAAATTATAGATGGTTTCCAATTAATTCTTCACAGTGCACTGAGGATTGGTACAGTACTGTCACAACTCCCATCTGGCATCCCCAGATTCCAACTCACGCACAGAAGAAAGATCGATACACTGTAGGTGTTTGCTATAACAAACATCTCTATGTTTCCAGAGCACACATATGCTTTATGCAACCTTTTTTTGTGATCAATTGTAAAATTAAAATAAAATCGAGAACATCAGTTAACAAACAAAAAATCATAAACACACAGAGAAACAAGAACAAAAACAACATACAAATAGAACTATATATCACAATAGATCAGATCTCACATGTATGGACCCAAATAAAAAAAATAATTTAAAATAAATGTAAAAAGCATTATGCTATTAAGAGATTGGCAGAGGCCAAACTCCAGACCTGAAGTGTTGCAGTTGATTTAAACAAGCTGTGAAGTGTTCCAATTGGACTATGTCCCTAAACATACCCAACCAAACCTCTTGTGGTGTAGTGCTAGGAATTATCCATGAGTGTAATATGTTTTTTTTTTAACGACTGTTAATCCTGCAAGTAAAATTTTCTGCTGGGATAAAGAAAAAGAAAGCGAAGAATCACCATTCAGCAGAAGCAGGCATGGTTCAGTGAGTATGTCTGATTCTAAAAAACAGAAGATACAAGGGACCAGAACTTAGCAATAACTGGGCAATCCCAGAACATGTGTAAGTTAGTACCAGTTATACAAAGCTTACAATTGGTACAATCAGGGATTGCGGGGTTGATCCAAGTTACCATGGGGTGAGAGGGAGGAACAATATTCAGTGGTACACCATAAACTTGAAGTGCCGACCTAAGCAGCAGGTACATGAAATAGGAAAAGCCAGGGAGAGAGTGACTATCCTTAAGGTTCTGGAATGTTCAAAGGCCAGTCCCACTGAATATATCATTCAGAACATGAATGCCCCTATTGGGTACCCAAAGGTTGACTATTGGTCAATAAATTGTAATTATTCCAGATACGGGATGATTTACAAAATGTGTGGGAGTGTCCAATTAACTTTTCTATACTAGCCCATAGCCTTAAGGAATTAGATATGATCGGTCCAAATCTAAGATTGGCGGTTCTTTGTTTTATATCACAAAAAGAGGTCCTGCACTCTGTGAGGGGTCACTTTTTTTTTCCTCTGCCTGGCGCCATGGCATTGAAGAGTTACAGTCTAACCAGGTCCTCAGTGCCCTAAGCTGAAAAGCCCAGTAATACAGTTTCATATTGGGGAGAGACAGACCACCAAGGGACTTAGGTAATTGGAAGAGTAGTAAGACATATTTGCGGCCACCTGCCTCCCCATATAAATGTTGATAATAATAGAGTGAATTTCCTCAAAATATTTTGGAGGTGGCACTATAGGGAGCATAAAAAACAGGAAATTTATGCTGGGAAGAATGTTCATTTTAATTGTTGATATTATCCCCTGTAAAGAGAAATAGAGTGTGGACCATCTCTGCAGGTCTAAACTAATTATTTGTTTTAGCTTAAGGTAATTTTCTTTGCAGATTTGAGAAAAAGTAGAGCAGATGCGAATACCAAGGTAGGAGAACCCGTTGGTTTCCCATTCTATAGGGAGAGTGGGTGGGAGTGCAGTGCTTCTGGCTGTTGCTTTCAGGCATAAGCATACATTTTTACTAGTTATGTTTTTATCCAAACTGACTAAATAAGTTCAGGATCCGTGGGTTTGAGTTTGGGATGTCAGAAAGTATAATAGGACATCATCAGCATACAGAGAAGTGATGTTCAGTCCCCTTAATTTTAAAAATGAAACCCCTTCCCAGGTACCAGATTTTTAAAATAATAATAATAATGTTTTCAAACCTGTAATTGCTATAAAATGTTAACATATGATGAAAGAAACACAAATAAATGACCTAAACTGTGTTTTTCATTAACCCTTTATGCTCCTGTGTACTAGATACCCAAGTTCAATAGAGATAAAAACATGTTTTTTTTTTGTTTGAACAATGAAAACAAAAACACTGCTAATAACGCTAATAACAATAATAATGAGTAAACAGTAATTATCAAATAAAAATCAACAACATCAAAACGTGTACCATTATCGACTTTGTTCTGTGCCATTTATTGAAATGTTCAATACAACAGAACCCGGGGTTGCCTTCGCAACCATTGCACATTTTTCTCGTGTCCTTTCTTTTGTTTTCATTTTTGTAGCAGACCCTGCACCTTTTTTTGCAGTCTCTGCTTCTCTTGTGTTGGAGGGATAGTCAGAAATGCGTGTACAGGACTACTGTGCTCAGGGATTGTGATGGAACTGGCTGCCGCAGACGCCTGCTTTATTGCCTTGTACCCAGTACTGTGTTTTGATAATACTTCATCAAAGCACTGCTATTTCAAATCAAGCTTCCCGTTTGCAGCTGGCTTACCTGTAAAGTAGCTGCATGCTCTTTTGTTTGTACAGCCACAAAGGTAAGTGATTAGCTTTTCGGGAACAAAAGCCAAAAAGCACTCTAATGGAGAACGAAAACTCTCAAGTTCCATGGCGGAGTGTACATCTGTGTAAACAGGTGCAAAATCAAATGATGGAGGACGGGCATCATCGTAGGGATCAGTAATAAAGTCCAGTCCCCTGCTGTTCTTGGCTCCACATCCTCTTCATCATCATCGCTGAGTGATAAGTCAGCATCACTGTCGCTGCTATCGAAAACCTCTGAACCAGCTTTGAAATCTTCATCACTCTCGTTGTCGCTCTCCACATACATTGCCATGTTTAGCTTTCGCTAAAAACTATATAAACCACAATAAACAAGTAAAACTAATAATAAATCAAAATAATAATAATTTAAAACACTATATATATATACTTGTAAATGTTGAATGGCTTCACACAATATATCTCAGTCTTCTAAATGCCTACAGCTAGATTAGAAACGCTACATGACACGCAACTGGATACAAATATCACCTGACCCTCCCCTGACTTTCATTGCACATTCCACAGTACTAGCACTGACTTAGAGAATGAAACCTGAAATGCTAGACTGAGAAACCGCTCATAGAATAGAATGGGAAACTTGACGTACGCACTTATGGCATGGTACTGTGAGTGGGTTTTCATGTGACGTACGTGCGTACATCATGGCGTTGAAGTGGTTAATAAAGCCACGGTTTGTTTATTTCACAAAAATAATAATTCCAGTCCTCTTGTGATTTTCAATACAAACAGTTTA
This sequence comes from Acipenser oxyrinchus oxyrinchus, assembly GCA_030684275.1. Taxonomy (NCBI): domain Eukaryota; kingdom Metazoa; phylum Chordata; class Actinopteri; order Acipenseriformes; family Acipenseridae; genus Acipenser; species Acipenser oxyrinchus. The sequence continues at coordinate 21,092,852 of CM060260.1, forward strand.
ATTCTGAGACAAAAAGGAAACCCAGTGATACACAATACAGAACGTAACCACATACGAACTGCACGGACAAATCTTCAAAACAAAATAATACAATACTGTAGGTTTGGCCCTCTAACGATTGAAAAACCTTCAATGCCAGTTTGGATAAAGAGAGAGTAGAGATACACAGAAATACACAGGTTTAAATAGAAGGCGAAACCAGCCCCCATCCTTCCCAGCCGAAGCCCGACACCTTGTCTGTGGGAATCTGTCTCTGTCGGGTGTGATCGTGTTTTTAACACCTATGCCCAAATCCGCTCTATATAGGGGAAATAGCACCTTGAAAACCAGGATCTTCCACCCGAGTTCAAAGCAACCAGATCTTATCCTGTTTCCCTAATCAGACAGGGCTTTTGGCAGTGTGTGAGATTACAGGGGGAGAGATAATTAAGGATTTATTCCATCTGACTATAACAAGAGAATTGTAAAATGGTCACAATTAATACAATATTTAAAATCTTACAATGACCAAACCCAAAATGCTCTAAAACTACCCAGAGATAGTCCCATTCTAGCCGATCAAATGCCTTTTCGGAACATGGGCTATGATCAGATTCAGCAGCATGTATTATGTGAAGTAAACAGCTGATATTATCTGAGGCTAGGCAGCCTTGTAGAAATCCAGTCTGGTGAAAACTGATCAGATTCCTATTCTGACAACTAATGCTTTGGCATATAGTTTAATATCTGCATTAATAAGAGAGATGGGTCTATAACTAGTACATTCATGTGGATCTTTATTCTTTTTGAATAGGAGATAAATCAGCACAGTTTTCTGGTCTCTGCATAATTAATGGAGCCCCTAATAAGGGTACATACTATGTCCCAGATTTTGATAAAAAGTTCTGGTGGGTGTCTAATCCTCGAGCTTTACCTTTTTGCATTAATAGGAGCGCTTCTTTAAGCCCCTCTAGTGTGAGGGGGGAATCCAGAAGATGACTTTGTTCAAAACTAAGTTTGGGCAAATTTAGGTTATTCAGAAAATCATTAAAGGCAAAATAATCAGTTTGAAATTCAGATTCATATAAATGGTAATAATGCATCTGGAAAGCACCGTTGATCTTTTCAGGATCAGATGTCAGGAATCCTGACTGTTTTGATAGCACTAATGGCAGCTTTGTTTCAGCCTTAGAGCAAGCAGGCTGCTTGATTTTTCCTCTTCAAAATAATATTTTTGTCTGGTGCGGTACAGGATAAATTCAGCCCTCGTTTTTGGCTATTTTTTCAGAGAATTAAAAAATTGTGTTCTGTTTCAATTGCCACGATTTCTTTTTCTAATTCTGTTATCTTTCCATTTCATCAAGAGTTCAGGTGAGGGGCAAATGCTGTACAATTGCCTCTCAGGAAACATTTGGTCACCTTGCATAGAGATTGTGGATTTGCTGCTGAATCCGAGTTAAGTTGTAGGAACTCTTTTAATTGGGGATTGAGTTGTTTTAAAAATTTGGCATTCTGAAGTAAAGTGGTGTTAAATTGCGTAACGCTGCTGTTTATTATTATCAATAGAATAAATAAAATACTGCGGCATGATCAGAGATAATAATGGGGAGGATCTCTGTGGAGATCACTCAATTAAAGTACAGGGGAGACGAAAATGAAGTCTATATGGGAATAGGACTTATGCCTAGTTGGAAAAAAAAAGTACAATCTTTCACATTAGTACATTAGCATCAATCATATTCAAATCATGGAGAAAATTGTTTATGTCGCAAGAGGCTGGTCTGTTTTTCATTAAGGTTGAAAACAGTAGGTATATAAGCAAAATGCCCTGAATCATCACCACCCGACTCATCGATAAGTAAATGCAGTTTCCTATCTATGAGGATTAATACACCTTTGGTTTTATTTGACGCGCAGGAGTAAGCTGCAATTTTATAAAATTAGTTCTGAAAACGGTGTATGTCACTAACTTTAACACTAGAACCACCACGGCAGTCATTTTGACGGTTTGAGATTTTCAAATTTAAATTACTCTGCGTGTCTGCAAGTTAAGTGGTTAATTTATGACTTTTCCTAAATACATGTATTAAATACCTTGATGGCGTTTGAAAGGCAGGATCGTGAAAAATAAAGAAGTTATAATCCTGCCCGCCTAAAACCACCAAAGCAGTCATTTTGACTTTTATAATACATGTTTTTATTTTGAATATAACCTACAATATTCAATCAGAAAACTGCAAAGCATCAGGCAGCTGCAGCTCAACCTGGATTCTGTGTTTCACTGAGTGACACACGCAAGAGAAAACATATGTTACTTTCATTTTAAATTAAAAAAATAATTTCATTTTTACAGTGTTTGTATGTACATATACCTGTTTACACACTAGTTTCTTTTGAAATGTTTATTTTATTATAGTTTTTCATTTTTTGAAGTAGTGCTTTATATGTGGTAAGTTAGAAAATAAACCCTTTTATTTTTAAGTGTTCATTTAATTGTACGGTGTTTCAGCTGTGCAGATGTTTGATATGATGTGCTTGAATAAAACTTTTGAGTTGTATCTGATAGTTTGTCTTTCATTTTAATACTGATGTTGTTTAAGATGTTCCGTCATAATGACTGCCGGCGGCGGTTTTAGGTATGAGTAGAACCGAGACGGTTCTAATGTTAAAGTGTGTTTCTTGGATCAGGGCTATAGAATTTTTTTGTGGTGGAGATATTCTAGGCACTTTGTACGTTTAATTGGGGAGTTCAGAACTACATTCCAGGAAACAACATTAACGTCAACCATGATCAACGTGAGTGAGAGGGATTGATCATACACTCATCTCTGCCTGACAAACAGCCTAACAGTAAGTAATAAAGAAAACAAAGAGCAATATGTAGAAAGCTGGGTTCAACGTTACACATGGGATGAATATAAAAAACAAAGAAAAATGCTAGCTCGGAATAAAACAGTAAACAAAACAACTAACCAAACACAGCAATAAAAATAAAACAGCCACAAGAGTGTGTATCACACCAGCCTCTCTGGTTGGAGAAAAGTCAAAGCTATTGGGAACTGTGACTTGGACAGCAATGCACATCTGTAGTTCAGCAGTCCCTTATGGGAGTGTTAAGCATTTTACAGTTAACGTAGACTTATACAAAAATAGTTATAAAATTAAACAATGCTTAAAAAAGTGCATACACCTTTAGTAATTGACTAAAATAACCATTTATAAAATAAACTGACAAACTAATTTAAAGATTTAGTTACTTGTGAAGTTAGATTCAGATGTATAGTGTTAGACCATTCTCAGACTAGAGGTCAAGAATAAATCAAAAATCGAAGCTTTTAGTCTGCAAATTCAGCTGAAATTGGCTATATAAAGTCAGTGTAATCCTGATTGTTTAAATCACAGTGAGGATGGGAAGTTTACCATCTGTATGTGCAGTGTAGCCCTGTTTTGGAGCTTGGGTCCCAGTAGTAAACTGTCTAGACCAGCAGAGTTGTTTCCATGTTCTCTCTGGACGGGACAGGAGCAAAATTCGGGGGCGATAACATGGCTTCAGATGTTGAGGGTACATCAGAGGTTTCCAGGTTTGCAAGGAATTTCTCTGCGCCTTTCACAGATTGAAATAGGTAAGATCTGCCATTCCGGGTTATTTTAAGAGATGCAGGGTAAACCATAAATGTACGGAGCCCTTTTGCTGCCATCTGCTTCCTTATTGGTGCAAGTGCACATCTCTTCTCAGCGGTTTCATTGCTATAATCTGGGAAAAATAGCAATGTTGCTGATCCATGCATTATCTGAGATTTCAGCTCTCTTGCTCCTTGAAGTATTCTCTTCCTGTCAGAGTATGGAAGCAAAATAAATGTCAGGGTATGGGGGCGGCCTCCTTTCGAGCCACTGTCATTATAGAGTCGATGTGCTCGCTCTATTTCAATTTTGCCACCTTGCAGGGAGGGTATCCATTTTGGTCGATTGGTTTGCAAAAAGTCAATGGGGTTCAAGCCCTCCTCTGATTCGGGTAGACCTCATAAACACAGGTTATTTTTGCTGCTCCAATTCAATTTCCCATTTCCTTCCCCTATTGTGCTGACATATTTAGCCTCAATTTGTTTTAGTAAGGGTGCTTAATTTGTTTGGATGGATTGAAAGAGAACTACAGACAGAGCTCAAACTAAGCGTGCATCCCAGCCAGGAGGTCACGTGTTCTGATTTAATATCTGTTTTAATAATAATGTCATATGTCAAACTACTGTTGCTTTAAATGTGTCATCCTGGGTGCAGGCCATGGCTGGGTAGATGCTGGTGCCGATGTGCACTGGCCGAGCACATGCCCTCATCCAACCTGTCCTATCCTGCGGTTGGTAGCAGATGACTCTTACAGTAGGATCAGCATGTTCCTACCCCAGCGCCGCAGATTACAGCATGCGGCGTGCAGCCTGCCATGTATATTATATAAAAAATGTATATAATGAAAATGCCTTAATAGAAATTCAGATTTAATTTTTTTTATTTATTTCTCACCTATAGTTGTTTTCCAAAACCATCAGTGAAGAATATGTATTTGTAAAGTATTTGTAAATAAGATTCCACTTACTGTATGAGACAGCAAAGGGGGAAATTCTAGTTCTTTTGTGATTTTTAAGACTTTTACTGTTGCTAAAAGTATTTGCATTGACTTACCTACAGTACTGATCATTCAAATAGATTATTGACAACAACCTGCTTTACATACTGCCCAGGTATTCATTAACAGAACAGAGTCTGAAAAGTAAATGCCCTAAGATTATTGAATTTCAGTGCCTAAGATTTTGCAAGACAATAAAAAAGCAAACCTTTGACCCCTTTGTTAGAAAGACACAAAATGTCTTTCTGTTTGTTTCACGCTTAGAAAGTTTAAAAGGTATTTATACATTGAGAAGTATCAACCCAGATTGGGTTTTAATTGAAGACAAGCTTCTTTTTTTATTTTCTGTTGGATCAGGATTCAGACAGCTCATCAGATCCTTCACATTGATTGGAGAGTCCTGCTGGAACCTGCTGACTAGAAGTTATAAACCACTGTTGACTTAACACTGCTTATTACTCCCCTGTGTAGTAGAAGTGATTACATTTAATGAACTTTCTAACAAAGACTGATGCACGTAATCTTCAAGCACCGTATGTAGTATTTCATTTTTTCCGACTTCCAATCTTTTAACTATGTGTTGCTGATATTGTAAATTAACCCTAATTCAAATGTAGAAAATCTGGAACCGGGTACACATTTTTGTAATAATAATAATAATAATAATAATAATAATAATAATAATAATAATAATAATAATAATAAAAACACATCTTGAGTTTAATTAAATGTTAGCTTGCGTGGTTCAGGGGGCGTGGAGCTGAGTGGCTCCTAATCATCTAATCTTCTAATTTTCTAATTTCCTGCTAATTAGCATCTATTTTCTATTTAATTCATGTGCTGGGATTCAAGTAAATAATTAATTATTTACTTGAATCCCAGCACGTGAATTAATTAAGTGCAACCTCGTGCCTAACTACAATTATACATTTTTAAACACACGTGAAACACAGACCCGCTTATATCCCATGTACCAATCACTATACACCAACATTAACACATGCAACATGCAACATATAACACACACATGCACACAGGGGCGGGGCACATTGCCACATGCCTACATAACAAAGCACATATACGCAACCAAAGCTATGCGTTTATATACAGACACACTATAATCGAAATGACATGAATAAATAAACATTAGAACAGAATGGGCTTCGTTTAGAAAGTCTAAGTGCTGGCACAAATCACACAGATCCTGCGCTTTTCAAAATACGCAGTGCGCTTACCGCAGACTGTCTTTGCGCATTTGGCACAACTATCAACAGTAACCCAGGCTTCTGGCACCAAATGCTCCACGGGCATATACTAGTGCAATGAAAGCTTCTAATTCCTCCAAGGACATCTAAGTGCTGGTACAAATCACACAGATCCTGCGCTTTTCAAAATACGCAGTGCGCTTACCGCAGACTGTCTTTGCGCATTTGGCACAACTATCAACAGTAACCCAGGCTTCTGGCACCAAATGCTCCACGGGCATATACTAGTGCAATGAAAGCTTCTAATTCCTCCAAGGACATTGACCAGGGATCATCTTGTAGTTATCGGTGGGCTTCTGCTTCAGTGCAACGTTGTATGTGGTGAAGCGTATGCATGCGTTTTGCATATGCCATGAGTCCTGGAACTTCCCTCAAAATATTATGTTCACCCCTTATACCTGCAGCTTCAACACAGGGATTTATAGTGTTCCAAATAATGCCATCATTACCAGCCTATGAGTACCAGGTGGCTGGATCAGGTGCAGGAGCTGATGCAGGTGAAGTGGCTGGCATCCTTGCAGGAGCTGCCACAGGATTGCTTTTTCTCCCACAGGATCTCCTGCGCCCTCTTCGCTGGCATCCTCCTCACTGTCACTGCTGCTGGAAGATTCATATTTGCAAACCCAGTCTGCTTCACAGCCAGTCTCTGCTGCATTAGAATTGTTGTTTGGTAAACTTTGAAGTAATTCCAAACACTGCTTTGCTGTCCTGCGTCTTCTGCGACCCATTTTCAATATGTATTGGGGGTGTATTGGGGTAACAATGAATTTCTTAGAAAGACGAGTGACTTATAGTAACCAGAGTGCAGACAGACAGCCTGGTGCCATGAGCTGTCAAGTCTGATTGACGGGCTATGAGGAGGCTCATTGGAACAACAGAAATGTCAGAAGACCGTTCACTTGAGGAATGCAGACTGATATAATCAAACTTCAATATATGGCGGAAAGTCCTGACTGATAAATACAAATAATACCACAACATTTAATTGTTATAATATGTTTTATATGTATCAGTCAATTTGACTGCTCCTTGTCGGAATAGGTATGACAGTATATTATCTCGCAAATGTTTAATGTTATACAATTCTTTCTTTTCAGGGTGATTAGAACATATTGTAGCAGGGGAAGGCAGCAGCAGGGCTGGTATGTGACATAATCACACACAAAGATATAAGCCCGATATACGCTCCTTGCAAAGGAGCCAGCTCTTTTGTACAGCGGTATCGGCGCTATGCTTTAGTGCGAGAGGTCCCGCCTGTGTGTGGATTGCCTCGCCCTGTGTGATGTGCCTGCCTGCGTTAACTGAGATCGCTACAATATATTTAGGAAAAGTCAGGAAAGCACAGTCCGTATCTTAAACATACGCACCGCAATTTAAATTTAAATTCCCAAAAACTGTCAAAATGACTGCCTTTTATTATTATTTATTTCTTAGCAGACGCCCTTATCCAGGGCGACTTACAATCGTAAGCAAATACATTTCAAGTGTTACAGTACAAGTAATAATACAATAAGAGCAAGATAAATACAATGACTAGTTCAAGCAAGTACAGTTGAAGACTAGTTCAAGATCGTTCTAGTGTTAATTAATTTTTCAGGAATGGCAAAAAACTATTTAAGAGAAACCTCTTATCTCAATTTAAACTTGCAGAGATCACTTGGGATCCAGCTAAGTAGTTGACATCAATATTGCCATACAAAGTTTATTCGTGACGGTGTACTATCCAATTGAAATACAAGGTTAAGTCACATGGTGTTTGAATCAACTGTATTAGTTGTTGAATTATGAGACATTAACAGGACATAGAAATAGATTAGAGCATCTATTCATGTAAAAAAAAAAAAAACTGCCAAAAATGACATACAAGGTTTTGTCATGACACCGACAATATACAGTATTATGTTAACAGGAATATGTGTTTCAAAGCTCTCAACTTCAGAAGGAAAAATGTGTGGATTGCTCTCCTTAAAACCCTCCATATTAGATAAGGAAGGATGAAATCCAGATTTTTAAAGGGCAAAAACATATTAAACTTTCACTCTTTGGGCTTGTTCACCTTTGACACCTGATCAATCTTCAGTGTTTATTAAATCATTTTTATGCTAATGTGCATGTTTGGATTTTCTATTTATCCAGATGAACAAAAATAACAAATCTGAATTACAAAAACAAAACAAGAAGCATGTCAGCAGTAGGACCCTAATGTCTTTTCCTTGTTACAAGTCCTATTGCTGAGAAATGGCAGATCATTACCAAATAAAGGAGATTCTGTTTGACCTTGAGGCACCTTCACATTCCAGTCATGACTGACACCTGGTTTTATATTGTAAGTGTTCTGATGAATTCTTTCAATCCTGAGTTAGTGTCAATAGAATGAATTGGATGCCAGCTCAAAAGACAGAGGTGGAAGCTTTTTTGACCTTTATGGTTAATTCACATTCTAGTAATAAATGAAACTTTGATTCATATCAAGCATCAAAATGAAATTCTTTCAACCCAGAATTACAGTACTTTTTTTGGTATAACTGAGGTGCTGTCCATGTGTAATTATTTAGAATTTTATAGTTGTAGTTTGAAACACAGTCCTGTAATTCAGTAAACTGATTTAAACTATTTTGTTCCAGTATTTTCTGAGAAAGAAAACATTTACTGGATGAGGTATTTCTTTTAACATGTTTACAGTCATTAGGATGCAGGATTAGATAATGAAAACTATGTTCTAGTTATTTAAAAAAAAGAGAGAGGACTTTGTTACAAACTACAATAGTTATTACAAAATATGACAGAAACTATTTAAATTATAACCTGGGATACATATTTCAGAATCCAAAATTAGATACAAATGTGAGAATTCACAAAGCCTTGTAATACATTTGTTTTTTTTATTAAAACAAAAACATCTGTAAATGTTAGAAAAACTAAACAGCAAAGAATTCTTAAGAGCCCTTGAACAGCACAAGTTGTAAGAACAACAGAAACACTTTCCTGAATGGTATGGTCTCTTCCCACAATGTACTATTATCACACACTTATTGAAAGTGGTACAGGCTTCAAGGCTGTTTTGTACGCACAAGTGCAAAACACAACAACATTAAGGAAAATGATATATATATATATATATACCCTACATGAGAGCAAGGACAAAGTGCTGGGAAATTAAATACAGTTCTGTGGCACAGTGATTGACAGGTTGTTCCTCCTATCAGTGATGTGGAACCCCTTTTCCTATGTACCTACCCATTCCGGTTTGAAGTTAATGTTGCAGCGTTTTTCTTAATGTTGCAGCATTTTCCTTAATGTCGTTGTGTTTTCCTTAATGTTGTTGTGTTTTTCTTAATGTTGCAGCGTTTTCCTTAATGTCGTTGTGTTTTCCTTAATGTCATTGTGTTTTTCTTAATGTTGCAGCGTTTCTCTTAATGTCGTTGTGTTTTCCTTAGTGTTGCAGCATTTTCCTTAATGTAGTTGTGTTTTGCACTTCAGGGACACCGTAGTTTTGGCTTGATAAAAAGCCTGCTGTACCATTCACTTTGTCATACAATAGGGACAGCTAGAAGAATTCTTCATATAATTGAGACAAAAACACAAAAAACTGTCATTCAAAAATTCTAGACTCCCTAACAATGCCCTATTTTACTTACCTGGTTAAAAAGAGATTGATTTGTTGAGAGAGGTTTATTAAGCAATGTTTGTCCAATACTGTTGTTATGAGTAAATATTGAAATTGCTCTGAGAGTTTTGCCAGCTTAGGAGTATAGAATTAGTGTTTGCTTTCAGTGGAATGAATCTGTGTTCATAACCTTAAAAAATGTAAACATACAGTAGCCTATGGACTGGAAAAGTAAATGACAAATGTACAGTTAATAATCATGGTTAGAGATGAGAAAGTCAAACTAAGGCCCACTTCTATCATTACTCCACATATCAGAAATTGGTCAACACATTTGCCATTTTGTGTAAAGGAATGATTGGAGAGCTATATATATATATATATATATATATATATATATATATATATATATATATATATATATATATATATATATATATTATCAGTTAAGTTAGTGGTTTAACTTATATTTACAATCGGATGTTTGAATTGTGAAAGAATGTTTGAGAAAGATGATAACATGTTTAGTATATCTTACCTGGTGGCACTGTTTTTTTTCTCACTAAGAATATCACTCAGTGTAGCCTTGCCTTTCCATTAAACACTCTGCCTTAGCTTTATTCATACCCACTATTTCAACAGTAATACTACACTTAGTTTGGACATACAGTATTTTCAGGGTTGCATATGGAACACTAAGTTGTAGAATTCATTACATTTTCTATACTCATTGATCCCTTTCAAATTTGAGGCCATTTCAGTTTTGTACAGCTCCTACAATTTATTGTGCTGTTTCAGTCTCACATTCAGAGCCATACTGTATGTGATTTAAACCCTATGATTCATTTGGAAATTGTAATTTTCTGCTACATTAATTTGCAATTAATACAGTGCAATACCTGCAAGATTTATTGGGTTGTCTAGTTTTTGTAAAGACCACCAGAAGGCAGTCTACAGCCCATAAAACATTAAAACACACATTTAAAAATGCACTTGTTAAAAGGTTACCTTGGTTTGTGCTTCAGTGAGAAATGCAACAAACACACAACTTTTTGAATATTATACTTGACCTTTCATTCACCCTGTAGCATTTGCCTTTTGTTATTTTACTTGGTTCACAGAAGAAATGTGACAATCATGAAATTACAAATAGATATGTTTCATAATAGGACATCACATGGCTTATAAAAGTGATGTCAACATTTTGGAAGGAATACAACTCTGCTTCTAAAAAATAATACATTGGTTGCGAATGATGCTATGTTGTTGTTCCTGTCATGGCTTATCTAAGATCATTATGCCCGAAGGGACCTAGAACAGGGACGCACAGCATTCAAAACATGTTTGTTTGCGTTTGGTTTCCTTATTTCATACAGCACCTTAGTTTACAAGGGCTCAACATTGACTGGTAACAGTGGTGATGCTAATATTATTCCCTTATAGTAAGAAATGCTGCACAAGATATTTGCTTTGAACTATGGGGAGAAAGCTCGACCAGACACCTCAGGCAGTGAGCCTAAAAGGCAATTGATGGCACTAAATATCCATTTCTCAATGTTTGGGAGTCTTTCATCTGTGTGTCAGAAACTGTTTTCCCTTTTTCCCTTTCCACTATGTTATGAACAGTACCTTAACTGTACAATAAGTGTGCTTAATGTCGTATCACTTCAAGATACCAACCTCATTTTATTTTAGCATTGCAAGCATAACATTAACTGTATTGACCAATCAATAATATATGTATGCCTTGCATCCTTAACAATCTCTTCCATAAGGCAGCTCTGTGTGACACTGTTTATCATTAGACTAGAAAGCATAACTGTATTAGGGAGTCTGTGATCCAAAAAACTAGAATTTGTATTACATACTCCATAAAACTCTTGGCTCTTTATTCTGCATTTGGTCATTTATATCAGGTAGCAAAACAAACCACAAAAAAGTTTCCTTTACCCCAAAAATGACCAATCTTTAAAAATAAAATAATTGTGTACCTTTCATTTTTTAATCAGGAGAATGTAAATAAAATGTTATTAACTTATATGACTTGTCCAATGAGAATCCAGAGGCCAAAAGGTTTGTATCCTAGCAACGCACTGACATTGGCTACCTACCGTTCTAGCACTATAGGCACATAATTACATAATCAATGTTTTAATGCAAACTGGCAACGGGAGGCTTCAAATGACACTCTAATGTAATGTTTTCTCAATTTTTTGTTTAGATATTAGCCTACTGTAATAAGATTTGGTGTTTGTGAGGCACATAAGATAAAGCTCCACAGCTCATTTTACTTTAGCTTCAAAGAGTTGTCAGACAGAAATCACTTGATTTTAGCTAAATTTGATCTCTAGTCACACAGATCAGTTTACAGCCCTTATCATTGGCTGTCAACTGTCTTTTATTTTCAGTTGAAGAATTACTTTTGATGGTCTGACAAATAAGTTTATCTTCAACATTTGTTGGAAATCACCAATGCATGTGACATTCCACTGTGGATCAGTCAGAACTGTTCAACATCATGTTGTTCTGGACTGCATTCAGGGTTATATCCCAGAGCTGAATGGAAAATGTGTTGAAGGGAATGTACTGATTCATTTTGGTAGGAGACATCTTATGCTATCGTTTGTAACTGGAGTTTGTTCACAATTAACCTCTCCTGACCCCTTTGTGGAACTTACTTTTCCAAGGAAGGACCAAAAGAATGGCATTAAATTTTAACATTTAGACAAATAATCAGGATTTGTTCGCATGATGTGCTAAAGTTGTACCAATACTACTTATTCATCCAGCCTCAATCCTTCTCTGAAGGATTGAATATCTGGATTTACAGTATACTTAAAATATATTTTGCCAGTTAAAAGATTTACAGTTCTTAACATTTGCAACAAAATCACAGATCAGAAGTATATTTTGTCTCAGTAAGATGATTATTCTTCAATTTTCCTTGGAAATTGACACATATTTGTTATGTTACCAAAATGTCCCAGACATACTCTTCCAAAATCTAGAAAATAGTAAGTATAAAATGCTCCATTCGGAGTCCCAAACTGCTAAATTACTAAATTCGAACAAGAGAAGATGTCATGGTAGCGATGTATAATTTAAAATCACAATTTTTATTTTAAAACATTTTATGTATTTTTGGTTCAATTGTTCATTAAAACATTTTACAAAAAAGCAGGATTTTTATTTTTATTTTTACGTAATAATAATTAGCAATAACTGTTTTTTCACTGGTGTATCTGATTGTTTAATGAACTGATCTAAATGATAATGGAAACATGATGACACCCGTCAATAAATGCTTAATTTCACCACATCATGGTCTGTCACCTTAAGAAAGACCAAAGCATAAATGAGAACCTGTTCAATTAAACTCGTTGGAAGTGATTTCTTTTCCTGCTGAAATTGATTTAGCTGTGTATTAATTATCCTGCACTACTTGAAAAGACAGAGTGCTCTTCCTCTGTTGAATAAGTCAACAGTGAACTCAATCAAGAAGTCATTGAATTATCAATACCTTCATTAATAAGCTGTTTAGTGTTCTTTGATCCTATGTTTCAAAGTAAAACAATTAGTCAGCCCTCTAAAATTATTTATGACATTTAAAAACCTTTCCATGTATACTTTCAATCTGTTCCTAATATAGCTCATTTGTTTCAGTAATGTTGAACATAAACTAAAGATCATTGCAGTAGTAACCACCTTTGATTTTAGTCTACTTCTCTGTAGTTCCCACCAAGTTCATAAGTAAATTGACAGATTTAGATAAGGAGGTTCAAGCTCTATTACCACACCTGGAGAAGAGCTTGGCTCTTTTGCTTAGTAGTTAAGAAGCCTGCTTGCCACAGCCTCTGCCTGCTACAGACACATGAGGACATTAAATTTGATATTAATGCCCAGCTGTACTCAAGCTAGTTTTCTATTAGACTGAACCCGCCTTACATCTGTAGGTCAGGGCTTTTGTATAAAAGATGACTAGTGTGAAAGGGTCTACAAGGGAGTACTCCTCTACATCTGTAATGTTCTTTAGAACATGATAACACAAGATCTGAGTGAGATATGAGCAAGGACTCTGTTTAATAAATTTATACTGTAGATATAAAATGAAATATCAGTTTCAAGTATTCACTATTAATAAGAGTTAAAAAATGATTTAGGGATACAGGGTTACTTTGTCTCAACTTAGCAAAAACTTTATCACAAAATCACTATACAATTTGGTACACTTTTTAATATCCACTTTAGACTGGCCCAAAACTAATAAGGTGATCCTCACATTTTTCGAAGTTTTGAAGTTGTTAACTATAACTTCTTATATTAATTATAATATTAAGTTTAGTAGTGAGGTAGAGTGACTTGCGGCCAAGACAGACAACAGAGGAAAATAACCCTAACACAGGACTTGTAGTTAGTTCAGCACTTTCGACGCAGTTTTAATCAACCCAAAACGAACAAAACACAGGAACAAAATAATAGTTTGAACAAAACACCACACGCGGAACTCTTCAAAATAAACAAAACAGCACCCAAGCTTCTCGTTCTCATTCTCGTTCTCTTAGCACTCACCGACACAACCCACACCAAACATTCATCCTTTGTTCTCTTTTATAGGGTGTGGGACCAGTGGTAGATTGACAAATGAATCATTCAATTCCCACCTGGCGACATTGCACACTTTTCCAACCATACCTCAATCACTCAGTTATAATCTTTAAACAATTATCTACAATATACATCCCCAGACACCCCCACACACGTGCTCCCATGTGTGGAGCCTCTGCACTCCACACATCCTCCCCCTACTTTACCACAGTAGTGACAGATATTTTTTTTTACAATGCTGGCCCTTTGAGAACCACAGAGAAGCATAACATTAATTGTGGCTTCCACTACTACCATCAGCTACTACCATCGAGAAGGTTATTGTTTGGTCCCATTGGCTTTTACAGGAGTTACATACAGTGGGGTATGATTATCTGTGCAGCTACTGGCGAGGAACAATTTAACAATACAATAATTTCGGGGTGCTTACTATTGTCTAATCTATTAAATATGGACACTTGTTTTTATTCCATACGAGCAAAAGGTTATCTTTAAATAGTAAAAGCCATTATATCTTTTTAAAGAGGCCCATGTTTCGTACTGTAGCGCAAAGCACAGCATGCTCACAGTCAATGGATTGCAGCTCAGGTTCCAAAAGGATAAAAAGACCTGTTTGAAGCAGTTTCATTTGAACGCCTCATCAACTCTCCCATCTTTCGTCATGCTGTGCTGGGAGATCCACAGTGAAATAGATACTAAATATTAAAGAATAATTACCTTTCAGTGCCATTTGTAAATGTGCGTGTGTGTGTGTGTGTGTGCGTGCGTTTGCGTGTACGTGTGTTTTCTTTACCATGCTGGCCTGACATCTGGGATTATAAACTTTGATGGACAATTGCAGTATTTTATGCTGTACATGTTGTACCTATCCATGCAGTTGGCTTCTCACTGTTGTCCTAGAAAGAGGCAGTGAAATTTTAGCTGTTTGTTGCACCCATTATATAGTTTAGTACAGAGCAGGTAGAAAGCATACAACAGGATACATATTTTGAAAGCGGGAACATCATGCATTAGTCATGTATCTATAGATTTGATTCGTACCTAACTCTAAAACCAGAGGGTTCATAATAAAGCAGTAATGTGGTCAGTTTTAGTTAAAAAAACAATGTGTATTTACATATAATTTAGTAGTGAAACATGCAGTATACAAAGACCTGGTGATTGTCCCCAGAGTGTAAACAAAGGGGAAAACTACAAGTATTTGTCTCAGCTCATAAATGTAATTACCGGTAATGCAAGGCAGTGCCTTTGAAACTCAAATCATCAATGCAAATGAGCTTCAAGGTTTATTTTTGCAAAGCTGTTGACTATCTGTTCATGCTAAGTATTACCTATCCAGATCATTTGCTTATCTGCTGCAGACAGCCTTATGTTTCTCTCCCCCATGCAGATACATTTTTGCTGTTTTTCTGGTTATAAGCAATCAACGCAATAATTCTAATTTGATCTTAGGGTTAGTGTATTATAAAATAATGTTTTGTGGCACACTGCTGGCAGGTTAGGGGTAAATAAATAGTGTTTATATTTTAATGATGGGAACTGCTAACTCGTGTTTGATGATTTCATCAACTGAAAGAATCATAATGAATTTCTCAAATATGCTTTATTTTTAATCAAAGCACAGATCCAATCTCTTTCAGTTTATCATTAGTACAAGATCTATAATTTCATGGAGCATTGATTTTTATTTTTTTCTGATTCACATATTTAGGTTTGATGCATCAAGGCAGTACTTGTACTCCTGAAAATACCCAGCTTCACTGAAATGTAACAGATGATTTGTTCCTTATTCCACAAAAGTAATATTTCCTTTCAAGAAAACAATTCACATTGTGTACTGAAGATATGGGCCTACACTTTACCACTGCCAAAACGTGGATTTAATTGTTAAAATGACTATGTGATAAGCTTGTTAGGAAACTCAAACTGTTTATTGTATTATTTATTTTTATCTGTGCTAATTTTGGGGGGGCTATTTAATCATTTCATTTTGGTCTCGGTGGTTAGAGCCAGTGGAGGGGCTTTGAATTCTTTCAATAACAGCTCTGACATCAAAGAAGAGTTATTGTATCTTTTAAGCAATAAGACCCGACAGGGTGTGCTGTATTGGACAATAACGGACCGCCCAAGGGCGTAATGAGGCCCAACGCCACCCACACTGTCAGGTCTTATTGTTCTTTGAAAATGGGCAACTGTTATTACTGTTAGAAATAAGTTATGTGGTTTAAATTAGGTGCCTAGCTGGTACTTTTTATTTCCTGGTCATCTATTGAAAGTTAATGTACCCCCCTGCCAAGGGTACAAGCCAATGGTATGCCAGGAAATAAAAAGCCAATTTTCTAAGTGCACTTAATAATAAAAAGAATAAAGAGGTTATTTTATTTTGACGATTTCAAAAGCCTTTCTAAATTATTTCAACCTATAACTTTAGGTCAGTGGAGAACATTTCTGCAGGTCTCCATATTAGTGCCTGTGAGGGTGAGACCCTCACTGTGTTATTCAAATGTCTGTTATTGTGTATTATTGTTAATGTTGTTCTACTGGTGATAGAGCCGTGGTTTATTGTGTATTGTGTATGCCGTTAGGCAGATGTATTTTATTTGATATATGACGGTGTATTGCTGTATTTAGATTAAGGCACTTCCCTTAATGAAGTTGCCGTAGCTATACATGTGGAACAAGTGTTTTGTTATAGCCATATGTTTGGTAATCTTCCAAGAGAATGGTAATACTAATTTTCAGTCTTTACTGGTAATAGTTAGGGACTAGAGACTAATAATGACAATGCTAATAATAACGAGTAAACAATATAATAGTTTAACGATTGTGCTTGTAAACAAAGTCTGTATTCATGCAGGTTAAACAAATATGTATACATGAGAAGAAAAATGTGTAATGTAAAATATATGAATGATTGTTGTAAATGGAATGAAGCTGGGTAATAGTTTATTTTTGTATAAAATTATTCCAGGTGCAAATGTTTATTGAATAATTAATCCTGTTATGAGTAGGCGGGGCTGGGGGTTATTTAATGCCGTGTCTTTCCTTAGTTGGGGGTATTAGGTGGTCAGTCGTGAGTTTGTCTTGTAAATGTCAGTCATTGTATGTACAATCTGTGCTAGTCATTTGTAATTTGTGTGAAGTATCTAGTGCGAAAATAAACACATAATCAAAATGACATGAATAAATAAACATTTGAACTGAATGTGCTTCAGTCAAATGTGTGTATATACAGTTATATAATGTCAATACAAAACTGTACAACTGAAACAATATAAATATTTTTAAAATAAATGGGTTTATATTGCCTACATAACAAAGCGCAACTGAAGCTATGCGTTTATATAAAGACATACTATAATCGAAATGACATGAATAAATAAACATTTGAACAGAATGGGCTTCATTTACAATTGTTTACAAAGTCTAAGTGCTGGCACAAATCACACAGATACTGCGCTTTTCAAAATATGCAGTGCACTTGTCCGTCTTTGCTGCATCAATGTTGTATTAATGTTGTATTATACAACTGGAAAATCTGAAATGAGAACCACAAACTTTTCCTCCATTTTATTTATTTATTTATTTATTTTATTTCTTCCTCACAAAGGAGCCTCCTACTTTCCCCTGATTGGCTACTGGTAGTCATGGCGCGGTGTGGCGAAAGTTGAAAATATTTTATCTCCTGCGCAAAGCTCTGTGGTGCCACTTGAGTGCCGCTTCCTGTGACCGCCTTCATTGAAAATAATTGCTTTTGCTGCTTTTGCTTTTGCTTTTGCTGGTGTGTGTGTATATATATATATATATATATATATATATATATATATATATATATATATATATATATATATATATATACTATATATATATATATATATATATATATATATATATATATATATTAACCATACCAAAACTTGGACAGGTGGTTCTTTTTGAGCAAAAAGATATAGGCCTACAGTATACACCGCTGTACTCATAGTCTCCTATACAGTAGATATTTTGGATTGCATTTAGATATAAACTGATAAACTGTTGATGTTATACAACGAAAATCTTTTCATTTATGTAGACCATTATCATGAGGATCACCCGTATATGTATACACTGATTGTACTGCGATATTAGTTTCACTGACATTTCACAAAGTTACTTTGGAAATATCTAAATGCTCATCACAATATTCAGTCAGTACATTTATAAAAATAAAATAAAATAAAGTAAAATGTAAATCACCACTTTGGTTAGAAAACAGACCAGGAATGAAACCCAAAAGTAACAAATTAGTCCCTATTTTATAATAACGCTGTCTTATCCTATTGTTAAGGATATTAAAAGTCACGATCATTGTACATGGTAGCTTACAATCAAATAAGCAGGCTGTTAAAATAACCATCCTAATAAAACCTGTTTAAAATCATAAAAACACAAACTGGTACTGCAGGTGCTAATTGTTATCCAGTCAATTCAGTCTCCATCACAAACACGTAAAACTATACAGTAAAAGAAAGACAAAGGATTCCAATATACATTAGGGTTATAATTATCATTGCTAAAAGTAGCAACAGCAATAAAACTACAGTTATAATTGCTCTCTAAACAGTCGATTCTGTAATGGCCTTACAGGCAATTTCAGTGCTCTTAGTCAATTCCATCCTTAAAGCACAATATTACCAAAGGAATAAACAAGACTAACAACAAATGAAGGAGAAAACAATCGGTACTGTTAAGGGAATACATCTAAAAAGAAATTACAAATAACTGATTTCAGTGTGTTAAAGATGTCATATCCTCATAATCCATGAAATGTCAGAGCTGTTCTGGGAACCTTAGAGACACAGTAGTTTTCTTTCTTCAAGCAAAGTCATGTGATTTAGGTTTGGGAAATCTTCAGACTTGAGGCTGCCTGCTGTAGATCTCTTGGTCCAAACTATTTCTTCAATTATAGGCTTCACTGCCACCTTTATACCCTGCTGCTGTCATTGATTAAAACAGAGAAATACGTAAAGCAACTGCCAAGAGTTCAGTTAAGAATGAAACCATTTAAAACAAACTTCATTTCTATAGAAAAGGAGTTCCGCTTCAGCAGTCCAGTTCAATTACACTATGAATTCTTCCATTTGTCATGCAAGAATTCTGTTTTTCTAAATCTGGAGGCCATTGTACTTAAGGGGCATTGACACCGGACGCGGCGCGGCACTGCCGCGCAGCAAAAGCAATTATTTTCAATGAAGGCGGTCACAGGAAGCGGCACTCAAGTGGCACCACAGAGCGTTGCGCAGGAGATAAAATATTTTCAACTTTCGCCACACCGCGCCATGACTACCAGTAGCCAATCAGGGGAAAGTAGGAGGCTCCTTTGTGAGGAAGAAATAAAATAAATAAATAAATAAATAAAATGGAGGAAAAGTTTGTGGTTCTCATTTCAGATTTTCCAGTTGTATAATACAACATTAAGTAGGTTTGAAATCTACATTCATCAAACTGGAGCTCCTGTATCAGCCGATGATATTCGCCGTACCTTTTTCTTTTCTTGAGGATGTCATGGACCCACAGCGATCTTACATTTTTTTTCTTTCTCCGGTAGAGCACGGCAATCGCAATTCTCTTGTTTTGTTTGCTGTTTGCTATAAGATAATGCTCAATAATATCAATGTATAATGATGCCTTTAACTCACACTATCTTTGCATATACCCAGCTAACCAGACAAAACTCACAAAGAAAGAAAATATCTCAATTTTTAAAAGCAGCATGTTTTTATTTTTATTTTTATTTACACAATAAATGATTATAGGGGGGGGGGGGTTAAAATGAGGTTTTATAAAAAGAATATATATAATGTTTCGCTCCTCATTACTTTAAATATTTATTTTTTTTACTAAGCTTTGTGTCTTCTGTATAAAAAGAGTTTTCCCTTCCCACTGTCTATTGTTTGGCAATAAAAAGTCACTGTACATGCAGCCGTGACATAACAACAGACCGCCCAGTGACTTTCCCCTGCCGCGTTCGGTGTGAACAGTGGTCTGCGGCTACTGCAGAGCAGCACGCAAGGAGGAGGCATGTGTACTGCGTCTGGTGTGAACGGCCCTTCAGCTTTGATAAATATCTTTGCCCTTTTAAAAGACACTGTACAGAATATCTAGATTGTACTGTCCATATTTTATATACTGCCATCACTAGCTGATATAACCTTGCTTTGGTTCAAGAAAAACTGAAACAAAATATAATTTTGGCAGTGTTCCAGTGACATGCATTATATATTATGTATAAAGCTCTAGTTATTTATAAGGAACTGTTATATCACTATAGTTCATCATTTGACTATGTTTACTGTAGTTTAGTATACATGTGAATTCTCTGCTGTCTTAACATAAACTCTGATGGTTTTCTGATGATAACCGTGATGCTGTTAGAGTTTTTCATTTACTGTTCTATGATCAGATTATGGTTAAAGCACTATGAACTACATTTGCACAAGACAGGAGAGTGATTTCCTCTTAAAATCAAGTCTCCAAAAAATGTATTGTTTAATTGTAACCCAAGCACAATACGTAATTGCCGTGTGTCATATTCAGTATAATGCAGTTACGATCAGGACTTGCATCCTTGGTTTACATATTTCCTGCATCATTGCAAAATTCACTGGGATGTCATCTTCACATATATAGAAACCTTGGTTCTGAAAGACATGAATTGCTACATGCATTTATATAAAATATAACAATATGTGTGTATATGCATGTAGGAATGAATGTCTTTCTGAAGTAAGACTTCTACATGTGTGACATGATGACACCCCAATGCTGCAGGATTTTTAAGCCCATTGATGAAGACTGAATAACTTCTATTCTAGTTTATCTAGAATATTTGGTTCACGAGTAGCTGGTGGTAAATGTGTTCTGAACATGGTCTTTAGTTAATTCCCTATCAAACTTTACCCTGTGCAAAACTATAGAAAAATAGACAAAGCCCCAATCTTGTTCCCTTTCAATTCGAAGATGACCAACAACATACTTATGGGATATGCCTGCCTATTGGTAGGTATTTACTGAGCTCTTTATATCAGAGCTGCCGATAGGCCCCTTCCTGGGGTGACGTCCTCAGTCCCGCCTACCAAGGGATAAAAACAGTCAGCCCACGGAAGCCATTTCTCTTTTTGCCTCTCAAGATGGTAAGGTAAGACATCTGTGTTTACAACTGAGGGTATTTTGAAAGAGCTTATCCGAGTTCCTCTACATTCGAGCTGAAAGCTGGCTTGCCGCTTTCCTGGACTCAGCGGCTCCATTCTAGCTCTTCTTGTGCTTTCTGTGCCTTTTTTCACAGCCTGCCTCGCTTGCGTTGCAGGCTGTCTTTAGTGTTTACTGTCTGTCGTATGTGAGTAACTGCCTATGCAGTATTATTTAAAAGTGTGTGTGTGTGTGTGTGTGTTGTCTTTTCAGCCTACACTCTTGGGGAGAACACAGTTCCTGCGCTGGGGCTATGCTCTGCTGTATTTCTGCTGTTGAATGATTCGCCGAGTGCTGTATGCTTGTTGTTGCGTGTCTATCAACCCTGTCACACAACCCCGCTTTGCCTGTGTTGTGCTGTGAAAATTAGCTGCAATGCAGTATATAAAAAAAAACAGTCAATCAGCCGTGTAATTCCTCCACCAGGGCTGCGTTCTGATCTGCCCCGCTGTTGAGTAGACCTCGCCAGCTGCCTCGGCCCTCCCACCCTGGTGTAACAGGCCTATAAAAAAATTAATAATAATAAAAAAGTGTGTTTTTTCCCCTGTTGTCCCAGTAGCAGGAAGGAGCAGTGGCCCATACAGTGATTGTGATGAGCATCTGTCGATGCCAGAGCCAATTAATACCGGTGCAAAGTACGGTCTACTTGGGTCTCCAGCTGGATTCCCTTATGATGCGAGCCTACCTGTCGGACAACAGAGTAGCTGCCATTCCCAACTGTTGTGTTAAAAACTATTGATTCTGATGGCCGTGGCCTCATCAGCCACCCAACTGGGGCTACTTCACATGCGCCAGATCCAAGTGTGGATCAGTTCCTTTCAGCTACACCCCAAGCGCAACAGACACCGTCAGCTGACCGTGTCTCGCCTATGCTGGGAAGCCCTACACTGGTGGAGGCAAGCCTCTCACCTGAGCAAAGGCGTAAGGATGGGAGTGATACACAACCATCAATTGGTGATGACAGATGCATCCAACTCTGGTTGGGGCGTGATCTGGGCAGGCAGAATCTGCGGACCCTGGTCGGGTCGCTGGACATCCCTTGCACATAAATGCACAGGAGCTGAGAGCGGTCCACTTCGCTCTTCAACATTTCCTCCCTGTCCACCAGAATAGACATTTCCTTGTCTGCATGGACAACATGTCAGTAGTCAGTAGAGGCAGGTCGATCCACCTCTACGTTGAAAGTGTACCTAGCAGCCATATCTGCCGGCCATGTCCCCATTGACTCAGTTTCCCGGGTGCTCGTATGCTAACGACCAATTTTTTTGAAGGGTGCTTGGCGGTTACGCCCTCCAAGGAGGGTTGTTCTCCCTGAATGGAGCCTTGACATTCTACTGGAGGCTCTCACGAAGGCCCCATTTGAGCCCATACACTCCATAGAGTCTATGAAGACAGCCTTCCTCTTGGCTATCACCTCCGCAAAGCGGGTCAGTGAGCTACAGGGGCTGTTGGTACACAGCTCCTGCATGCATATTTGGGAAGATGGCAGCAGGGTGTCACTACGTACAAACCCTGCTTTCCTCCCTGAGGTGATCACAGCTTTCCATGTTAATCAGTCTGTGCAACTGAAGTCTTTCCATCCACCTCTGTTTTCTTCGGAGGACGATAGGAGATTGAACTTCCTCTGTCTGGTGCGGGCATTGAGGTGTTACATGGATAGGAGAGGAGCTCTGCATCATTCTGACCAGCTCTTTGTCTGTCACGGTATACGGATCCTGGAACAGCCCCTCTCGAAGCAGCGACTGTCGCACTGGATTGTGGACACAGTCTCGACTTCGTATGAAAGTGCCGGCTTGTCCCCACCGGGGGAGGGTAGCCGTGCATTCTACCAGAGGGTTGGCAACATATTGGGCCCTCTTCAGAGGGACCTTGCTGTCCGATATCTGTATTGCAGCTAGCTGGGATACGCTGCATACTTTCTCTAGGTTCTATCGCCTCAATGTGATAAATCCTTCCTTGCCTTCAGTAGGCACGAGGGTCCTTGAGGTTGCACGCTCACACCGCTAACCTTGGGTTATGCGGTTCTGACGCGCCCCTCATATGCTGCCGTTCTGTCTCCCTTGTGGCTGCTCTGTTATACTTTCCCATAAGTATGTTGTTGGTCGTCTTCGAATTGAAAGGGAACATTTGGTCACTTACCATAACCCTGGTTCCTGAAAGAGAAGACGACCAACAAACCTTGCAAGGTCTCATCGGTCACCCTCATGGGTTCGATGCAAAAAGAGAAATGTCTTCCGTGGGCTGACTATTTTGATCCCTCGGTAGACGGGACCAAGGACGTCACCCCAGGAGGGGCCTATCGGCAGCTCTGATATTAAGAGCTCAGTAAATACCTACCAATAGGCAGGCATATCCCATAAGTATGTTGTTGGTCATCTTCTCTTTCAGGGAACCAGTGTTATGGTAAGTAACCTAACATTTGCAATCTTGAAAGAAGCTTAATAAAGGATAGCGCTCATGCATATTGTGTACATGTGTACATTTGGTCAAAGTTATTAATGGGTTTCTGCAGAAGACTGTAAATCATACTCACTTGGACAAAGTTGAAGCCCATGGGCCTTGCTAGGTTCTGGGCTATGGACAGAGATGCATGTCTGTCTCTTTAGAAATCATGTACTACATAATTTCCTGCTAGCTGGGTCTGTATGCTGAAGGGATGAGCCAAGTCATTATTTTCAGCCAGATTAAAAACTTTCTGCTCTTTAAGCTTCAATGTACTGAATGCTGATCAATCAGTAATACAAAACAGATCAGCACATTTTAAATTTTCTTTATTTTTAGTATTGTATTTTTGTTAAAAATGTTATTAAATACTAAGGCCCATATGCATATTACTTACTGTCTCTGTGTACAGAGAATTGTGGCAGAGTGGTTGTAGTGCGCAGGCGCACAGACCAGGAAGCAAGACAAACAAAAGGTACGCAGCTGAAAACGACCGTAGCCGTATATTTATTAAATTATAAATCAAAGTTTCAAACAAACAGTTTAAACAAAAAAACACACAAAAAGAAAAAGGCACGTTGGCCAACAAAACAGACACTAACAATTATGGTTTCTTGTAACAACGATTACCTTGTTTGCTGACTAGTAGCATTTGCTCTCGCTCTTCACTCTCCTTAACTCTCTCCAACTAATGAGCCCGGAGTGGGTCTTTTATACTGTGGCTGGAGCCTTAATTACCCATTAAACTATTACCTTATTAAGGCTCCAGCCACATTCCCACAAGATTTATATGAATGGGGACTTTAACCCCATTCAAATAATAAATAATAATATCGGACGGCTTTCGTCCGTCCGCACACAAAACACAAATTATAATAATACAAATAAATCATATATAATATACACAAGGGACGGGCTCCCCATCACAAAAATGCTTTAGTGTTATTTCCGTGCAATGATTTATACATTTAGAATAAACTGAGCACTATAAATATGTGTGTGTGTGCAGTTTATTTGTATTTTTTTTAACTTGTCATAACAGATATAACGTGACAGTGTAAACAGACGGTGTATGCCATTGACGTCTTAAGTAGCGGACACAGTTAATTTGCTTACCTCTGACAATTGGATAGATACAATGTCTCGATAACAACCCGTGACGGTAAATCACATCTAAAACCATTACTGGCCAGTAAAATAACCAGGCAGTAGTTTTATAAATCACATGTTAAATACTGCCCAGTAATTTTTTTAATGGCCAGAAATGACCGTCATATTTTATGCATATGAGCCTGAATGTGAAATTATTATTATAACAATTTAGAAGTTGCATGTGGGATGACTTTCTTAATCTATTTGGAAACATACATCTTTTGGAGATTATGTAAAGACTGGAATAGAAAAAATGGGAGTGCTATAATATGTTTTTTCAGCATCTTCATATTATTTTTCTTGAGTTGATGGAATTAATCATAACTTTTTTATTTTATTAAATCATATACATGTTTGAAAATGCAAATAACATATCCTGTTATAAACATATTTTTTTACTGGTAAGAGTTTAACATTTTACAATAGGTTCAACAAATTAACAGACATTTACTTTACAAATATATATATATATATATATATATATATATATATATATATATATATATATATATATATATATATATATATATCTTTTACAGAAATGGTTACACAGCTGCATTTCTCTGTAATTTCAAGGAATTTCTTATCAGTGTGTAGTGTAGTTCATAGACTGAAAGTCATCTAGAGCATGTAACAGCTGCCATTTCCCATGGTAGTATGCTTGTCCTTGCTCTTCAATTACACTAAACTTTTATTTTTAGCTGTAATAGTCACACTTGATTGACCATAAATGTAGTAATATCCATACTTAATAGCAGTAGTATTGTGTCCCATTTACTATGTCACTTTCAATAACATGACCTTAAAATCACATGATTACCTTTTTAAACTGCTTTTCAGCCTTAAAATATATCACCTTAATGGTTATTCAAGCATGACATGGTTCATATCCAACATGTTATGTGAAAAGATACCAGTTAATAATATCACCTTAAACAGGTTAAAAGTGAAAGAGGTTAAAGTATCGCTGTATCAGTTGATGTTTGAATTGTAAAGGATGTGAGCTCAGTGCCCATTTCTGTTTTAGAGGCAGAGGAATTGAAAACTTGTTTGAGGGTTAGTTTTCATCTTTTCTTTTACTCTTACAATGACCAGTTTATCATTTACATTTTCCTATACTGTATATGGTTAAGCTTATGCTTCATTAACCCTTTGCAGTCCATTTATTAATTGTGTGTCAGGCTCGCCAGGTCCAATTTATTTTCACACTCGCAATTAATTTTAAACGCGCTGTTTAAAAGTATTTTTTTCCACAGTCAAATGGGTTTAAATGGCCCTGCATATCAACAAAGCACTCACTAGGCATCTCCAGCCCCGCCCCACCCTTTCATTCGCTATCGCTTTCACATATGCTAACAAATAAATAATAACAATAATAATAGTCATACATACCGATCAATCATCTCCTGATGACTCGTTTTATCACCAAACTCCTCAATAATGCAATCCAAGTCATTATTTTATTACAATAACATCTCGAAAAAGCTCTGCAAATATCCGTGATAGTCTCTGTGCGCTGATACAGTAACACCCAGCTTGTTTCCTTATGACCGCCCCTATCTGATGCCAGGGGCAAGTATGACTATTCATGAGATACGGCTTTTTTTTTTTTTATCAGCTTGTCTCGGCTCCTTTCGTTCCCACTCGGCCATTGAATGGTTTTCTCGGCTTTTTCCGGAGAAAAAACTACTTTTTTTGCGTTTTTTGATGATGTCGGACAGGGTCCGACAATGGACCTGATAGGAATAATTGCAATGTCGGACCCAGTCCGACAATGGACAGCAAAGGGTTAAGGTAAGAGGGAAGCAAAACACAATATGATAGACGACTGTAATAAACACTCGCATTTTAAATAGTCTAATAATATGCTAAAGAATGTGTGTTGCATGATTATGATTGATCTGGTTTGTAATGTCACTCCTTAGTTTCCATGTAATACAGTAAAATACTACATTTCAGGGATGTAGACTAAAGTCCGCCGCACACAGCATGACTGAAGCCATCCCGACTCATCTCATCTCAACTGGCCGTACACCCTCTGGATTAATCGTAGCAGTGTGCGTGCCCTTAAAACCAAGATTATCCAGATTTCAGTCGGGATGTCTTCAGATTTGAAGATTGAACATGCTGAATCTTTTCAGTCGCAGTTTCGTTCAGATGTGATCAGTCTGTCTGTGTGTGGTGGTTGCCGACCAAGACTGATTGAGACCAATTAGTCATAAGGGTGTCGACCAATGGTGAAGCAGGTTTAAGTGACGTGGCTTGTCATGTGACTTGTCATACAAGATGGCGGAATATTGACAGCTTTAGTTCCACAGGTAAAAATACATTAGTGTCCTGAATTCTACTGGCAGCCTATATTTTCTTACTGCGCTAAAACATAAGCAACAGGTGTGTCGATCTCCAATAGGTCACAAATCACAAGCCCCTAGATCCACACGATGCAATAGATAATGTGAGGGTCGCTATGTTGGGCTAAATTAACCCTTTGCGGTCCATTTATTCAGTGTCTGTCAGGCGCATCAAGTCCAATTCATTTCTACACCGCTGTTTATTTTTAAACGCGCGCTGTTTAAAAGTAATTTTATTCACAGTAGAACAGGTTTAAACAAGGAACAAGGAATGAGCCCTGCCTCATTCCTTGTTCGCTGTGTTTATCACATATCTCTTCATAGTAGTGCATACTGATAAATCATCTCCTGATCACTCATTTTTTCACCAAACTCCTCAATAATGCTATGCAAGTCATTATTTTATTACTATAACATCTCAAAAAGCTTGGCAAATGTCCGTGATATTCTTTGAGCGCTGGATGTGGAAGCAGCTATCTTGTTTGTTTATGTCCGTGTTATGTCTGTGGTGAAGGGACTATGCGTATTGCTCAGATCCACCTCCCTTTTTTTTTGGCTTCTCTCGGCTTCTATCGAACTCACTCGGCCATTGAAAACTTTTCTCAGCTTTATCCAGAGAAAAAACAACGAGAGACCTGTGCTTGACGTCTTTTTGTTGATGTCGGACAGGGTCGGAAAGGAAAAATTGTAATGACCTGGTCCGACAAAGGGTTAATAAAAAATGTGTACAGGACAGTATTCATTACATTTGCATACATAGTAATCACCAGGATCTAGTTGTAGTCAGTAATTCAGTCTTAGCAGCGTGTGACACCCAGTCGGGAAAAACTCAATTGTGACGTCAAACCAAAACTGAACACAACTGATTGCAGAATCTGTGCAAACTCAGATGAGATGAGTCGGGCTGTGTGCGGCGGGCTTAACACAACTGTTTATATAAACATGTACAATTAGAAATCAGCTAAAGTTTCAACTGTAAATAGCTGTGGGTACTAACAATGGAATTTCAAAGTGTTTCATATCAGTATCCCTGTACAATGTTATCCTTTATGTCTATTAAAGAAATTCCCATTAGTGTATTGCTTTTTGGATCTCTGGGATCTGAGATTTTCTGAACATATTGAACAATCTAAAACACTGCAGGACACACAAGGTACCAGTTTCTAATCTACAATTTTCACTTGCGTTCTTAACATTTCCATGAATGCAACTCAATTTGTACAAGCCTTTCTAATCACATGCTATTGTAGTGGGTTCTAATTAAAAAGTTTGAAGTAAAATAACTATTCTGAAATCTTTCATTTCTGACAGTAACATTCTACTATGGCATTCTTATCACTGAAAAAATATATTTTGATAGAAGTAATTGATTCTGCAGTATAGACCATTTTAATTTAATTAGATATCATATTGGAAAGCATGGATTTTGTATATTAAAAAGCCACTGCAATCAAAACTTGCATAATCTTCAAAGGGATTCTCAGGTATACATTTTAATATATACTGCAAAGACATTTCCAGCTGTAGTAAAAGTTCATTATTTCTCAATTATATTACAGTTGTAGTTCACAGATTGAAATTAGCATTTTATCTAAACTTGGCAGAAAAAAAATATTACATTCTTTGGGGTATGTAGTGATTATATGCTATAGTAGATTATACTAATTTGTGTTGAATAGGTAAATATATATATAGAACCTATTTTCAAACTAGGCACTTTGGAGCCATTTGGAATGAACGTTCTATTCTGAGGTCATCATCATCATCATCATCAACAACATCATCAAAATTCTGGAATTTTGTTTAAAAGGCTACTTGTTGTTTTTTTTTATCAACTTCTTAACCCTTTGCGGTCCATTTATTAATTCTGCGTCAGGCTCGCCAGGTCTAATTAATTTTTTCACTGCGCAGTTAATTTTAGACGCGCTGTTTAAAAGTATTTTTTTTCACAGTCAAACGGGTTTAAATGGCCCTGCATATCAACAAAGCATTCACTAGGGATCTCCAGCCCCGCCCCACCCTTTCGTTTGCTATCGCTTTCACATATGCTACCAAATAAAAAATAATAATAATAAT
Organism: Acipenser oxyrinchus oxyrinchus; assembly: GCA_030684275.1. Taxonomy (NCBI): domain Eukaryota; kingdom Metazoa; phylum Chordata; class Actinopteri; order Acipenseriformes; family Acipenseridae; genus Acipenser; species Acipenser oxyrinchus. The sequence continues at coordinate 21,122,174 of CM060260.1, forward strand.
AGTCATACATACCGATCAATCGTCTCCTGATGACTCGTTTTATCACCAAACTCCTCAATAATGCAATCCAAGTCATTATTTTATTGCTATAACATCTCGAAAAAGCTCTGCAAATGTCCGTGATAGTCTCTGTGCGCTGATACTGTAACTCCCAGCTTGTTTCCATATGACCGCCCTATCTGATGCCAATGGGGTACTTATGACTATTCATGAGATACGGCTTTTTTTTTTTTATCAGCTTGTCTCGGCTCCTTTCGTTCCCACTCGGCCATTGAATGGTTTTCTCGGCTTTTTCGTTGAAAAACCGACTTTTACGTTTTGCGTTTTAAAATGATGTCGGACAGGGTCCGACAATGGACCTGGTAGGAATAATTGCAATGTCGGACCCAGTCCGACAATGGACCGCAAAGGGTTAAAGCACTTTTTTGTATTATATCATTTTGGTACACAGCAGTTTTCCTTTTTCTCTAACTATATATGATCAATCATGTATTTGATCATGTCTGGTGCTCCACTTGTGGATATAGTGTTTAGTATACTGTTTTGCTGTCTGTGCACTATATTTTAAAACTGCTTGATTTGTTTTAAAAAAGTCATTTACAGGTTCATGGTGAGGGACCCCGGGGTATTAGAATAGTTTGTTAGTTCGTAGGTTGAGTTGGTAGAGGAGAGGTTGGGGCAGTGAGATCACTTGCCCCCCAAAAGAAGGACCCCTGGCTCCATAGAAGTTCTCCAAAACAAGAGACCACGTGCCAATGCATAGGAAGAAAACACGAGACAACAAAAAGAGGGTTAGATAGATGTATGGATTATTATTATTATTATTATTTATTTCTAAGCAGACTCCCTTATCCTGGGCAACTTACAATTATTACAAGATATCACATTATTTTTTACATACAATTACCCATTTATACAGTTGGGTTTTTACTGGAGCAATCTTTGTTAAGTACCTTGCTCAAGGGTACAGCAGCAGTGTCCCCCACCTGGGATTGAACCCACGACCCTCCGGTCAAGAGTCAAGAGCCTAACCACTACTCCACACTGCTGCTCTTTATGTGTATGTATAACTCTACCTATATCTCTCACTCAGTGGAGAGGAAAACCCCCCTTTTGGGGGGAAACCTCTGGTGGTCCAGGTGAAGAGATAGCCTCCACTCTGGGCATGCTAGCAATACTTTGTTGGGCTGTGGAAATGTCAAAATGGAAGAGCGAATGTACATGTCAACTGCTGAAGAGGACCAGCGCCCCAGACTCTTAATGAGATGCTGGTTGATTCTTGCCTTGGCTGCTGATGTTGCTGCCCACATCCTGAAGGAGTGTCTCGATACGATTGAGCAGGAAGGATCCAGGAACAACGGGTTTGATGGGAGGAGGGGTTTTCTGTGTGCAAGATATCTAGACATGGAGCTGTAAGGGCAGAGAGGAGAGTTGATCTTTGACAGCTAAATGAACTGGCCTTGACGGAGCTGATCTGTCTTGGAAGTGCCTAGTAGGAGAATGAAGTGGGATCTGGGAACCAGTGAGAGGTCGCAGGAACGGATGCTGATGGAAGAAAAACTGGCAATTGATGGAACTGTGAACTCTGCGCATCTGAGCAATCTGAAGAAAGCAGTTAAACACATTGTCTCCATGAGTAGGTTGCTGAAAAGATTGAAGCAGCCATTTTGAAGGATTTGTATTAAATTGAATAAAATGTCCACGGATATAGGTAGCCACGATGGGGAAGATGGGGCTGTGCTTTCTATGATTCCTCGGAGTGTCAGGAGGACTGCCGGATTGGACAGCAAGATAGGGGAAGGAACTGCCAAAAAGTGATCGTGATACTGGATCCCGCTGATGTATGATTTAATTGTGCCTGGAGCCAAATGGAGAGAGTCACTTGCGTGAGCGATGAAAGCGAGGATCCAGTCTTGATTGAACAGAATAGGAAGAATCCGCAGAATAGCAGTTCCAGCCTGTGGTGTAAGATGACCTTGTGGATGGAGTGAGAGCTGAAGCCATGCAGTTTCTGGCAGATTGAAGGAGCTTGTGTACAGCTGAGTTTAGTTGAACACCAGGTGCTGGAATAGCGGGACCTGCAATGGGACTGGAGCTGCTGCTGGGATCTGCTGGCAGAATCTGGTGATCTGGAGGCGAGATAAAGCATCGGCAGCATTATTATGAATGCCTGCGATGTGGTGTGCTTGAATAATGAAATTATGAGACACTGAAATCCATATAAGGTGGCGGAGTAAGCTCATAATGAGAGCGGAGGATGAACGGCCTTTGTTGATGATATACACTGTAGGTAGATTATCGCTGAAGAATAGGATTGACTTCCTAGATCACTGATGGCCCCAGAGGTAGGCAGCTGCTACAATGGGATATAACTCCAGGAGTGCTGTAGCCTTGAGATGCATGGCTACGTTAAATTTCTGGAGGCCAGCTGCTGGAGAACCACTCTGTACCCCCGAATCCTAGAAATGAGGCATCTGTGAAAAAGGACAAATCGTGGGGGGCTGAGATGTAATCTTCGTAAAATAGTGAAAGCCTGTTCCAGTTTTGGATTAATAATCACCACATTAAGGATAGCAAGGATAGCAGGTCGTGTTTTCTGAGTTTGCGATTTGGAATTCATTGATGAGGTATCGAATATGATCCAGTTTAGCGGGAGGGAGGCGAGCTTCGAAGTTAATTGTATCCAGGGTGATGCCTAAAAACTCCAGAGCGTGTACTGGACCGATGGTTTTCTCATCCGAGAGGGGGGCATCGAGTGCAGAGAATAGTCTTCTGAGCTTTGTGATTGCTTCTGATGGTGGAAACGAGGAAGGGGAGATCAGGAGAAAATCGTTGAGTAGGTGAAGAAAGAATGGAACACGGCAGGAGTTGAGTACTAACCAGCAGAAGGCTTCGGAAAGTGAATCAAATATCTTAGAGCTGCTGCGGCAGCCGAAAGTGAGTTGAGTGGAGAAGTAGAAGTTTCCATTCCAGCAGATTCCAATTAGGTGGCGGAGGGAGGGATGGATAGGCATGACTTTGAATGAATCAGATTTATCAGCTTTAGCCAACCAGGACCCATGACCTGCTGCTTTGATTGATTTGAGGGCATCTACAATCAATTTATGTACTGCAAGGAAAACTGGTCATGAGGTATGAGAGAATTTATGCTGGTCGTAGAACAGCCTTGGGGGGCAGAGAGATCAATAACAAGGTATAAAATCCGTGCTGCAGATCTTTGGTGAGGTAGGTTGTGAATAGCTGGTCTAGGTGATGTTCGAGGGCTTCAATCAGAGCTTGGATAATTATTGTGGTGGAGACTGTGAGCAGATTTGAACGTCATTTCTTAGGGGCGGCTGGACAAACTGACTGAGAGTGTGCGTCGCCAGAGTAGTTGCAAATATGAAGATTCCTGCAAAACTTTGATGAGCAGACAAATTAATTGAAGTTATAACAGATTTGCTTGGAGCCGGCAAATCTGATGTTATGACGATATTTATCTGTGTTCCTGGAGGAAGAAGGTGGAGCTGATGTGTGGCCTGCGTGGGGGACTGAAAACTGAGCCATTATCCTGTCCGTGAAACAGGGCAGAGTGGAAGGGGTCACTGTGTGGGAGGCTGATGGTAATGTAGTCTTAGGGCACAAAGATGTAGAATGTACCGTAGAAGAGCAGACTGCGCATGCGTTTGCCCTTAAGACTCTATTGAATAGATCGGGGTCGGAGGCAGCCCAGTTGATGATTATGTTTTCTAATGCTAAAATGGAAGCTGCTTTTGCTGTGAAAGCTTTGTGTTATTCATAAACCATTGTGCCTCCATATGTGAATGCTAGATCTGTAATGTGAAATAGATAGTGATCTAGCTCCATGCGGCGATGAGGGTAGGCAGTGCATAATATGTCCCAATATACAGAAAAAGCCAGCACAAATTCCCCCAGGGTTAGATTTTTGAGCAGCTGGGGGTCGCTCGACTTAAGTGTGACATTGATGTCCCCGCAGTCGACTGTACGGTGATCTAAACAATCAGAATAGCAATGAGGATTGAAACTACTGTAGGTTTATGTCCTTGCCTTCAATGATTTGCCACCTGAGATGAGGAGCCAGAGTGTCATTTCTGAGAACAAGAGCTTGCTGTTGAACGTTGAGATCGGCTGTTGCCAGGTTGTAGGTGGGGACATCAGCTGCAGGGACCAGAAGAGCTGGACTGGAAGAGACGGCAGCCGGGGCGAAAGTAGCAAGTGCTGAGCCTGGAGAAATGGTGATTGCCATAGAGTTGGAAGTGACTCGTTTGTCCATATCATTGAGCAGTGTATTGACTGGAGCAACTGAAACAGCAGTGGGATGTATGAGGGACTTCATGTCCTCGAAAATGTTGTTGTGAAGTTGAAAAATTGGATCTGTTTCGGCTGTGTCTACAGGTTGCTGGACTGGTGTGCTGAGAAAGGAGGCAGGGACCATGACTGGAGAGGAGGGGTGGCAGCGGCTGCCTGTCCTGGGACTCTGAACTGGCGGGTTTTCTGAAGTACGTCTGCGAGAAGGAGGGAACATGGGTGTAGCAGATATGAAGGTACAGTACATTTTAAACAGTGCCATACGATCGCTTCCAGCTGGGATATTCATGTTGTTATCATGCAGGGTTTTTAAAAGTATAAAATAGCTGCTTCGGAGACTGAGCCTGCTGGCAGGAGCATTTTGATCTCCGTAGTGCCGGGGCAGAAGGTCTGGTTGCTGGGTAGAGGTCGGCGTAAGGTACTAGATTTCCACCGGTAAATGTGAAGGAGAGGTTTTGAGGAGAATCCAGCAGGGATGATTCCTGGTTCGAGTTGTCAGGGAGTGGGTCCATGCTGAAGGATTGTCAGATGACAGATTTTAAATTCAAGCAAATGAACGGGTCGCGGCGTATGCAAAATCAAAACACTTGACAAGGGAGATAGATGTGACTAAGCTTTAAATAGGATTTAGATGATGATTGACATAGAGATTAATGATGAGTAATGCTGAAGCCCTAGCTCCCGCCCCCCAACTCTAAAGGTTAACATGCCATGTTGTTGAAAGTTAATTAATGTAATGGCCACCAATGTACAGATAATTAGGCAGGTCTATTTCAATTACCCATATAATGGTGGAACTTAAATTACATTAAACACAAGATAATTATGTTAAGCATACCAATCGAAACATGATTAACCACTGGATGATTACTAGTACAGTAAAATAAAAATAAAAAATAAACAATGTAACCAATCTACTAACCTTGACTTAAATCACCTTAGATGATCCGTGAACTTGAGGTTTACACCAAGTTAAACAAAGGCACGGAAGATGCAAAACTGAGATTTCTTTATTTTGACTTGAAACGGTGTAAACAGTGACATCTTGTGTCAACGTGCACGTAGTACCAAAACATGCTAACAAAATATACTGCAGAAAAATCTATTAATTGTAGGGGACTGTTTAAGGAGATTAGAACTTTTATTTCTGTCAAAAAAGTGCAACTTAAATTCGAGTAAATATGATTAAAGAAAAATAAACCCATAGGAACCAATGGTCCTTGTAATACAGATATTGTGGGTTATGTTCTCAGACCTAAGTCTAAAATGACGATTTGGACCCTTTTTGAAAAATAATACATCCATTATTGTTAGAATGAGAAAAACAATTAGTCATTTGACCCAGCAGCTCCTGCTAGATTGAGATTTACATTACCAGCAGTACAGTACTCGTGAGACACAACACCAAGAAGTCTGAGGATCCACTTTGCCTTTGGGCAGGGAATAGAGAAAGTTGTCCATTGCTGATAAGTGAATATTAACTTGCATATCTTAGTCATAGATTTAAAAAGTCTTTGCATTAGACACTGAACTCTGACTATAACAGTAAAAGACATTTTTAGGTAGTAAAGATCTGTAACCTTTTTAAGAATCTATTGAATTATTATTGTTATTTTAACAGTTGACTGGGTAAGTCACAGGAGACCATCCTCAGCAATTTAGCCGCTGGCTTCACAGGATATGCATTATTGAACCACAGGCACTCTTTTTGTATCCTTTTCTCTTGGTCTTTTGCTTTATGTATTTTTTTCCTCAGCTGAATTGAAGAAGCACTGTGGGCATTACCTTTAGAAAACTTGCAAATGTGATGGTTACAGTGACATCTATGTCCCTGTTGCAAATTGTAAGCCCCATGTTATGTTACTTGCAAATAATGTTGTTGGCATTCTTCGAATGTTGCACCGGGAAGCTTACATAACCATTTATAGTGCATAACTGTGTACAGTGCCAAGAAAAAGTTTGTGAACCCCTTAGGATTTTCACATATGTCACATATTTCAAACCTAAAATGTTATTAGATCTTAATCTATTATTATTATTTATTTATTTATTAGCAGACGCCCTTATCCAGGGTGACTTACAATTGTTACAAGATATCACATTATACAGATAACACATTATTTTTATATACAATTAAAGGTAAAGTACCTTGTCCCCAACCTGGGATTGAACCCACGACCCTCCGGTCAAGATTCCAGAGCCCTAACCACTACTCCACACTGCTGCACTAAGTCCTAATAATAGATAAAGATAACCTGATCAAACAAATGACACAAAAACATGATACTTTTTCAACATTTATTTATCCACAAATGATTCAACATTCAATATCCATGTGTGAAAAAGTATGTGAACCTTTAGATTCAGTAACTGGTGGCACCCCCTTGAGCAGCAATGACTTCAACTAAGCGTTTCCTGTAACTGTTGGTCAGTCTCTCACATCGGTTTTGAGGAAATCTGGCCCATTCCTCCTTACAGAACTGCTTCAACTCGGTGACATTTGAGGGCTTCCTTGCATGGACAGCTCGCTTTAGGTCCTGCCACAACATTTTGATGGGGTTTAGGTTCGGACTTTGACTAGGCCATTCTAAAATGCAGAATTTCTTCCTCTGCAGCCATTCTTTTGTAGATCTGCTTGTATGTTTAGGATCATTGTCTTGCTGGGCTTCAGTTCACGGACGGATGGCCTGACATTCTCCTCTAGAATTTTCTGATACAATGCAGAATTCATGGTTGTGTCAATGATGGCAAGCCGTCCAGGTCCTGAGGCAGCAAAGCAGCCCCAAACCATCACACTCCAACCGCAATGCTTGACAGTTGGGATGAGGTTCTTCTGTTAAAACGCAGTGTTTGGTTTTCGCCAAACATAATGTTTCTCATTGAGGCCAAAAAGTTCTACCTTTGACTCGTCTGTCCAGAGAACATTGTTTCAGAAGTCTTGTGGATCAACTATGTGCTCTTTGGCGAACTTCAGACAGGCAGCAATGTTCTTTTTAGAGAGCAGTGGTTTCCTCCTGGCTATCCTTCCATGAACACCATTCTTGTTCAGTCTTTTTCTGATAGTTGAGTCATGAACACTCACATTAGCCAAGGCGAGAATGGCCTACAGATCCTTGGACATTACTCTGGGGTTCTTTGTGACTTCCGTGATGATTTTCCAGTTTGTTCTTGGAGAGATTTTGGTAGGACGACCGCTCCTGGGTAGAATGACTGTGGTCTTGAACTTTCTCGATTTGTAGACTGATGGTCTGACAGTGGACAGTGGATCTGTCCGACAGTGGATTGGTGGAGCCCCAAATCCTTAGAAATTATTTTGTAACCCTTTCTAGACTGATGAGCATCAATAACTGTTTTTCTGAGGTCCTCAGAGATTTCTTTTGATCGTGGCATGACGTGTTTCCACACAGCTGTATGGTGAAGACCAAACTCACAAAGTTTCTGATCTTTATATAGGGTGGGGCCTCCTAAACTAATCCCTGAAGATCTACCTAATTATTTAAACACATGATTCTAATTATCCCCTTAATTGAGATGATAAAACCAGAGGTTCCCTTACTTTTTCACATACCCTGAATCTTAATTACTCATTGTTTGTCTAATTCATACATTTTGTTTCAAAAGACATGGAATTGGTTAATATAAACCCTACTGGATATTTATTAAAAGACTGGTATGTCAAGTTTCCCATTCTATTCTATGATCGGTTTCTCAGTCTAGCATTTCAGTTTTCATTCTCTAAGGCAGTGCTAGTACTGTGGAAGGTGCAATGAAAGTCGGGGGAGGGTCAGGTGACATTTGTATCCAATTGCGTGTCATGTAGCGATTCCAATCTGTGGGCATTTAGAAGACTGAGATATATTGCGGGAAGCCATTCAACTTTTAGAAGTATGTATAATATATATATATATATATATATATATATATATATATATATATATATATATATATATATATATACAGTACTGTGCAAAAGTTTTAGGCAGGTGTGAAAAAATGCTGTAAAGTAAGAATGCTTTCAAAAATAGACATGTTAATAGATTATATTTATCAATTAACTAAATGCAAAGTGAGTGAACAGAAGAAAAATCTACATCAAATCCATATTTGGTGTGACCACCCTTTGCCTTCAAAACAGCATCAATTCTTCTAGGTACACTTGCACACAGTTTTTGAAGGAACTCGGCAGGTAGGTTGGCCCAGACGTCTTGGAGAACTAACCACAGTTCTTCTGTGGATTTAGGCAGCCTCAGTTGCTTCTCTCTCTTCATGTAATCCCAGACAGCCTCGATGATGTTGAGATCAGGGCTCTGTGGGGGCCATACCATCACTTCCAGGACTCCTTGTTCTTCTTTACGCTGAAGATAGTTCTTAATGACTTTCGCTGTATGTTTGGGGTCGTTGTCATGCTGCAGAATAAATTTGGGGCCAATCAGATGCCTCCCTGATGGTATTGCATGATGGATAAGTATCTGCCTGTACTTCTCAGCATTGAGGAGACCATTAATTCTGACCAAATCCCCAACTCCATTTGCAGAAATGCAGCCCCAAACTTGCAAGGAACCTCCACCATGCTTCACTGTTGCCTGCAGACACTCATTCGTGTACGCTGTCCAGCCCTTCGCGAACAAGCTGCCTTCTGCTACAGCCAAATATTTCAAATTTTGACTCATCAGTCCAGAGCACCTGCTGCCATTTTTCTGCACCCCAGTTCCTGTGTTTTCGTGCATAGTTGAGTCGCTTGGCCTTGTTTCCACGTCGGAGGTATGGCTTTTTGGCCGCAAGTCTTCCATGAAGGCCACTTCTGACCAGACTTCTCCGGACAGTAGATGGGTGTACCAGGGTCCCACTGTTTTCTGCCAGTTCTGAGTTGATGGCACTGCTGATCATCTTCCGATTGCGAAGGAAGTAAGCATGATGTGTCTTTCATCTGCTGCAGTAAGTTTCCTTGGCCGACCACTGCGCTCACGGTCCTCAACGTTACCCATTTCTTTGTGCTTCTTCAAAAGAGCTTGGACAGCACATCTGGAAACCCCTGTCTGCCTTGAAATTTCTGCCTGGGAGAGACCTTGCTGATGCAGTATAACTACCTTGTGTCTTGTTGCTGTGCTCAGTCTTGCCATGGTGTATGACTTTTGACAGTAAACTGACTTCAGCAACCTCACCTTGTTAGCTGAGTTTGGCTGTTCTCACCCAGTTTTATTCCTCCTACACAGCTGTTTCTGTTTCAGTTAATGATTGTGTTTCAACCTACATATTGAATTGATGATCATTAGCACCTGTTTGGTATAATTGTTTAATCATACACCTGACTATATGCCTACAAAATCCCTGACTTTGTGCAAGTGTACCTAGAAGAATTGATGCTGTTTTGAAGGCAAAGGGTTGTCACACCAAATATGGATTTGATTTAGATTTTTCTTCTGTTCACTCACTTTGCATTTAGTTAATTGATAAATATAATCTATTAACATGTCTATTTTTGAAAGCATTCTTACTTTACAGCATTTTTTCACACCTGCCTAAAACTTTTGCACAGTACTGTATATATATATATAGTGTTTTAAATTATTTTTTTTGTTTTATTATTAGTTTTACTTGCTTAGTTGGAGTTTATATAGTTTTTAGTAAAAGCTAAACATGGCAACGTGCGTGGAGCGCGACAACGGGAGTGAAGTTGGTTCGGAGGATTTCGATACCAGCGACAGTGATGCTGACTTATCACTCAGCGATGATGATGAAGAGGATGTGGAGCCAAGAACAGTACAAACTGTACAAACAAAAGAGCATGCAACTACTTTACAGGTAAGCCAGTTGCAAACAGGAAGCTGTTTGGTTTGAAATGGCAGTGCTGTGATGAAATACTATCAAAACACAACACTGGGTACAAGGCAATGAAGCAGGGGTCTGCGGCAGCCAGATCCATCACAATACCTGCACAAAGTAGCCCTGTACAGGCATTTGTGACTATCCCTCCAACACAAGGGAAGCAGAGACTGCAAAAAGGTGCAGGGTCTGCTACGAAAATGAAAACCAAAAAAAGGACACAAGAAAAATGTGCAGTGGCTGTGAAGGCAACACCGGGTTCTGTTGTATTGAACATTTCAATAAATGGCACAGAGGAAGTTGATAATGGCACACGTTTTGATGTGGTTTGATTTTTATTTGATAATTACTGTTTACTGATTATTATTGTTAACAGGAGCATAAAGGGTTAATGAAAAACACAGTTTAGGTCATTTATTATCATATGTTAACATTGTATAGCAATTACAGGTTTGAAAACATTATTATTATTATTTTCAAAATCTGGTTCCTGGGAAGGGGTTTCATTTTTACATCTGGAGAAGTGGTTAAGGAAAGATAACAAGGTGTTTTTCTTAACCAGTGATAATAATCTATCTTGAAAACTCATCAGACATACAGTACCATCTTTGAAATAACAGTTTAAAAGGGTACAGGTATCATGAAGTTTTCAGTTTTGCCATCTGGAAATAATCATTTCCTTATGTGGTATTATTGGATCCCACGCATGACTTTATTAGTATATTGTACTTGACGCCAAATTGATATAATAACCATTATAACAATGTGATCAATACCTTCTTTTTCAATTTCAATTAGAAATGCAGTACCTGTGTTTATTCAAAATACATATAACAAGATCTGCTCTTGTCACTTCCCCCAATGTCAAACATTGTACAAAATAAGGCTGTGTGGTCCAGTGGTTAAATAAAACGGCTTGTAACCAGGAGGTCCCCGGTTCAAATCCCACCTCAGCCACTGACTCATTGTGTGACCCTGAGCAAGTCACTTAACCTCCTTGTGCTCCGTCTTTCGGATGAGACGTAGTTGTAAGTGACTCTGCAGCTGATGCATAGTTCACACACCCTAGTCTCTCTGTAAGTCGCATTGGATAAAGGCGTTTGCTAAATAAACAAATAATAATAATAATAATATGTATAGTATATTAGTTATTGGCGAGGATTACATTTGTGGAACTTATTTGACAAGAGAACAAGAGAGAAATCCTTCATTTCACAGCTACTGGTTTGACTTGCAGAACTTCTTCTCTACCAGCTATCATGGCTATTAAGAATGATAAGCTAGCATTCAGAAATGTATACTTTACAACATTTTAGCAGACAAGATCGTATCTGTTTTCAGTTTGGGATTCCGTCGGTGCTCAGCTCTCTGGTCATGTTGTTTTATGTTGTTCAATGACCAAAAGCAAATATTCTGAAAACGCTGGCAGTGGTGAGTTGAAAATCACATTTTAAGGAAATTCACTTGAAAGGGTTTCCAGTGTGTGGTTCTTGGTAAAAATGCATTTCTGGGGTGTTTATTGGAATGAAGGTTGTATGTTCAGTGACAACAGGAGATGTATCTACTGTACAACCTCTCAAAACCCTACTGGTCCCTTAATCAGGTGTGAAATTGTATTAGAAAGAAGGCAAGCTGGTACAGTTATAGCCTGCTGTGAATAGACCTTATGCTCCTAAATTACCATGATGAGGGACCTTCTGTCCTGTAATTATTATTTAAGATTTTTTTTTTTTTTACCGGCAGGCCAAAAAGGGTATACAATCCATTCTAAAATGTTAAACTATTTGAACTTCCATTCATTTTATGCCAAGAGCAATATCAAACTGATATTACACAAATGTAATATAAAACAGAGCCTGGAATAGAGCTGTATATGCTTTTTGTATAAAAGAAAATAAAGAACCCATGTAAGGCGTTATTTAGAACTGATGGCAAAAGGCTATTGCGAAGGATTGCAAAGGTTCCCTGATTAAACCAAGACTGCAGAACACAGCCTGACTGTTAATAACGTGGCAACTGCATCTACAGTATAATAAAGTCCAATGGGCAACTCTGGTCCATCACGTTTGTGGCCGGCACAAAATATATGCTGCAGTTAAGGCTGTATTTTTTTTTCACGATTATCACAGATTTCACAGTTCCTGTGAAATGTACCCTTTGCCGTGTAATTTGTAGTTCCCTGTGAAAAAAATAAATAAATAAAATAAAAAAAACCTACCCTTCAGCTTCTGCTGTGTTTGTTTTTTCACTGCCTGTGCTTCCTCCACTGGGCCTGATTCCAGCCCACTGTAGAACAGACACCACGGATACATTGACCTACCCACCTCAGTGCATTGGGTCTTAACACTAGAAACCCCGCAGTGGTCATTTTGGCGGTTTTTGGTTTTAAAATGAAATTTTCTCCAGTTGTGTAAAACATATGGAGCGGTGCGTTCGTGTACCTTTCTGTCCGTATGTATTAAATATTCTCACAAAGCATTAAAAACGGGAGTGCAGAAAAAAGGAGATATATTACATTATACCTAAAAGCCCCGGGAGCAGTCACATTGACGGCCACACAGAAAACAATTGTATTTTCATTATACAGAACGGTATTCTACTTTATTATTTTTATTTACCAGTCCGCAATGTGTTTAGCTGTAATTCGATTAGTCTCTACTCTCTGCCTGAGTGAATGACTGACAGTCTATTGTTTTTGAAAGGCTGGCACCTGCTTGCCAGCTGCGCTGCTTTGGTCAGTCAATTAGCATCGGGACTAGTGAAAATAAATACCATAGACCGTGGAGTTTTACAACGCAACAAAATATGAAATTGATGTTTGGATCAGATGGCACAGAAGTATTCCGTGAAAGCTGGCTCCCGACGATGGCCTGTTCAGGTGTTTTACAATGTATTGGGTACTTTACAAAGAATGCACAGAGCAGAATTTACCAAGGAGAGAATATATTTTACAGTTAGCACAGGAACTTCGCAAGAAGCATTTGGAACAGAGAGAAACTGCCAAGCGTGTACCAACAGCTGAAGCTGGCAACCCCGCTGAGAGCCGCAAGAGGCACCAATGCAGGTTGGCAAGTGCAATAAAAATTAAACTTCGAACAGCTGTGCCCTGTGCAGAAAGGCGGCGTGGAGAAGCACTTTATCTTACTCAAGGTAAAGGAATACCATTTTGTCGAAAAACAACTAAAAAAGAGAAATAAATTACTTTTTTTTATAACTTCTTGTACTGTGCGCTTCTATAAAACGTTTTCTTCTAAGTTTATCTACGTTGTTCAGTTGCTTTTGTGCATGTGATAATAAACTGATTGCTGTGAAAAGTTAAAAATGTATTGCTATCGTTTGTTTTATAAATATGCATGTTGTAAACCTGTTCAGATGTTTATTTACTTACGTTTTCTTGTTTTGATTTGTATATTTGATTTGCATATGTGTGTGTGTGTGTGTGTGTATGTGTGTGTATATATATATATATATATACTGTATATATATAAAAATATGCTTTGGTTTTTCAGATGTTTATGTTACGTACTGAATAAAAAAAACAACTATTACATCTGACTATTTCTCCGTTCGTTATACTATTTACAGTGTTTTGAATACAGCCATCAGAAAGACTGCTGCGGGGCTTGTAGGTATGAGTATATCTCTGGTCCTTCTAGTGTTATTAAGGAAATAAAAAATCTCTCTCAATCTTTCTTTCTTTTTCTATATATACTGTCTGTAGTCTGTGCTCCACTCCGCTGTAAGCTACATGCTGCCCTGGTTGTGTGACTGCACATGGTCCAGACTAGACACCTGGCCCAGTAACCTCAGTGTTTACGTCCTTGGTGCTCGGTGCCTCTGTACCCTTGGTGTCTCTGCGCCTCAGAGCCTCGTTGCTTCGCCGCCCTCGGTGCTTGACGCTCGGTGTCCTCAGTGCCTTGGTGCCACAGAGCTTTGGTGCTTCGGCACCCTTGGTACTTAGACGCTCCCTGCATCTTGCCTTCGGTGCATCAGTGCCTTAGAGCTTCGGCGCCCTCGGTGCCCCGGTGCTTCAGTGCCCTTGGTGCTCAAACGCTCCCTGCATCGCATCGGTGCCCTCTGTGCTTCGGTGCCCTCGGTGCTTTGGCGATCTTGGTGCATAGACGCTCCCTGCATCGACGCCCTCAGTGCCCTTGGTGCCCTCAGAGCCTTGGTGTCTCGGTGCTTCGGTGCCCACGGTGAACCAGAGCCTCTTGCGTCCATGCTTCGGCACCTTTGGTGCTTTTTAGCTCCATACTTAGGTGCCTCGGTACCCTTAGTGCATCGGTGCTCAGGCACCCTTAGACACTCTGTGCATCAGTGCTTAGACCTGGCACGTCGAGATGTCAAAATTCCACCCTTGCACGTCCTGCGGAGGGATGCTTCCCCCACCTCCTTTGCGTCAGGTGCCTGGGTATGCAGCACGCCTCCTCCGCCTTAGGAGACGAGACGTTCTACTCAATCTGTACAGCGTCCCAGCCAAGGACCCTATGCAGGAGGCTCGCAGAGTTAACGGGTGCAGCTTCCTCAGCCAGCGTCCTCCCCCCTCCTCTATCTGCCTTCGAGCCCTTCACAGAGCATAGCCTGTGCACAGGCTCAAGCCCATCAAGCTCGCAGCCCCGCAAGATTTCCTTTAAGGAGCAGTAAGCGGGCGAGACACTCAAAACAGGCTAAGGACATCTCTGAACTGAAGAGCCAGATGACTCAGGTTCTGGACTACATGGTCAGGCAGCAGGCTCCTCCCCCTGCTCCTGCCCCAGCTCCTCCCCTCCAGCACCTGCCCCGGAACTGACCCCATCGTCAACGGTGGTCGCCCCGGACGTCTCAGAGGAAGACGTAGAGATGAGCGAGGATGAACAGGACGTGATTTCAATCACGGCATCCTGGAATGGTGACTCCTTCCCACAGGAGATAGAGGCCAAGAATTGACCCAGAAGACAGGCCCAGCTCTGAGGTTATCTCAGAGACTGGTACTACCTCTCCCTCAAGCTCAGTTCGGGCGCTTATGGAGTGAGCCATGGTGCAGGCTTCATCCCCCTAGCCCTTCCCGGTGTTCCCGGATTTTCTGGAGAAGGTACAGTCTTCTTGGCACCGACCGGCCTTGACAGCGAGTGTCTCCAATCACGCAGCCCTGCTGGCTTCTTTGGAAGGTGCCGTGGCGCTGGATCTAGCGGAATTCCTGCCAGTGGATTCTACCATGCAAGGTCCTGGTGCGAGCCCCTCCAGTAGGAGGTTTGTCTAAGGACCCTTATCTGGCCAACACAGCAGGTCTCCTCATGGCCTACCTAGATGGCATATTACAATTGGTGCCCCTCCCTGAACCAGTAGCTTCACAGCTGTGCTTGGTCTCAGGTATGCTGCTGCAAATTTCAGGCTTCAGGCCCTGGGCAGCAGGCCTTGTAGTGGCATGCAGACAGCTTTGGCTGTCACAGGTCAGGGTCCCGGATATGGACAAGTCGGCCTTGCTGGACGCGCCTATCTCCCCTGGCAATACTTTCGGGACAACAGTGGAGGAGATCCTGCAATGTTCCCACCGAGAGCGGGAGGCGTCTCAACAGGTGGCTGCGATGCTCCCCTCCCGTGTGGGAGATAATGAGACGCTGGGGTCCGCCAGTGACACAGACAGTTCGGATCCCCACTGCACCGTGTGGCCACCTGAAGCATCGCCTTCAGGCTTCAGCAGCAGCTAATATATAAGGGAACGCCGGACGTGGGGCCCCAGCGCAACAGCGCCCCAGGAGGCAGTTCCAAGGCCACCCTTAGCAGCCTCCAAGACAGGCTCCACTCCAGCCTCCACTCTAGCGTCTCATTATCTCCCACACGGGAGATAATGCTTAGTGCTAATTGGCTGAAACACTAAAGCCCCAGCAAGGCCACTGAAGGCTTGCAGCCTCAGACCCACCCCTTCTCACAACACCAGCTGCAATACTGGTGCTGTTGGGTGCTCACCACCGTTCACACCGGTTACGAGCATGCCCTCCTCCCTTTCAAGGGATCACAGTTTCATCCAGGTCTTGGCCCTCAGGCAAGAAGTAAAAACATTACTTCTAAAACAAGCCATTTGCCTAGGAGAACCCACCTGTCAGGAGGATGGGTTCTACTCGAGGTACTTTCTAGTGCCAAAAATGGACGGTGGCCTTCATCCCACCCTAAACCTGAGACACCTCAACGGGTTCTTGAGGGAGAGGTGGTTTACCACTGTGCACTTACAGGACGCGCATTTTCACATCCCTATTCGTCCAGCGCACAGGAAATATCTCCGCTTCGCTTTTCATGGAAGCGTCTTCGAGTTTTCCATGCTGCCATTTGGCCTCTCTAGCTCCCTACACATTCTCAAAGTGGGTGGATGCCATCCTAGCCCCCTTGCAGCTGCGGATGTAGCCCCAGTTTCCTGAAAGAGAAGACGACCAACAAATCTTGCAAGGTCGCATCACTCGCATTTGCGGGTTCAATACAAAACAGAACATGTTCTCCGCGGAGTGACTACTTATTCCCTCGGTAGGCGGGACCGAGGACGTCACTCCCCGGAGGGGCCTATCGGCAGCTCTGACATAAAATTCTCAGTAAATACCTGAACTGTAGCAGGCATATCCCAAAAGTATGGTTGTTTGTCGTCTTCTCTTTTAAGGTAAGCATTTAAATATTTAGGAACATTTGTTGTAGAAAATTATACATTTTTTTACTGTGACAATGCAATTTTTTTCTGCTTACATAAATATAACGTTTAATTGTGAAATATCTTGAAATACCTGTTTTTAGACAGTGAAATAAGCATGTTTTACAGGGGAAAAAATACAGCCCTAGCCATTGTATATGTCACTCAGATTCACATGAAGACCTGCAATGAGTAGAGAGAACTCTTAGGCCTTAATCTTTAGGGTCTGCCCAATGTTAAATATCCCACCGGCGACCTGGCCCTTTAACTCTTTTTACTCAGGCACTGTGAGAGACAGCCCTGCTTGCCGGTAAAGGACCATGTAGGAGACAGCAGTGAATGCGAGTGGTTTGCAATGTCACTGCTGCACTGTAAGACAGACCTACTCGGTGCAGTAAACAAACATTTTCACACACAAGCTACAAAATAAGATCAATGGTGACATCAAAGGCATAAGGACCTATTTCCGATAAATATATATTTGTTTTTCGTGTTTGTGGATCAGATGCACAAGACTAGAGCTGTTTAGGTTTATGTTGCCATGGTCGCCACCGTGCTGGTCTTTCAAGCCACAGTGAAGAGCCCTATCTTGTGCCACATGATCAGGGTCCCTGGGACAAATAATTTAAATGCGTTTTTTTATTATTTTTTTTTTCCGTTTTGTTTTGCACATTTTCAAATAATCTGTTTTTTGTTTTGTTTTTGGTCCCTTTTGTATATATGGCCATAATTTCTTTAGTTATTATCCAATGTGTTAAAAAAAGAATTCCATGTTCCCTACATGTTGAAGTTTCATTGTACACTGTCACATTTGAGCTGGCCATGCTAAAATATTTTTTTTACAAACAATAATGAATGTTTTTTTTTCTAAAAAGCATCTCTCTTTCTCTGTGGTTTTTGTTATCTGTATTTGACAGGGTGAGTTATTCAACAAGCACTAGAACACGGGTGCCTAACTTTGTTTAATAGTGGGGGGGGGGGGCAAAGCTAAAGAAGAACTGCTGAGTGTAGCGAGGCAATTATTTTATTTTTTTTGCCAAGATGCTCTGGTAAACCTCATTTTTACTGTTCAATCTTTTTCAAGTTACAGTTCCAGTGGCATATCTGCACAATGCTGTAGAGTACCTATAATTCCAACATGCAGCTTATTAACGGGAAGTGCTAAACAATGTTTTTCACGTTTTGTCATCAGACAATGCTGAGCTCAATTATCACAGCGAAACCAGCTGCTACAAGAATTTCGGAGTCTCTGTTGCAGGACAATGCTTGGTGCCGATAGGTTGAAACAATAAGCACCTGTCCTCACATTGCAATGCTAAGTGCTAATTGGTTGAAACACTAAAACGCCAGCCCTCACACAGCCGAGTACAAGAGTACAGTCGTGTTCGGCCGCACCGACAGTGCTTCCACTTCCCGCATCCTTAGGCACCAAAATAAATAAATAAGTAAAAACTGATGGGCCGAATATGTGAAATTTACCTGCCCCAGACCAATGGAGTCGATTATATACTGAAACCTATATCATGAGCACTGGCGTAGCCAGAACATTTTTGCCACTTGGGCAAAAATACAAATATCTCTAGAAACTTTCCATTTTTCCCAAGCATTGCTCTTCTGATTCAGTTTTAAGTACAGCTATAGCCAAAAGTTTTGCAGCACCTAGAATTTTAGAATTGAGACATAATTAAATAAAATTTAAAAAAAAGCTGAAGATTAATATCAGCAAAGGACAACGAAGTTACAACTTTTTAATGAAAAAACAATTGTAGCCAACATTTCCACTAAAGTAAAATCAGGCTTGTGTGATTGTAAAATGCCATTTTTTGATATATTTACTACTGCTTAATCTAAGTTAAAAATAAAAGATTTTGGTGGGAATTGAACTTGTTCATGGCCCCGCGGGAACATTACCCTCATTTTTAATTCAAAAACCCAACATTATTTAATTTTTAATAGTGGTCTGATACTCTCTCTTCCTTACCTTTTTTCCTTTTAATAATGATCTTATACTCTCTCTTCCTTCAGATATTTTTGTGAGTAATGAATGAAAAATATCTGCCTATATTTAAGTATTAATATTTCAAGCACTTGTCTCTCCTGTCGAGTTCACATTCACTTAACAATGTTTTTTCTTACTGTTAGCTAACGTTAGCCACGGTGCAGACCTTGGGTCAAACCAATATGTTCACGTAGGGAGAATTTATTGTGATTGTTTATAAATGTGGCCCATCCTCTGAATACTTTTTCATTTTTATATTTTATTTTAAAGCAAACCAATGCCAAACCCAACAAGCTATAATACATAAAGTGTGTGTGTCAAGAGTATATCTTGTTGGTGATCTTTTAGATTAAGAAGGGATTTGTTTTTATCTTATGAAGTGTTTAAGAACATTTTCTAGTCAAATACTTTCCAGACAATTGAATGAAAAATATAATTCAAATAAAAGGCACCATCTCTTGGAAGAATTGTTTCTTATTAAGAACTACATATTGTTATCATCCTTAACTCCCACTTGTCTACCTAATTTACAAAGCAATTGGTTAAGCATTAGGGAGGCAAAAATGACCAGCAAGCATAAACATGCTACAGTGCCCATAATACAAAAGGGCACATTTTTGAATTACCAAGAATAAAGATTCATGACACAGATTTAGCCTTAATAAAAAAAATTAAAAAATGTGTCATAGCATGAGTCATGCCTCCATTAGGTAAACACAAATTAATAAATATATAAATAAAGTAATGCAACATTATAGCCTGTAATGAATGTGCTTGTCTGAGATTTTTTTGTGTGTGAATTATTATTATATTTAAATGTATTCACATTTCATACCAGGAAAACTGAGGTGAGCCACCTCATTTATATTATTGATCTATGGGATCCTTGCAATATTAAATAAGTACAGACGCTCCCCGGGTTACGCAAGACCCGACTTACACAAATTCAACCTTAGGCAAAAAGTTCCATTAGGCATAAATAACATTTTCGAGTTGCGGAAAATATTGCTTAGCGTACAGAAATGCAAAGTAGTGCGGTGTGCGGAGGAATACAGCAGTAGCATCTCCTACAAGGGAAGGCTTTGCGCTCTCACAGCCTCTCAGTCTCGTGTTCTTATTGTTTCCAATCGGATACTTGCGGCATCCTGTTATTTCAGTGATACTGTATTTCTGTTATTTCACCCTATTATTTCATTCAAATCATGACTGAAAAGCGACTAAGTGATAGCAAGATTGCAGGACCAGTTCGTAAGCGAAAGAAGATTGATATACGTATCCGATATATATTGATATATATGTTTCCGACTTACGTAAAATTCGGGTTACGCAAGGCTTACCGGAACAGAACGATTGCGTAAGTCGGGGAGCGTCTGTATTGTAGGTACAAACATCATCTTGGGATATTATATTACATGTGTGTAGATATTTGTGCAGTATACACCTTTCTTTTTCTAAAATGGTTTACACTTATGGCTTAAAAACACACTTCTGTCACTAGCCTTAAATTGGCCACAGCAACTAATTTCTGGCCTGTTCCAAATCACTTCCATTATATTGAGTAAGGTGACCATATTTGGTACATTTTACGTGTCTCAGGTACCATTCTTACCTTTAAGAGAAGCAGGACTACACTTACCAGAATGCACTGGGTTGTGAGTTGAAAAGCCTGAACTGTCCCAAATTGTCCTGCTGAACACGGAGCCATATGGTCACCTTAATATTGAGACACATCCATTTTCTGTCTACTGAATGGGAAATATTGACCGTTCAAGCAGAATCATGTATTCAATATGATTGGTTTGTGGGTTAGTGTAAGACTAGTACTAATAATAAACAAATATTCCAGCAATGACTTTGTCCCTAATTGAATCATGAAAATACTCTATAATCAATTACGAACATTATTCTTGCAATTATATTAATGAAGTCTAAGTCTGTGCTGACACTTTAGCAATTAACAATTCAACACACTGAAAACTTTAAGTATAAAAATGGAAATAAAAAGCCCCTCCCAACAATGAAAATGTAACTGTTTATTGGAATGTAATAAACAGTAATAGGCCGATTTTCAGTTGGTTTGCTGGTAAGATAATTATGCACCACTCCACTTTTCATAGCCTTGCTCCAAAATACTGTTTAGAAAAGCCTTTTTCACTCAGAGCAAATACTTGCTCCACTGACGCCTTTGCTTCTGTGCATCTCATTATTGCAGTGCACCTTTGAAGAAGTCCAATTTTCACACTGAAAAGAAGAGCAAAAGAGTCAATTAAGCTCCACTGTTTAGTGGTGTAAAATGAGGAGCAAGCTATAAAACAGGATTATGAATGTAAATCAGTCTGGACTGTCCACAATGGTTTTCTATTCAATTGATAAATCACAAACTGCACTTTTTAAATGCATGAATTTAATTTCACCTTTTCTGAAATGAGCTACTACAGGATGTTAGAGGGGAACTGCAACGTTTTGTTAAAACTGTTTCATATGACATTAGCAAATTAAATAGCTATTTAAATAATAATAATTTTTCAGTCCTTTTGTTCAGTATACCAAACATTTTCATTTGAAATTCCCCATGCAACCATCAGCCAGAGAGCCACATGTTACCTTAACATACTGGCTATTAAATAACCGCAAACTGCAACTTACACAAAGCATTAGAGAAGTCAATCTTTTCAAAATGCTGAATTACTTGTGTTTTTCCTCTCCAGTGTATTTGTTTTGCTTTTAACCTATTTTCATTAATATTGCTGTTTGCTCCTGTTTGGCAGAGCAGAGAGAAATTAAAAGGGCATGTCCTTCATTACCATAGGAATGAAGACATACATATTTGACTGTGAGCGCCATTTTGTTTTTGAGAAAGTGTTTTGGTTAAACTTTGTATTTAATAATAAACGCTCCGCAGTGCAGTTGTACTGCAGTCTGCTATTGTTGTTGTGCATTCATTTCCTTGCCTGACCTCACCACACATGCCATCCTTGTCACACAGCCCAATACCGCGATTTTTTACAATATTCTTAAGAAATAAAAATAAATTATTTCATAATTATTATTTGTATTTCATACAAAAAAAATAAATAATCACATTAACAAAACTGTACAGCTCTGCTGTGTGTCTGCGTTAGGGTGACCAGAAAGCAAGAGTGAAAAATCGGGACACGCAAACTAAGTATCTTTCTTCTGTAGATAGGCTTTTTTATTCCTTCGCCTTCCTGTGTGCATTGCACTTTAGCAAAAACAAAAATTTAGAGAAATGTAATTTTTAAAAAAAAATACTCCAAAGTGTTTAACTTTCTTGTTTACTGTTCAGATGACAACGATGTTTTAATCAGCCTGTCAGTGCGTCTGTACTGGCTTTTCTGTGACCTGCTGTAGTGTACATAGCAAGTAGGACAAAGTCACTGCTGCATTGTTTTGATTTAGCTTGCAAAAATCTAGTTTTCAGCATTAGACATAAAATATCAAAAATGGACAACAAAGCAAAACGAGCAAAGTATATTTCGGCTGAGGATCGTGTCAAGACATTTCCCAAAGAAACTGTACATGCAGATGGAGGTAATTGTTTTGCACATCTTGTAATGTGACTTAAAGAAAAAAATATGATCGATCGCTAGAACTTCAGAATCACACATTAAACAAAAGGCTACTACAGAGGCTGCGGAACAGAACATAAAACAAACAACAGCTTTCAGAAAACAAACTGCGCAGACAAAAAAGTATTCCTGTGTTGGTTGTACCCAAGTTAAATCAGCACTACAGGTACAATCAAGCACAGCTACTTCGGTTCAAACAACCTGCTGTTTACTTTTTAAACGCAGTTAGAATTTTAGGCTGTTATAGTGCTCTGAAATATTAGATGTATTTAATGTTTAAACAGGTCCGCGAAATATCAGTGAAATCCTAATTATAATCCTAATCCTAATTGCATGACTTGGTCATGGGCATATGATTGAATTTTTTTTTTTCTTTTTAGTAACAGGCTCATCAACAACACCAGCCATCATGACACTTTGCCAGTAAAACCAAGAAAAACACATGACACATACCGCATCATATGACTGCAGGTTAACGTGATTGGATAGCCGCATAGATGCAATGCAAACAATTCACTCAAACAACACACCCTAAACCAGTAGAGTATGCTGTTGCACTGCGAGACAGTACAGCAGCCACATATACGAAATTTCCTAACGAGAAAATAAAAAATTCACATTTTACGCCTGGGTTTTCAACGTTTACTCTAAAAATCGGGACGTCTGGTCACCCTAGCCTGCGTATACTATTCTATTGTGCAGTGATTATGTGCAATCTATGTAATATATGCAATATATTGCAATCTATATATTGCAAAATATATATGCAATCTAGGCAGGAAATTAAAATACTACACACTGTAAACAAAAAAATGGATGTCTCGAAAAAGGCTAAACATGTGTCTGCAGCAGATCACATAAAGCAGTATCCAGCAGGAGTTTTACACAGCGATGGAGGTAAACTCTTCTGTACGTCCTGCAACGTTACTGTAGATCACTACAGAGAATCGGCTGTTGACAGGCATTTAGATTCAAGTATTCACTGAAAGAGAAAGGCGGAAATCCAGAGCAATACTGCGACTGCTTTACTTGCAAAGAAACAAAAAACGGTGACTTCCATATTCCGAACGTCCACTAAAAACCACGACGCACGAAACACATTAAATTTTGACCTGACAGAGGCATTTGTTTGCTCAAATATCCCTCTTGACAAATTGGACCAACAAAAGTTACATAAATTCTTCAGACTAAGTGTAGCAAATGGTGGAGTGATTCCTTCATCAGCCCAGCTGAGACATGAATACTTACCTAAAGTTGCAGAGTATCACAAGCAGGCGATTATGGAATTGGTAAAACAGTTGCTTGTCAGTGGTCACTGATGAGTCAACTGATGCCCAAGATCACTATGGGTTACACATTGTATTTGTTTTGCAAGGCCTAAATGGTGAACATGCATCTGACGTACTAGAACTGAAAGCTGTCCTTGTAGATACACTTTACCTACATGCTGTTAATTACAACACTATTTCACAAGCTATTGTAAAGTGCCTGAATAATTTTAATGTTGATTTTGATGATGTCAGTGCATTTAGATCTATATTTGATGTTTTAAAAAATAAAATAATTTATAAAATAGTTCTGTGCACATTCTGTGAAATACAATACCCGTGACACTGCCGTGAAATTTAAAGAAAATTTCTGCGATTTTCACAGGGCCTTACTTCAGACACAGCTTGAACAAATGGTACATTTTTGTTTTGTGTCAAACTACTTTTTTTCAATTGCACACAAATGACAAAAAGCAGAGTTTTTATGCAGAATACAGGGTGATAAGAAAGTAAATTTACCACATCAATGCACCATAACATTGATGTGGTAAATGTATTTTCTAATCACTCTGTAATCCTTAGTTTCCCAAGGCATATTAAATGACATAAGTATGTCACTAAGGAACAGTGGTGTCATGTTTTCTCAATACAAAGGTGGACAGACATTTGCCCTTGAGAAGACTATTGAAAAAAACAAAACATGTCAGTAGAGATGACAGCACAGATGTGAAAAGATATGAGAAGGGCAAAGCAGAAAAGGCCAAATAAAACGCAGGTAGACCTGTGTCTAAATGCTAAGCAAAACATTTTTGAAAAAAAGTTTAGTCAAATCATCTACTGAGATAAAATGATTTTATTAAACTGGAATCATTAGACAGTTTAATGACTCATAGTTTTTTTCTGTAGCTTGTGATTTGTGATCTAAGTGATGTTAAATCTAAAATACACTAGTTTAATTAATAAAATAGGACCTGAAGTTTTAGATACTTTTACATTTGTTTTTCCATATCTTGTAGTATTTGGAATCAGTGTTCGAACATCAACTCTTTAGTATTTACATATCCTTTTAGTCACCAATTTGGCTACCTGGAAACAAAGCAGAGAAAATACAAACTACTTGAATGTAAGAAACACACTGCTCTTCCACTACAAGATACCACATTTGCCCTTTGTTGTGTAATGGTGTATACATAAATCTTACTTAATATATAAAATCAGGGTATCTAACACCGGAGAAATGCATGACAATATTCTATTTGTAAATAGTATGGCTGCAATTCATCCCAGTTCATTATTGCATTTTGTACCCGCGGTAAGGCTACTTGTTATTTGTCAAAATGTGTGAAAAGCAGAACCGTTTTTATCCCACTGACTTGACATTCATGCTCAATGAACATGATATATGCTTTCTATTTGTTTTGTGTCTAAAAAGATAGTCCTTAAACCAGTAATTAAAGATTGACTGATCTGAATGATGTGCAAGAAAGGAATCACCTTGAGACGAGATCTTTTTCTCTCTAAATGTTATGAAGGGCAGCACCAATTGCTTAAAAAAGTGGGACAGTAGATTTACTGACTAGTAAAGTCTGGGGGCAAAAAAGAAATAAATCATTCTGACAAGCTGGCCTGAGCGGTGATGTCAGACCTGGAAGAAACACACACTGCACTGTGAGTAAAATGTGAATGAATGCGCTGCACACTTTTTAATTATAAATAAACAAATAAAAAGGTTGAACAAAAACACAAACACTGATACAAAACAAAAGGAGCGATGGCCAAAATAAACCGACTAACAATCAGACACGGAACAAAACAAACAAGTATAGTGCTGGTGTATAACCAGCACACATAGCAATTGTTTATAGTTTTGAGCTTTACTTTGCTTTACCTCCTGACCCTCGTTCCACCCCTGAACACAACAACCCTGTGTCACCCGTGATCACTCTATTTATACACCTGTGGCTGGAGCCTTAATTAATCATTTAATCATTTATTCAATTCACAGCTCCAGCCACATTCCCACATGTTTTTGCAGGGAGGATTAAGTGCCTCTCTGTCACCCACTATTACACACACACACACACACATCCCCATACTCCAATACATATCCACATATACATAATATACGCACAGGGGCGGGACACCCTGCCACAATCATTAATTGTATTCTTATTACTTTGCTAAGAATATTGGATGTATGCCCAACAGAAGTCATCGGAGAAATGGGTAAGACATGTACTTTA
Organism: Acipenser oxyrinchus oxyrinchus; assembly: GCA_030684275.1. Classification (NCBI taxonomy): domain Eukaryota; kingdom Metazoa; phylum Chordata; class Actinopteri; order Acipenseriformes; family Acipenseridae; genus Acipenser; species Acipenser oxyrinchus. The sequence continues at coordinate 21,148,057 of CM060260.1, forward strand.
TTTGTATTATTCTATCATAGTTTTACTATAAACTAGAAAAACATTTTATGAAACTGAAATATTCAACAGTCCATAATGTCTTGCAAGAATCCTTTGCAGAGGCTAAAAGAAGAAATACGACTGGGTTTATTGCAAACCACAAATCTACTGATTTTAGTTTAACTGGTTCCCTTGTTGAGTGCATCTATGTCTAGAAAGAACAGTTGTAAGCAATAAATGTAACTCTTTTCACTAAGATGTTTATACTGAATCATTAAATCACAAACTGCAATAGTTCTTACCCAAAAAATAGTGTATATAAATTGACAGTCAAAATATTAAACCATGCAAGAAATGGTGTATGCTGAAGAAGACATGATACATCATCATAAGAGAGGCATTAACCCTTTGCGGTCATATCATCAAAACGACGTCAATCATAGGTCCCTAGTCATTTTTTCTCCGGAAAAAGCCAAGAAAAGTTTTCAATGGCCGAAGCTGAAAAAAAAATGGAGGTGGATCTGAGCAATATGCATAGTCCCTTCACCACAGACATAAACAAACAAAATAGGTGCTTCTGCATCCAGTAATTGAAAATCGCGGACATTTGCCAAGCTTTTTGAGATGTTATAGTTATAAAATAATGACTTGGATGGCATTATTGAGGAGTTTGGTGATAAATTGAGTGATCTGGAGATGATTTATCAGTATGTACGACTATGAAGACATATGTGATAAATACAGCGGGGCAGGGCCAGAGATGCAGTACTGAGTGTCATGTTGATATGTAGTGCCTTTTAAACCTGTTTTACTGTGAATAAAATTACTTTTAAAAAGTGAGTGTAAAATAAACAGCGTGTGTGAAAATAAATTAGACCTGACACGCCTGACAGGCACTGAATAAATGGACTGCAAAGGGTTAAACAAATTAACAGTCAGACAGAGTGAAAGTAATTGAAGAGATCTACTTAATTGAAATTGGTGTTTGAATACATATAGAACAAATAAGAACACGTATAATGGGTGTTAAATTTAAATGACATGGAATCATTTTTTACCGTAAATAAATAAAACAAATAAACAGGTTGTGGGGGCGGAGGGAGTGAGAGTGTCTAATGCTTCAGGGTATGATACTCCTTGAAGCATGGAGCAACGCAAAGAGCTTGGCGCTGCCTCTTCGCTGTCACTTGATGTTGATGGTAAATATTCTTCGCTTATGTTTTCACTAACACACTCGCTGACATCCGATTCAGTGGAAGAATTGTATGTATTTGAATTTAAATCGGAATCTGATTTCAGTATTATTACTAATAATTCTTTCTCACTGAGTGATTTTTGCTGGTTTACAAACACTGTTGACATTTTTGTGACTGGGTTTATTATATGTAATTCAGTCAATATCTGGCAGAGGGTGCAAGAGACCAATAAAAGGTGTTACAGAAACCTAGTGTTAAATATTGATCAGGGTTTTTGTAGGCTCAGTAATTCAAGTTTAAAGTTGCAGAACGCACCCGTACGTTCGTACACCCTGGGGACCAGCTAGTAGCGAACGTACCGCTATGTTCGTACTACTCAAAGGGTTAACTGATTGAGTGTAAAAGCTGAGTTCTTTTTACATGCTAAATGCCGTTGATACAACCCATACACAAACACTGACTGACCTACAAGTCTATAAGGAGCTGAGGTACGTAACCAACTGTGAAAGACGGAGCACAAGGAGGTTAAGTGACTTGCTCAGGGTCACACAATGAGTCAGTGGCTGAGGTGGGATTTGAACCGGGGACCTCCTGGTTACAAGCCCTTTTCTTTAACCACTGGACCACACAGCCTCCTTGACTTTGTAGTTGAAGGGAATTTCAAGTGGTGCCTCAGGTAGAGAACTGGATGTGTGTTGTCAGAACATTCGTCTATGTGGGCAGAGACAGATAGACAGTCACAGGTTGCAGTAGTACAGCAAGCACTTTTAGTATTAATGAATACCAACAATGGCCATTTTCACTATACACAGAATATGTACATTTTGTCTGAATATACACCATCAATTAAAAATTTGTTTTCAATTCCTGCAAGGATATTCTTCAGCGCTCTAAACAAACAAGTACCCCTTATATAGTATTGAACAAAAGGTTTTCCCCAGAGTTCAGGATTTCAAATTAAAAATGCCTTTACCCAGGCCTTTGAAGAAACACACATAAATATACAAATATTCGCCTTGGGCCTAATCACCACCCAAGCATATATATATTTCATGGTAACCGCATGGCTCGTCATGGTTTATACCTTACACAAAATGATTTATGTGGTATTGAAAGTATTTTTCATTGCTGAAGTCCACTCAGGTTGTAAGGCAAAAAGCTGAGAAATCACATTGACCCTCAGTTATTAGTAGGAGTGGGGGAAGTAATATCCACTGGAAGGCATTATGTTGAATAATGTATATCTTGTAAAACAGCAGAACACCCTGCCATGCTACAATGTTCTTTGATGGGGAAGATCCAGATTGCTACGAAAGCATTTAACAACATATGTATTGCTAGGGGTGTGCAGACAACTCATTATTCATACTCATAATCATACTCGTACTTGGAAAACGATACTCTTATGAATACTCAACAAAGTCAATTTAGCTCCAGTATTTTACACCTACTTTATTGTGGTGTAAAACGAGGAGCAAGTTATAAAACAGGATTATGAATGTAAATCAGTCTGGACTGTCCACAATGGCTTTCTATTCAATTGATAAATCACAAACTGCACTTTTGAAATGCATTAATTGAATTTCACCATTTCCGAAATTAGCTACTACAGGATGTTGGAGGGAAGTTTTGTTAAAACTGTTACATATGGCATCATTGGAAATAGGCAGCGCTGAAATAGAAAGTGCCGTTAAATGCATCTCTGACCGATTTTCTCTCAGAAAATGACCATGCAGTGTTTTAATGTTTATTTAATCTTTTTTTTTTGAAGTTTTTTGATCATTATGAAGCTCTAATTATTTGTTGTTTTACTTATTTTTGAGAAAGACATTGTAGAGTACAAAATTTATTGGCAATCATTTTTCAGAACCAGTTTGTTGGAGGTGACATTGGCACAAAAATGAGTACTCGTTGCGGTTATCCGTTTGTACTCGTTGCTTGGCACGGCCCTATTACATAATGAATCACTGATGACAAGACTTTATGATTTGTGTGCAACAGTTAACATGTTTACTGTATGTCACTGATAATTTATATTAATAAAATCAAGGTTAATTAAGAGAAATGTGGTTGCTTGAAACTGCAGAGACTACAGTTAGACATATGTAAGCAAACCCTCACTTGAGAACGTCAGGACATTTCCATTTCACAGCAAAGATTAAAAGACAAGAAAATAAACTACATCACTTACTAAATCTGTCAGAATGATTAATGTTTATATTCTGTAATTAAAAACTGTTCCCTAGACTGGAGCCCCATGACCAACATGTTTCTGGTTGCCTGGTTAATGATTCTGTTCCACATTTCTTACCATTGCATTGAAAAAAAAAAACCTTGATAAATGTTTATTTGGATTCACATTTTTGAAGGAAGTGGAATTCAGGTAGAAATATCTCCTGTGTAGCATCCATGTTCAAGGTGAATAATCATCCATCACTCAAAACACTAATCTTGGACTACTCAATGTTAACTAAGGTAATCAGAGTCTGTGAAACTAGCCATCAATCACTAAGTCCAAGATAAAACTATATAAAATGTTTGTCCAATGTTATATTTTGGCTCAGAAATAGATTTGTGGACGCATTTACTCTCCCTGGTAGTTTTCTTCTAACTGGGAATCTCCTCTTTTTTGCACACAGACAAGGAAAGGAACCCATTACACATTCTGTACAGCGATTCTGTGACTGGCTTATTACCTTTTTTATCAAAAACATTTAATACAATAAAATAATTAAAATAAAAAAATGACCGAAGTCCATTCAGGTTGAGAACGCATCAATTCACAAAAAGGCTAATACTGTGTATACATAAGTCGTCTCCGTGTATAGGATCACCTCCTAAGAGAACACTTCGCCTAAGGGAACACCCTTGTGGTGAAACAGATTTTTCCCATTGTAAATGCTCTGGCTAAAGGAATAGGAACTTCGCTTAAAAGAACACCTTCCTGACACAGCTAGCGATTCGTTCACAACGGATGCAGTACTCTCTTTCAATTCAAAGATGACCACCAACCAATACTTTTGAGATATGCCTGCCACAGGTCAGGTATTTACTGAGCATTTTATGTCAGAGCTGCCATTAGGACCCTCCGGGGAGTGAGGTCCTCGGTCCAGCCTCCCAAGGGACAAACAGTCGCTCCATGGAGCTCACTTCCTCTTTTGTTTCTCACATCAGGTGGGTATACTAACCTCTCCAGATGCTGTGATTGAGTGTGTGAAAAAGCGCTCGCTCAAATTTTTCTGGAGTTCCCCTGTGATATTTTTATTGCTGGAAGTCGGCTTGCCACTTCCCTGGAATAAGAAACTCGGCTTCTGAAACTGAGCTAAAACACTGCGCAACGGCGTTTTGTTTTAAAGAATCTTTTTTTCAACAGCCTGCTTCGCTTGGCAATTGTAGCCTGCTTTCAAACTCTGCAGCATCTGCTGTTGTGTGTATTTTCTTGCTGCCCTTGGTGCATCGGTGCTCTCGGTGGCTGGAGACTGGCAAGCCTCGTGGTAGCTCGCAGGCAGCTTTGGCTGTTCCAAGCCAGGGTGTCGAACGAGGACAAAGCAGTGCTGCTGGATGCACCACTATCCCCCAGCTATCGGCAGATAGCTTCAATGCTCCCTTCCCCCGCTCCGGTTTGGGAGAGAGTGAGCCGCTGGTACCTTCCCGCGACACGCATGGTGACTTGGATAGTCCCAATCCCCACTGCTCCGCGTAATGACTTGAGGCACAAGTATTGCATGTACAGTTGTAATTTATCTATTAGAATACAGAGAATTAGCAGTACAGCTATGGCCAAAAGTGTAGCATCTCCCTATATAATTAAATAGTTTTGCTCTATGGAGTTGAATGAAGCCTGTGGAATAATGCTATGTTAACATATTGAATTACATGACACTTTGTAGTTTTCCATACTGAACGAAAAAATGTGACATTTTGAAATCCAACATCATGCCTTAAATACTACTGTAACTATTATGGCTTCCGGTAGACTTTTGCGATATCGTTCTGTAGTTTCTTTGATTACATAATGTTAAATAAAACATCTAAACTATGTTAATCTAGACATTTTTTTTAATTGTCTCAATCCAAAAAATACATATGTAATGCAAAGTTTGTGGCCATAGCTGTCAGCAAAAAAAAAAAAAGTAAAATATGTAAAAATAGTTGATAGTTTTCAAGCAAGGATGTTTATATTTTACTGTAAGCATTAAAATACTCAATATATAAAATGTAATACACTGTTAGTATTTTGGATGTTGGCACTCGTACAAAAATTAAAATGCAATTAAAACGTAAGGGAGGTATGTCACACTGGTGCCTGGGAAGTGCTGTCTGTCTCGGATAAACCTCTCCCGAGGACTCGGCGGTGGCTGTCCACAATCTTTTTTCACCAGAGTACATCTTTCGTCGCAAGAACGAATGAACCTCATGAAAGAATATCCCTGTTTCAGTTTTTTTTTTTAAACTGAAAAAAAAATGTCCGCCTCACCAACAAAGATTTTTTTTCTGACAAAAGAAGATTAGACCCTCACGAAAAAGGATATTTTGTCATGAGGCCAATTCCTTTTTGAGATCAAACATCTAACTGCAAAAGCTGTACTGAGCATGCTCAGAACCAAAAGTTCAAAACCCTATAACTCAGGAAAAGATTAATATTTACTCAACAAAAAAAGGCATTTTTCTGGACCAGTCCCATCGCTTACAATAACCAAATAGATATGGAATTTTAGCAAAATATGGATTTTATTTTTGTCATATCAGACTACTTTAAAAAAAGAAAAAAAAAGATTGTACTGACAGCGCTATTGTATTCAACAGTTAATGAAATATAGCAAAAGCTTAGGTTGATCACTGCTAATAAATGAGCTTTTATAGTTTTTAAGGTTTCATTCTCTGCATAATGATCCACACAGTAGATTAATGCAGGGTCTAATTACTCAAAAACGTAAAACTACAAAACTTTGATTCAGCGGATATGGTATGTGTCCAATGAACCATTTGTAATTGAGTCCTATAGACAATAAATCCCTAGAGCCATTTACAATGAAATTCTCTGATATATTACTAATCTAATTAGAGCTTAGATAGATTTGTTCTTGCAACTAAAAAAAATACTGCGCAAGGTTAATGCACCAGTTCTTTGCTTATTTAGATTAGCTGATTGTTTATGTAGTGGTCTGTTATGATATAGGGATTCATTCAAATTACTTGCAACTGTTTTGCATAATGATAACATTTAGAACATATTGTTTCAGATTGCAGGGTTTATTGAAACTGTAAGTTTGCCTCTGGAACTTTTGCCAAAATTCAGGGGTGTTGGAGGTGCGGCTGCTGGTGCAATAATAAATCCTGCTAGTCTTGTGACTTATGAGCTGTGTGTGCACTGCACTGCGCCTTTTTACTTTGCTTTTGAACACAAACGATAATAGACCAATTAGCACTGACTGTCACAACAGGAGCGGGATATTTTATAAATGACACGGTTGCAATTTCACGAGAGTCGGTTAGCCGTTGGAACACGTTAGAAGCTTGAATACAATAGTACGGTTATTGAAAATGTCGCAAAAAAGAATATCAGATATTTTTGTAAATTCTCAGCGGCACCACATGCTAAAATCAGCTTGTCACAAATGCAGTTAAACTAAAGTATACCATGTATTAAAGGTGTTTTGAAGTCCATGCAGCAGGAGAGGGTCCATCACAGCAGGGTCTGGGAGGATGGCAGACCAGCTAGGGGGATAGTTGAGGAATAACATCAGCCAGAGTGCAGGAGCTGTTTTTTGAGGGCATAGAAGGTTCTAGTTCCTATAATACATATCACATTATATCAGTACAAGAACTCATCTCAAATGTTTGAGCTGACCAAAAGTGTAACCTACAAGTAAGTGATGAACAACTATGCATTCTGTCTTGTCTTACATTCTCCTCATACTGTATTTAAAATTACCTGTTTTCAGAGGAATGTATTTATGATTTCTTTTGGCAGTGTATGTAATAATCAGTGTTCTGTAGAATGAAGCTGATGTAGCCTACAGAACATTTACAGCAGCTACTGCATGTTGTTGATATATGTCATGTTGACCTACTTTTAATGGTGTCTACTATACAGTACTTATTACACATGTGCTATTTCAGTCCTTAGCAGGATATACTGTACATATTTTACTATTGTTTTTTATAGACACCCTCCCCACAAAACATTTTTTTTAAAGTATCCCATGGATTAGTCCATCTCTAAATAACACAGTATCTATTTAAAGACGACTGCATAGAGCAGACAACAGCTGATGTGTAAAATGGTAAATCAGGTATTAGGTTAATTAAAATTGCATCAGTAAAGCCACTTTCAATCAATGCCTTTTCTACAGACAACAATATAATATCTGTTCTATAGGTCAATTGCTGCTTACTGGAGCATATCTGAACATTTCTTTGTCTCTAAAACATTTTTTGTAATTAAAGTGAAATGGGGCAGATAATAGCGATTAAAAACATTTCATCCATTTAATGAGCTTTATTCTTGAATGTGAAAAAGAATGGCTCTGTAATTAATTTGACATTTTCCTAGCAGCTTGAGCTTGTGGGATTATGAAAATGAAAGATTTAAGAAATACCTCAGTTAATGACACTATTTATATTTTCAGAGTTTATAGAACACAGTTTTTGAGAAGGACAGTACAATATATAGGTGTCAGGCTGACCGCATATTGCAGTTTGACTGGAATTGTCCTAGATTTGAATAGGAAATTCCTTTTCCCTAAAGTTTTGGCAAAAATCCTGAAATGTCCAACTTTTTGTAAAAAGGTGCAAAATTCCAGTAAGTAAATGATCACATAATGATTTCAAGCCACCTGAATGGGTTACTGAGCAGTGGTTCAAGACTGTACAAACATGTTGTAGAATACATGTTATTCTGTGTTAGCTCTCACTTATCAGTGCTTGAAAACGGTAATAGTGCATTGAGACATGTCAATTACTTTCATACTTGCATTGAGATCAAATGTGCATGCAAATATAGTTCTATTTTTGTAAAGTTGATACAGTTCTGCAGCCTGAAGTGGGTGTGTATGTGTTCAAGTGCACATGTATATCCATTGCTACAGCACTGGTGGACCATGATGATGGATGTCTCTTGTGTCATCTGGAAAGAGTTGCATGTTCTATGTCTTACCTGATGACAGCAGTCTGTGGTTGCTTGTGTTGTCTGGTTCCTTTGGCTGCTTGTGTGGGGGTGGGAATGGCAAGTTTGTGTTAAAACCCTAACACCACATTTCGTTGCTTTTGTGGCAATGAGTTCAACCTTAACTGCTGCATTAACACGAGAACCGCTGCCGGCAGTCATTATGACGGTTACATTTTAAACAACATCAATATTAAAATGAAAGACAAACTATCGGATACAACTCAAAAGTTTTATTCAAGCATGTCATATCAAACATCTGAAATGAAAGAACTGATGGCTGCCAGGTCCAGTAGAGATAACAACAGGCTTGTATATAAAAATAAAATAGAATATTGTAGATTATATTCAACTCCGCCATAGACGGTCCCAAGCCCGTTTGAGAAAGGAGGAGGGACTTCAGCGACAGGCCGTGCAACAAGCCGGCTGAAGAAAATTCCTTGTTGCGTCAAAATGCGAGGGCGAGGGCTACTGGCTCAAGGACGGAGCCGGTTAAAGAAGCTACTCCATCATCATCATCATCATCATCATCAACAACAACAACAGCCAAAAAGGATCCGGCTGGCAACCATCAACATCGGAACAATGACGGGCAGAAGCCGAGAACTGGCCAATTCCCTGAAGGAGCGAAAAGTGGACATCGCCTGCGTTCAAGAGACCAAATGGGCCGGCGCAAAATCAAGAGAAATCGGAGAAGGCTATAAGCTGATCTACCACGGCAAGAAGACGGCACAAAATGGCGTCGGTGTGGTCGTAAGCCAGTGGATCCGCGACAGCGTCACCGAAGTAGCCCGAATCAGCGACCGCCTCATGTCCACCAAAATCAGCATGGGAACCAGCACACTGCGTGTTGTGTCATGCTATGCACCACAGGCTGGCTGCCCAGACGAGGAGAAAGAGAAATTTTGGCACGACCTCGAAACGCACGTCCAAGCCATCGATGACAGCGAAATTCTTTTCATTGGCGGAGACCTCAATGGGAACCCTGTGCGACCAACCACCAAGATTGAACGCATCAAATGGTGGAAATTACCAGAACATCGAGCTGTCGTGAAGGCGGCACTAGGACCATTGGTGCCCAATCCAAGATCAACAGTAGGCGAAGATTGGAACGACCTAGCTGAACGCGTCAAGACATCCCCCGCAACCACCCTGGGAACCACAAAACCAAACCGGCGCTTTATCGACAAACAGACCTGGTGGTGGAACGACGATGTGCTGCAGGCAACCAAGGCAAAAAAGGACGCCTACAAGACCTGGCGGCAGACAAAATGCCCAGACGATCTTGTACGATACCGCGCACTGAAATCCACCGCAAAGCGAACCGTGGCGACTGCACTACCAGGACCTCTATGAACAACTAGACACGCCTGGTGAGGCAAACAAGATCTACAAACTTCGCCCAGCGCGCGCGCCACACAAGACCTAGGACACGTCATCAACATCAAAGATGAAAATGGGCAGATGCTGCAGAAGCCAAAAGACATCCTCCGGCACTGGAAGGACTACTTCGAGAAAATATGCAACGAGGAATTTCCGCATCCTCCACTACCAGCAGCCGATACCATCTCCGGCCCAGTACCCACCATCACAATCGCAGAAGTAACCACCAAGATGAAACAAGATGATCAACAAGATGAAATGTGGCAAAGCAACTGGCCCGGACGACATCCCAGCCGAAGTATGGAAGCTCCTTGGAGCACAAGGAGCAGCATGGCTCGCGGACCTCTTCAACAAGATCATCGAGGAAAAGGCACCCACGGAAACGTGGCAAACCAGCATCACAGTGCCAATTTGGAAAGGCAAAGGCGACGTTAACAACTGCTCCAATTACAGGCCGATCCGGCTGCTGTGCCATAGAATGAAGATTTTCGAGCGTGTGCTGGACGCACGACTAAGAACCATCGTCGATATCTCGCCAAACCAATGTGGCTTTGTGAAAAACTGCGGAACAACAGACACCATACACGCAGCCCGCCTACTGATGGAAAGGCACCACGAGAAGAGGAAAACGATCCACATGGCATTTCTCGACCTGGAAAAGGCATTCGACAGGGTACCGCACGATCTCATCTGGCTGGCGCTGCGACAGCACCACGTCCCTGAAGCCTATGTCAGCTGGACAAACCTCCTGTACCAAAAGGCCACTAGCTCAGTACATTGCGCAGCTGGAACCTCAGACACCTTCCCGATCAATGTTGGCGTCCACCAAGGCTCAGCCTTGTCTCCTCTGCTCTTCATACTTTGCATGGATACGATGACCAAAGATATCCAAACGAGGCATCCATGGACGCTATTGTATGCCGATGATGTTATGATAGCAAGTGAAACGCGACACAGCCTCGAACAGCCTCGAAAGACGCGCCGTGAACGATTCGGGATGAAACTGAACATCAAGAAGATGGAGTACCTGGAATGCGGTGATCAAACCGATGGCACAATCACAGCTGGTGGGGTCCAACTGAACAAAGTGACCCAGTTCAAGTACCTAGGCTCATGTGTCAACTCCGACTGCACTACCCTCCAAGACGCCAAGACGCGAGTCAGCGCCGCTTGGATGAAATGACGGCAGATCACTGGAGTACTGTGTGACAAAAAGATCCCGTTGCGCCTAAAATCCAAAGCCTACCGCTCAGTGGTCAGACCAGTGGCCCTATACGGAACTGAATGCTGGCCAACGACAAAGAAACATGAACAGGCACTCCATACGATGGAAATGAAGATGCTGCGATGGACCATCGGCTTGACAAAACTAGACCATGTCATGAATGAAGAGGTGCGAAAAACACTCAGTCGCCCCAATCACTGAGAAAATGAGGGAATCGCGCCTGCGATGGTATGGACACATGCTCCGCAGCAATGACACATCAATGGCAAAGACCGCCCTCGAATTGAATGTGGAAGGCCGCCGGCCCCGTGGACGACCATTTACGCGCTGGCTGGGTCGGCTGAAAGACGACGTGTGCCTCGCAAAAGTCACCTGCCGAGACGCCGCAGACCGTACGAAGTGGAAAAATCGGTGCAAACAAGCAGACCCCACATAAGTGGGAAAATGCGAAGAAAAAGAAGATTGTAGATTATATTCAAAATAAAAAGGCAGTCAAAATGACTGCTCTGATAGTTCTAGGTAGAGGGGATTATAACCTTTTATTTTTATTTTAAGGGTATTTAATACGTATTTAGGAAAAGTCTAGAATGGACAACCACATATCTTTCACACACAGAGTAATTCAAATTTTAAAAGTGAAAACCGTCAAAATGACTGCCGTGGCGGTTCTAGTGTTAACATAGTTATATATATATATATATATATATATATATATATATATATATATATATACACTACTGGTCAAAAGCTTTAGAACACCCCCATTTTTCCAGTTTTTATTGAAATTTAAGCATTTTAATTGGCTTCTTTATTTCTAAAAGCATTAGAAGTCTTCCCTGTCAAGCTGTGTGTTGCTAGAATTTTCCGTCCAAAGACTGCACAACACAGCTCTGTGGTCGCCTTCTTGGGATCCCCCCATTTTATGTAGGAGTACTGCTCTGACGTTATACTTGTATTAGGACCTATCTTCACCTAGAAGTAAAACAACACTTATTTAAAAGTGACATTCCTTGTATTTGCAATTCATATTTTATTGATTTTTAAGCAATAAAATAACAAGAAATATGTGTCCATCTGCTGGAATGCGATTCATAATGTTACAGTATTTCATAGTGTTTTACAAATGTCATAGTTATTGGTTTGACAAGAAACTTTTATGATCCCATTGAGAATCTGTGGCACTATTTGAAAACTGCGGTCCACAAGCGTCGTCCAACCAATCTGAACAACCTGGAGCAAATCTGCCAAGCAGAATGGGCCAAAATCACTCCGACACACATACTTACCCCAAAAGACTTAAAGCTGTTATTGCAGCAAAAGGTGGCTCTACCGAATATTAATGTGTGGGGGTTGAATACTTATGCAAGCAAGATATTTCAGTTTTTTATTTTTCTTAAAAATATTTCCCAACATAAAACCAATGTCACTTTACAATAATTGATTTTGAGTTTCAGTGTTTTAAAATAAAATATCAAACAGAACGAAATTTAAATGTATCCTTGTAATTCAGTAATATGAGAGAATTGGTCAGGGTCTGAATACTTTTGCAAGGCATTGTAATATATATATATATATATATATATATATATATATATATATATATATATATATATATATATATAATTGAAAGATTTCACTTAAGGTTCATAGCCCCATGAAAACAGACTCAGACAGAAGATTTGAAGTGTTTAAGCACTTTCGTGTGATTTTATTAATTACAGAAATAAAAGAAAATAATCAAAACAAAACCTCCCACACGGAGTGCTAACTAAACTTATTTTTCTAAAATCAGACAGTGTGACAGAGAAAGAATGAATCTTGGTTATAAATTTCCCTCCCGACCTGTGAGGTTGCTTTTTAAAGGGAACAGAGTGCCCCGGACTGGATGGTCTGACAATTAATTCCATGGAAAGGTGGAAGTCGGCCATCTAGAAAGTGGGTGGAGCTATGGTACACCATCCGCAACCGTGGATTGGAGGAGAAACGGTTGCTCTCGCTAACCAAGGGGACGTGCTAAGCGATCTGTTCCTTTGTTATGGTTGCGAGCGAACCAAAAAGAAAACCAGAAATGTACTGTGAGTGTTCAGTGTTTGTTTGTTTTGTCGTGTCTAATTTTACTTGTTTGTTGTTATTAGACAGCTAACACGTACCGGGAGCTGTCGCTTAAGGCTAGCACCAACACTTCACAACCGTACACTAATAAATGTATTTCACTACTTGCACGTTAGCATTCACTCTGGACTTGTGATCGTGTGTGTGTCTTTGTGTGTGTGTATATACTGTGTTTATTATTTTGGGACTGTAACCAGTTGTTTAGAACAGTGCAATACACATTGCTGCGTATTGCCTGGGATTATTATTTGCGGTCGCCAGACTGGGATTACAAAAATAAACATCTGTTTGGACCGTGAACTTTGTTGTCTGTCTTCTGTTACATATCACATCACCTCTACACCTGCGCACTGCAAACGCACTTTGCCACAGAAGGCTAGGCCATATACTGATTAAAAAGAACATTATAAACACACACAAACAAAAAGGTTCACACAGTACCTTTTGAAAAACCACACAGGTCTCTTCACACAGACTGGAGACAAATGTTTTGTCCTGTTTAAATACCTGTCTGTTAATCACAGGCAGGTGGCATTCACTCATAATTAGAGCCAGGTGAACCTTATCCTGGCTCCCTCCGGTGGCATTCTGGGGGATGTAGCCCCTCAGCCCCTCCTGGACTATATTTGTCTCTCCTCTCCCCCCTAGTCTGCCACAATATATACAGTATATAGATATTTTATTTAACATCATGTAATCAAATAAATTGCAAAAGTTTACTGGAAGCCATAATAGTAGTACAGTATTTCATGTTAGATTTCAAAATGTCACATTTTTCAATTTTTTCCGTTTGTTTTTTAAACTACAAATTCAATATGTTAACATTATTCAGCAGGTTTCATTTGACTTTATGAAGCAAAATTAGTTAATTCTATAGGATGATGAAGATTTGTTGGCCACAGCGGTATGTTGTGGAAGCCCAGCAGCTACAACACTAGTTTCTAGCTGTATGTCCAAATTCATTAATTCAGATGCTGCCTCTAATACGGGAAATCAACTCTATATATAGGCTTCTTAATATGGAAATTGAATAAATATATCACATTTGCAGTGTCAATCAATTGTCTTTTTTTATTTTCTCTCCAATACATCAGACATTCATCCACACATCCTTTACTGTACCTGTAAGTGGACATAATAATGTAATTTGATATATCATCTACAGTGGCGCTACAAAAATGGGTTTGCACCCCAATTGAGGAATCAGACAATTGTTCTAGAATTGTTTCTCACCAGAATGCCCAAATACAGTGAATTCATGCTGTAGCCTGTGGATTGTGGAAGGAAGGTATTGCTAGAAGCTGAAACGCATGTCTGCTTATTATAGTTTCCAAAGATCACAACGCCTTCCTGTGGACTGGAAGGCAATTTAAAGGTGTCAGCTTCACAAGTTTAATTAAAAGTTCCTATGTGTGATTTATAACCTAGTTATAAAACCACAGTTTTCTGGAACCTACAGATGATGCAGCTGGCGACATGACCAATAGAGACTTCTTTTAACAATAGCAAATGTAACTTATTAATACAATATGTGGAAATTTACTAGAGTAACTTTTTATGGTATAAAGGACAGCCAAGTTTTTTAGCTAGAGATTGAAACTAAAATGTTAGTTAGATTTTGTATGTCATTTTAAAATGCATGCCAGGGGATTTTTCTTTTTAACCGAGTCTGGGGGAAAGTATTACAAATTGATTTTTGTGGAGTAGGTGAAAGAACTGACATCAATTCTTTGATAAATGTAGATTAAATTACTTTTTATCTTGCAGATGGCAGGCACCAAAAACAGGTTTGATAAATGTGTATGAGATCAAATTTGGATACCTAAAAAGATATTTCTAGAGACAGGTTAGATACTATATCTTGTAGAAGACACCTTTTGAAAAGGCCTTTCTTTTGGCACCTGTCAATTAAATATACCATATCATATATAAAAATAAAAACATACACTCTACCATGGTCATCCTGGTCATGTTAATCTAGTATTTTCTTTCAATATCTTGACTACAAACATGTAACTCGCTGAGATGCATTCATATTAAATAGGTGGAGGTTGTCAATTGTTATGGTGAAAAATATTTTAGGCACAGCTGCAGCTTCAGGAGCATCTACACATGGGCTTTACACCACTAGGAAAACAGGCTCATACCTTTAAGCTTTAGGCTGACTGTGACCAGGATGACGGAAGGTGGTGTAAAATAATGGCCAGACCAGTCCACTATTCCTTAACAAGCCCCGGTTTTATTTCAGGTAACAAAGAGCCAGAGGCACCAAAAGTTAAGGAAAGTAAACAATAAGGAAGCCGGGATACACAGCAATGTGTAACCCGACCACAATAACAAAACGAGGGGGGTGCAGTCCCAAACAAGGAGAAACAAAGAATAAAAACAATCCGTCTCTGTCCGATCCGGGAAGGGAAAACAAACGGGTATTTAAATCCAGCACTTCCGGGTTCTCGCTCCTCTGGCGTATTCCCAGAGCGTCCCGTTAGTGCTCTAAAAATATACAATTCACAGGGGGTTAGCAGGTATGCAAAATACACAAAAAAGCCCCGCTTCCTTATTCCCCTTTTCCTCTTTATTCCCTGCTCGTCTCTCTTTTTCTCTCTCTCGCTATCTCTCTCTCACGCACTGTACCCTGCCAGAAGCAACAGAACCCTGGGCCACGCCCCTTTTTGTACGCTCCGTCCCGTCCCCATTGGTCAGCGAGGGCAACCGCCGATAACCAATACGCGATCGCCACAACGCTTCCCGTCTGGGTGGATGATGTTGCGCACCGTGGTCCCGCCCCTGTCCCAGGTGGCCGACCTCCACCTTTTCCTGGGGATGACTGCTCCTCCTCCCTGGCGTCCTCACCGGTCGGGAGGGAGATCTAAAACAAGAGTTCATTCTCTCTTTGTCACACTGACGTACCGTCTGGGCCTCCACTGTTGTAGAATACAGTTCCTGATAGGTGAATGTGAATATGCATTTTTTTTAAGAAGTGTTGTTTCTTTTTAATTTAAACGTCTAAGGTTTTCTTTTGGGTTTTATCCATACAGGCAACTAATCATCCACGTCCCTTATATTATCTGTGCTTAGAATGATGAATTTACCATTTGGTGCTTGCTATACTTGATGTCTTTCTCCCTAAGGTTTTAACTCCTGGTTTTGCATTATCTTCCAAACCTCAGATCAAGAATTTATATTGAACACATCGTTAATGTACACGCATTCCTATCTCACTATAGAGAACACGGGACACCCATGCACACTATTGTTTTATCTCATGTTGACTGCTCTAAAACCATGTTGACAGATTTTACTTGAATTACTTGTATCACCTATTAATTTTTTTTAATAAATTACAGTTGTCAGAATTTTTCATTTGTATACAATTTGTCACCTTTTTAGCTCATATATTTTATTGAAAATAAAAACATTCCTGGTGATAAAGTATCTACTGTATCTTATTTCACAATGATACTAACGATAAGTATTTGAAGAGTTTTGCAGATGGTGATGTGCTGCTGATTAAGTTTGAACCATGTTTTTATTGTGTTGTTTGTACTTTGAAAATGGTCATTTTATTGTTTTCCAGGACCCCATTGTAATTTAGGCCCTGGCTCAATGGGTAAATCGCCTAGTTATTTAGAAGTAACAAAAAATACAATGTCTCTTCATGGACTGATTTAAAGAAAATTAATTTAATGAAATGTTAAACAGCATCTGCATAAACTTTGAAACCAGGTTTCCGTGTCTTTTAGGCAAATGGGAATTTATGAAAGGTAATCATTTGTTTGTTTCATATTGCAAACTTATGGATGAAGCCAATGTTTGCCTTTTCTAAAAATAAAGAAAGTTAGATTGTATACCGTGAGTGTACTGGATATTATCAAATGTCGGGGGGGGGGGGGGTTGTGAGTGTGTTGTCAGAGCTTTTGAGCTTTGTTGTAATTATAAAATGGATAATGGATAATTATTTTTGTACCTTTTTTCACACACGGGTAATTCAGTTTGAAGATTATAATTACTATTTCTTCCTGAAATCATAATTTATCTAAAAATGAAAAATAAAAATAAATCACTGTGCTGTAATGATAAGGCATGATTTATTTACAGTAATTTAGTAAGGTAAATATATAAGGTAAATATATGTAAACCCCCCCCTACCAGGGGTCTGGGGTTCTTTTCAGGGTCTCCGTTTATTCACCAAAATTAGTAAGAAAGAAGAATTGGAGAGAGAGGTAACACAAGGGAAGGGTACAAATGAATAGAGCAGGTAAAGATAGAAATAGGGTTTTGTTTTAAAGATAGGTGAACAATCTTATACAGAGCAAGAGGGTGGTGGCGGCCTCTGTAAGAAACAGATACACATTATCATTCAGGGCCTGTCATCTCCCCACGTGTTACATCATCTCTTGTCAAACAGTCAAATTTAACTTGTTCTATAAACACATTTGACTAAATCAACAATAGCGAAATCATACTTTTATTACGTGAAAGTATACACACCCGCTATTTCTCTTTTCAGGTTTCCCAGAAAATGTGCGCAACCGGTGCTTCAACATACAGCTCTTTCTCCATCCAGAGATATTCGCGCTCTGCTGAAACTGTTCTGATGCACTCTCTTTTAACTCGGTGCCTTAAAGGGATAGTCCTGCATTTGGCCGATATATAAAAAAAACACTTGCTTTTAACCACCCGGTCACATATATGATGCTATAATTACACAAACTGTAATTATACCTGTTTCAAGCTTTAATGAAATCCACATTGTATTGCTTGCTGACTGGATGTTTAACCCTCAGAGTAGGTCACGGCGAGTGCTCTATGCCACAGGACTACAGCTGTCACACGCAAATAACAGCGCTTGGGATAGCGTAGCAAATGACTTAATTTTACACCCAAAAAATGTATATATTATATGAAACCTATATATCACAAGAAACGTAAGACATTGAAGTTTTTTGTTCTTTCTGTTATTGATATATTTTTGGACTGAATATAGAAATATGAATTGGCAAAGACACCTTTGTTATACAAACAGTATTTTTATCATCAAAACATTAGTTCTTTTCAAAACTAACCATGCACATAAACACTTTCAAAATACGACATATAAATCCCCAGAATGTTCTTTTAAAAATGTAAAAAGCCACAGATGTTTACAAACAACAAATCAAAAGATATATTCAATTTTGCAAGCAACGCATCTGTCTGTACAAACAGATCGGAACCGCACAGCACAGTAAACGTACTTGCCCTCGAAAGCCTTTTCTTTTTTATAAAGATTGTTCAACATGTATACCATGTATTGTTCAACATGTATTATTATTATTATTATTATTATTATTATTATTATTATTATTATTAATAAACCTAACTTACTTTGAGTGGTGGAGACATCTGAATTGGCACAAGGAAGCATATTCTCTGTAAAGTCATTTTTTTCAGTGGTTTGTAAATCCAGTTTGGTGAAGTCAGTTTTTGTGTAGTAATATTTCTTGTTCTTGTACTTGGTTAAAAAAAAAAAGTCCACAGCCATGTTTATGATAGCTAGGGTACATCCAAAATGTGTAGGCCTTAAAAAAAAAAAAGTTTTCTACAGTCTGAGGATGGAAGTTCACTTTTGTGTATGTGTGTGAAAGCATTCACTACACACACCCTAGTCACACGTATCACATGTGTGTGTTGTTCTTGTTCGCTTTCCTTTGCAATCACTGCAAACTGTGCAATCTTTCTCCAACTGACGTTTCTTGCCAGAAGACGTTGTGGTTATTCCCAACTTTTCTATCTTACATCCAGAACACACTGGTTGTGGGATCGAAGCAACTTTCCCATTGTCACACACACCTTTGCAGAAGTCATCAACAAGTGAGGCTAAAAATGTCCTTCTGCTGAGTGGGGGCAAGTGTATAGCACTTTCCATTTGTTTCCATTGTTGAACTGTGCCATGATAAAGGATGTAACTATTCAGCACCAACCTGTTGATCACATTGAAAAAGATTTTCATGTACCACTTGTACAATCGCCTTTCATTCTCATAAGAGTAAATCTTCTGGTCTGCCGCAGCTTTATTCCAAATCGGTGTTGTTTTTTGTTTGGAAGATACTGCATAAGTGACGTTTGGTTTTTCAATCCAACCAGGCTTTCATCGATTGCAATGAATTCATTAAAACGTAGTGCTTCGTAAGAAGAGACACCACTTTAGTAAGTACTGGTCGCACTTTGAATAAACTGTCGTAACCAGGTTCATCTTTTTTCTTTTGGTTTTTGTTGTTGTTCAAGTGCAGGTTTGCAAGACAAAAAAGAAACTTTGCACGAATCATGGTGTTGCTTGTAGTGCATCTTTCGTGTTCCAGTATTCTTTCTTTCTTTTGAAGTTTTTGTTCAGCAACCGAATTAAAGGCACGTCTTCGAATGTACTGTCGTCACCTCCCGCCACATCCTCCTCCTCGTGTTCATCCCCCTCTTCATCCTCCTGTTCTCCATCCTCCTCCTCTTTTAAATCACTGTCATCACTATCCACATAGGTATACAGTCCCAACCAATTATACGTTTTATCAGCCTCAGAAACCGTAAAACCTTCAAAACATTCTCTGTCCAAATCGCTTAAAAACGCACTCTCTAAAACCGCTATTTCTCAACTCTCAGCTAGCCTAGGAGACAGGGTTTTCTTTTTAACCAATAAAAAAGGTGTTCGCTTTACAACCATTTTATTTGGCTAATATTAACACCAAAGCCCTCTGCTATTGCTCGGCACAGTTTGTTGCTAGGTAAAATTGACCAATAAAAAAATGTAGCCCTCACACAGCACACCTCCGTGGGCCGATCATCAGCCCTGTAGTACTCTGAGGGTTAAGCAGTGGTACTCAAATCCTAATCCTACTGTATTTCAGTATGAAATTCATTAAAAACAAATAAAGTGAAATGTGACATTTTTGTTACTATAAATTGTAAATGTAATCTAAGTATTCACACATAGAATAAAATATGATAGCAATATACAAAATAAAAATACCAAAGGGTAATTTTATTGCTGGTAAAGACCAGTAAAGCGAGGAAAGCATTTCTTCAGCTCTGTTGGTAACAAAAAAAAAAAAAACTTATAGATTAGCTTCTATTGAATCTTCAAAGCACACTGACCTGTATCAACCAGAAACACACAATCTTTCTGAAGGTTAGGAGGTTATCTGATGCATTAGTCCATTGGGTATTATTCGAACAAATACTGTACCACTATTCCCTAACAATCCTTTAATGCTTTAGTGAAAACAAGCACATTGCTATGACAAGAGATTTAATGGATGAATTATGCATTTTGCACTGGATGGTAAAGGAAGGGTAAAGGTGCTTAACTCTGCCTAAATGACCATTAGTTTGACAGGTACCTGAAATGATTAGCAATACATCTTTGTCTGCAAATTACAATGTCTCATAAACGTGCACAATAGTATAATTACAAGCAACAGTATTATTAACCCATTTCTATGTCTTTTTTTCTCTCATAACCCGGTGTTGATTTGTTTTTCTTCTTGTTCATTAAGACTAATATATCAAAGATTAAACAATTTCCTTATAATGGCAATATAGGTTATCTATTATCAATAGATGCCCATCAGTGTGCCAGATTTAAAAAGTCAGCATTTTCATATGACCCGTTAATAACAGACTTCTTATGTTCAACCATGGTAATGGATTTGTTCCTACTAACAGTCAGACAGTAAATATTGACATAACTTACTAAAAAAACTCTGTGTAGCTACAATTTTAGCATACTCTTTTGTTCCTTGATAATTTTAAAAGGTCCTTTTAACTCAAGCAAAGCATGGCTCTGGATATTAAATGTGCTCAATGCTTGCTTCAAATTTAATTATTTCAGTATATAACTGTGTTATGCCATTATTCTGGACAGGTGATATTTTCTGCTAGGGAGAAATACGGTGCAGGTGTTGTGCTGTTCTGTTGTCCCTTATATGAATATTAGAATGGCAAGATTTCATCTTCATTACTCATTCTAAGCAGTGGCTTTACCACTTGCCACGTACTTTGAGCATGTGGTGTTTGCAGATTGTAGGGAATGTTGTATCATGTGGTGATGTGGTCAGTGCATCCATCCTCTTCATGACATGTTCATCACATTCCATCTGTTTCTAGTTTAAGCATCTGCATCACATCCTCAGGGATTGGTCTTGTGGAGTTATGATCAGACCTTTTGAGTTTTTAATTTCATATAAAAAAGCATGACAGATCTATGGAGTCTTTATTGAAAGCATATCATTATTTTATTAGCTGTTACATATTTTCTTCACTATTTAAACCTTTGTATATATTGGTGAACCTATTTATTTATTTATTTTTAGGATTACAGTAAGGATCATGTGTATATAATATATACACCCTAAGACGGGATGTACAACATTGATTTCAATTAAGATAATAATATAGATATAGGCAGACTACGCACTGAACTATCTATCTAGGGCAGCAGTGTGGAGTAGTGGTTAGGGCTCTGGACGCTTGACTGGAGGGTCGGGGGTTCAATCCCAGGTGGGGGACACTGCTGCTGTACCCCTGAAACAAGGTACTTTACCTAGATTGCTCCAGTAAAAACCCAACTGTATAAATGGGTAATTGTATGTAAAAATAATGTGTAAAAAATAATGTAATATCTTGTAACAATTGTAAGTCGCCCTGGATAAGGGTGTCTGCTAAGAAATACATTTTATATATATATATATATATATATATATATATATATATATATATATATATATATATATATACAGTGAGGGATTGGTTAAAGAAAACTAAGAAAAATGTGAAAAGACAATGTAAACCAACTGGATGGTAAACAAAGACATTTATATAAAGTGCTTGGGATCAAAACTAAAGTTGGGTTAAAACTTTGTAAATAATAACTGTGTTAATAAGCAAAAGTAAAAATAAATAAGTTTGGTTTAAATAAATACTTACTATACATGGGGACATTAGGACCATGTGGAAGCTACAGGAGTCAGGGCTGGCTTCAGTTCAAATTAATTATTCAATTTAATGATTTGTCAATTGTTTAATAATGTAACTGGTTACCATTTAAAATGTCTGTGTTTGTGAGTGTTTGGGTGAGGGTGATGGTAGGAGTTTGGTTGGAGAACTGGAGAGCGAGAGAACGAGTGAACAAGTGAAAGGATTATTATCACTGTGAAACTGGACAACGAACTATTGGAAAATGTATTTGGACTGTGATTTGGTTTTGGAGATGCAGTAACAGGCTTAGCCTGCCTCATTATTAGTTAGGGAAAGCATCTGTTTAGATAGGACCCGAGATCGGGTTAGGTTTTGTTTTCATTATTTTTCTTTTGCTATTGTAAATAATAAACACACGCTACAGCGTTTTCTTGCATTCTGGTTGTCAAGTGGTTATTTGAAGAAGGAAAACCTGTGACAAGCAGTGAAGGTGCTGCTACAGGCTACTGCTGCACAGCAGGAGGCCAACTGCCTTCAACGAGAGCTCCTCCGCATACATCGAGAGAGATCAGCCACCTCAAAACCAAAATATTTATACTACCTTGTGCACAGACTTCAGGGCTGTTCATTCTCTAGCCAACCCGGAAGTAATTGAATCTTTAGCCCCTCCTAAAAGTATAAAGTACGATGTAATGCCATAGGTTGCATTATTTTAGTGTTTTGATGTTTTAAAAGTACCTCATTTATAATACCTAAAGTTCATCATTTTAAAAATACATTAATAATAGCTTAAGTAATCACATGGACAAAATGCAATGAACCACTGACGCATGCGCATATCTCAAAATAATGCCAATAGTGCTTAATGCAGCATGCAGATAGCGTTTGGTACCTAAACGCCAATCAGTGGTATGAAAGGGTTAAATAATACGAGACTGACAATGACTGGTATGTATTGGGTTTGTTGTATCTTAATATAAAATACACTTGATTATACTGTGCTTGGTTTTTTAGCAGTAGTAACAATAAAAAGTATGTCTCTGTGATTTTTTTTTTTTAATCCCACGATATAGCGATATGGAAATTATTATCGATATCGAACGGTATCGATATCATACGCCCATCACTAGTACAAAGTAAGCAACTTCAGATATCAATAATAATAATAAATAATCAATGTTTCTCTAAATCTATCTTTCCATGACTTTGAGATTCTGGAAATCCGTCACTGTGCTGACACCGAAAAGTCTTCTTCATACCATTCAAATCATGTGACAGTATGAACTTTGCCAGGTTCACCCACCATATGGGTTGAGTAGGAAGAGCTGGCATAATTTAAAGCTGATCACATGAATGAAAGATGTCCATGCATAATTCCTATATTGTAATTTACAGTATATTATTCAGTACAGCCATTTTACTGCATGACTTTTGTGGTTTAAATGTACCTTTGATTTAGATTTTCTTAATAAATGCAACCTTACATATGTACTAGGTGTCTAAGTTAATTGAAAAGAAGGAATATAGCAACACAAAGATGTTTTCTTTTCTGCAAAGTTCACTGTCATATTTAGCTTTTACTATATGCATTCAAAGTGGGATTTGTATGCAATAGTTGTCTGGAGAGCAGTTAAACTGTAATAATATGACTGGTTAAATCCATACACATAATGAACTATACAAATATCTGTGAATTGACACTAGTGGTAATTTAGCATTGAAAGAAACCAATTATGTGTGTCAGTATGTTGATTGAAATAAAAAGCTGATAGATACCACATATAGGAAGTGTTTTTTTATTTAAAAATTAAACCCTGAAGGGTTGTTGTTGTATCAGGAAACACAAATGACTGAGTAAATGGTCTGTGAAATTACAGTCAGATATAAAAAATGTACATTTGCAATTTTGCTAATGTTTGTGTGTGTCAAATAAGTCAATATTGCTGCTGTGAGCATATTGTAAACTTCTATTTCAAAACAATAGAAATGAAAATCCACTTCAATGATAGTCATTTTTCTTCAGTCACATTATTTACATTACATATCTTACTAACAGCAAAGATTGATCCTCCTCAAGTCAGGACACAAGAAGTTCTGATCATCATGCACCACATTACAGCATGCAGTCATTAAAACTGTTGCATTCCTAGGGGCTATATCAATTCTTATATTCACGTGATCAGGTGTATTAAAGTAATTTGTAATGGTACATTTTTCAGTCGAGTGACACTTTCAGAAATACATTATACCGTCATATCTCAAATAGAATGTTCTTTCATATTATCAGATACATTAGAACAAGTGCAATGCCTCTCTGACTGATTGTTTTTATCCTATGAAAACAGGACCAGGTGCATTTCCAATAGACAAATGTCACTAAGGCTTCCACTCACAACACAGATACTAAGGACCGGCTCATGAGAATAAACATAGAACTGACTTTCTATTACAATCCAAAGCCATAATAACAAGTTGAGGTGTGGGTTGTGTCAGTATGAGACACATATTCTAGTGTGCTGTTGCTTTTTATACTGTGTATAAACTAGGTGTGGAAATGGTGTGTCGTGCTGTTTGTCCCCAAAGTGACAGCACTCCTAGAGGCAACTGCTGACCATATTGAGCAGTTAATGCAAAAACACATATAATGTTATAAGGATATAATAATTCCTCTCCTCAGGGGTCTCCATCTGACACATTTCATTTATTTCTGATAAATGTTTTTCATTTAAAATAATTTTGTAAGATCCTTTGATGCTTTTATTTTTCCAAGTTTGTAATAATGTCTTAGAATGTATGGGCTTGAATGACATATATCTTTAGAACTAAACTAAGCACTAAAACTTCAGTATTTGAAATATGCAAAATTAGAGTACCATTGTTATTCTTTCAGATCAGGAAATAACTTTTACTGTAGATTTTAGCAAGTGCATTTAACTGTGTCTGCTTCATCAAGTGCTACAGTGCTTTCCCCTAGACTTCATAAATACTACCTCTAGTGCACACTATAATAGTGGAAGCTATTAATTCATTATTTAGAATGACAGACAACTTTTTCTAAAGTATCCAGTCTTTTAAGCATACATAACATACTGAAAAACATTACCGACAATTACTCTCACATTAACAGTCAAAGCAATATTATATTGATTGAAACTAGTTACAAAGTCTCCAGTAAAACACCAGGAAACAGGATTTCAGACAAGCAAACCATTTTACAATGATGGACCTGATAATAAAATAGATTCCATAATTCTGAGAACATCTTTTAGGTCATACAGCGAGTACAATTAAGTTATTTTGACTTGACGCTATTGACGCATTTAAAAAAAAAGAAAGAAATAATCATTATAGCTGGCATAATTCAATCAACTGTGCCTAGACATCTTATGCAACTGACAGCTGCAACAGTCACAAGAAAAATAAAATTCATTTGTCTTAGAGCAGCAAAATAAAACTGAAATGGGCTCATATGAAATGACTGTGATTGCTAATGTCCCTACAGCTACTGGGAATATGTGACGTAAAATCTGCTTTTCAGAATAACATTTGGTATTTGAAATAGGAATCTTTTTTTGGGGTACCTGCAGGCTGTTGTTAACCACTTCAACTCCAGATGTAAAAATGAAACCCCTTCCCAGGTACCAGATTTTGAAAATAATAATAATAATGTTTTCAAACCTGTAATTGCTATAAAATGTTAACATATGATGAATAAAACACAAATAAATGACCTAAACTGTGTTTTTCATTAACCTGTTATGCTCCTGTGTACTGCATACCCATGTTCAACATAGAGATAAAAACATGTTTTTTTAACAATGAAAACAAAAATGCTGCTAATAATAATAATAATAATAATAATAATAATAATAATAATAATAATAATAATAATAATAATCAGTAAACAGTAATTATCAAATAAAAATCAAACATCAAAACATGTGCCACTATCGACTTGTATTAGTAAATGACATGTTATAAACTTGGTAGCAGTCTTCTGGCTTATGAGAAGTCAGTTGGGGTGCTGTGGG
This sequence comes from Acipenser oxyrinchus oxyrinchus, assembly GCA_030684275.1. Taxonomy (NCBI): domain Eukaryota; kingdom Metazoa; phylum Chordata; class Actinopteri; order Acipenseriformes; family Acipenseridae; genus Acipenser; species Acipenser oxyrinchus. The sequence goes on from CM060260.1 coordinate 21,174,097, forward strand.
TAGGGTAAAATAGCAGACAAAAAATAGCTGCTCATATTCCTGAAGTGCTTGACATACACAGTATTCGGCTTTGGTGTCTGTCTTTACATAACTAATTTGTGGCTAGCGACAAAGTGGAAAGATGGATATTCTATACAGGAGGATAGGCTGTACAAATGTAGATAAAGAATGAAATATGAAAGGATAAATATACTGTATACTGTAAAATTAATTTAGCAATTTTATTAAAACATTGGAGCTCATTATAAATTGCCTGCTTAATGAGTTTCTAAACATATGTTAAACAAAGCAAATATTGGGAAGATAGCAACCAAACTAAATTAGCTGAGTTCAGTGTAGTGGATTTCAATACGGTGGAGGTGCAGGCAGGTTTTCAGTGTTCAGAATGTAAAAAGCATTTCACTGCACTTTACAGGCCACTATAAAGGGCAACTCGACATTAAATACAGCTTTCAATATTGAAACTAATTGTAATTGATTCATATAAGTGATATAACCTTCCAATATGCATTGTCTATGGCATACATGTTTGTTAACAGCTAGGTAAAAACTAGCACTAAGATTGTGGCGTCCATAGAGATCAGTAATCTCAACTCACTGAGGCCTCCATGAGTCCAATAACTATATGTCACACAGACCCACAAGGTAAGAACAGCGTTGAGTTGTTTTCAATAACTATGATCACAAAATCAAGAGTCATTATTGTTGCTGTAACATGGTATAAGTATATTGTAATATATATTTTATAATTAATGTATATTGTATAATGAATGTATAAAACCAATTGTAAAGGACTCCTGATTCTCTCAATAATGAGTAACAGCAAAATGACTTGTGTATTACTCATACTTGGAGAAAACTGGCCATATTCATTACGAATACATGTTTGTACCTGTGCTCAGGCACACTTTAATAAAATAGTTTGACAGATGCCTTTTTCTGTTTCAATTTTAGGCCTCTGAGGCATTGCATGTCTGCTATGTGGCAGATGTAATGTCTACAGTGTGTCAAGTATGTTTATCTTGTAAACTAGCAAACTTGGAAGGTTAAGCTTATCAATTTTTTAGGTATGACAAGAGCTTGGATAAATAACTTTGACCCAAATGCAGCTGGCAAAAAAGATTGCAGTACATCATAAAGCCAGCCATGTACAATTATTAATAGTACAATAATACTACAGTATATAATCCAAGGTGAGAAACCTAAATGTTTGTTTCTATTGGGAGGTCTTAGTTGGTTTATATGTAAATAATAAAAAAATGAAATCATTTGAACCTACTTGCACTTTAACAAAGTGTTTTCTCCAGCTTGTAGTAATAGGAGTTAATAGCAAAGTTAGCCCAGTAAAACTGCTCCTCAAGCAGGTTGTTTATTTGGTTTTGTTGACTAAAGACCTGGAATTCATCACTGCTTGTGGTTCTTGCAATGTTATATGATTTCAGTAGGAACTTATTCTGCTTAAATTGATCTCTCTTTCTGATCCACCAGTGACGCCAGTATAGTGCAAAATAAAAAGCATGGAAGCATAGAAACTTCAATCAGCCTATCAATGTAGTTTTGCATTTTAAAACTTGCCGTAAAGTTCAAGCTTCAAAGGAGATAAGAAAATTGTCCAAAATGACAACAGCTCCTTCAAGCGAGTGTTTGAAACTGAATAACTGGATACATTTTTAAACACTATTTTCTGCCTCAGTTCACTGTAATTACAAAATGCCATGATAACAATGAGAATATTTTACACTTAACTATGTCTAATTCTCCTGTAAGAATTACAACAACAACGCTCAACTGTCTTGAATATGACAGCCTGCGTCATTACATGAGAGGCACAATCAATAGAAACCACAAGACAAGATGCAATTATTCTGTGGTCGCCACATCTCCAAATAATTGAACTTGAAATGGGGTTTAAATGAGTATATTTTCATTAGCCAGTAGGTTCAATGTCCTGAATTATTTTAAAATTCACTTTTAGTGATTTTTTTTTAAACAACTGAATGCAGTCAATTGGAAAGCTACAGACCTGCTACCAAGATTTAAATTGTTAGCTTGGCTGCTCATCCTTATTTTGGAACTGTTTACATGTAATCCTTAAACTGCTCATGGCATTTCCTCTATCTGTAATAGTGCAAAATGACATACATGGTATACAGTACATTATCAACAATGAATAATACTGAAATTATTTTTGATATGGAGTGAAATTTATGTTTTGTTACATGGTATTATTTCAGGCATTAAACATTATTTTCTGTCTTACCTTTTTGCTCTTATTGTAGATAAATTCCAACTTTCACAGTTTATGGATTTCTTTGAAGAAACTGAAATAGCCATTTTCACGCAATTGCATTGTCAAAGGTGCAAATGTCCCTTCAAGATTACCATTGTATTAAATAACTACATAGTGACAGATTGAGGCTGACGTTTCAGCCAAAGTAATGTTGAGCCTTTGACTATGTCTGTATTGATTTTGCCACTAGGTAGCAGCCAAATGACAACTGATAGATTGTGGCAAACATGCTCCATTAAGTCTGCAGTTGTCTGGCAAATAGCATTTAAAAGTCCAGTTTTTAAATCTACACATTATTTTATGCAACATTGTATAACAACCTGCAAAATGTATAGCTCATACTCTAATAGGTTCTGTTACTCACAAGTTCTTAGGTGTGATTCATACAGTGCTGTCTCTACTTAGAAGTTGTTGAACAAAGTGAGCATGCCTTGATTTATTTACAGAATATATTGTTTTAATGAATACAATTCAGTTGTATATTCATTATTCTTCCCGACACTGTTATTAAAGATATCAGAAACAAAGTAGAACAGTTTCATGAATACCGAGCTGTATCTTATTCATCAAAACCGACTTTGAGCAAACAATTGGAAGCTTTTTAAATAGGGCCTGAAGTATTTCTAAACTTTACCCAATTTTTGATTGGTTAGTAAAGCTTACTGTGTGCCTTGATAAATTATGGGATACAAAATCTATCTGTATATGCAAAACATACAGCTTTAAACCACTTATTTGGTCCCTGGTTAAGTTAATTTTGACACCTTGAGATTCTGCTATTTTATACACACACACACACACACATTTATATAGACAATACATAAAATTGAATTTATTTGTGAAATGTACTTTAGCAAAGTTATAAAGATTTAAATGTAATAACAAATATTGTACTGATTCTACAATGTTCAACCAATATGATTTTATTTTATTACATCCATCAATCAGGCTTCTTCTGATTTTGCTAAATACTTGAAAACAAATTAATTTGTGGCAGAACAGATTAAAATTGACTGCAGTTGAGAAAAACAGAAAAGAAACCCATTAAAAACTAAACCTGTGAAGTGTTTGGACATAATAACATAGGATGATTTGATACCTTAATAATAATAATAATAATAATAATAATAATAATAATAATAATAATAATAATAATAATACCTTATAGGTCGAAAATGCATTTTGAAGTTTCAGATAAGTCATACTTGTATCAGACCAGACAGTACTTCAATAGGTTTTGATTGAAGACCTTTTTACATGGAAAAGTAACAAGTAATGGGCTTTTTACATTTTACTTTTGTAATAAATAATGGTATTATTTGAGTACTTGGCACAAGCCTAACTTAGTATAAATAACCATTACATCTTATGTACTGTTAGATTATTCTTTATTTTATACTTTAACCATTTAATAAATTTAATTAAATAGGTAAGTTAATGATTAAATACATAGATAGAACAGTGAGCTGAGCAAATCTATACAAAGCTACATTTTTATTTGCTTGCCATCAACCTTAAACAACAATTTAAAACAAATATATCTCAGACGTGCAACTTAAATTGAATAGAAATAAATCAATTTTTTTTTTTTTTTCCCAGTGACTGAAAAGCTAATGTATCATGCACTCAAAGTAATCCAACTCTTCATGGATCACATTAATCTAGACCTATTTAGTGAGCTGGTAGAAATACAATGTTGTTTAGTCTAGATGGTTTGTGGTCCTTTTCATCATGAAAAGAAATGTAAAGGGGGAAGTAACATGGAGAAGCAGTGGGGCACAGCTGCTTTTCTTCCTCAGTCTTGTTTCACCTTGGGGGACACATTTCACATTTCACAGCTCAGATATTTATTGACCACTTTATGTCCTGCTTTTTTCTTTCTCATATGGACCTTCCAGGAAGACTTAAGGTGAATACTTTATACCAGGGGGTCTATTTTGACATATTATACTATTTGACATATTGTTGCTGTCCCTAGGTTTATTGATTATAAGTTTTACTCAGGAGGAGCCTAGTGATTGCTTTTATTTTCTTGTCTAACCTACTATTACATACACAATATACAAGAAACATTGACTAACTATCAAGACACTGCAGAGCAACTGTCACAGTGGCATTCTAACTAAAAACTGTGCCTTCAAGGACATTTCCCCCAGATGTTGATTGCCCTTTAACCCTATACAAAAAGTTAAAGTGCACAACAATAAGGAAGGCAGTAAGAATGGTACTGAAGCTAATAAAGGTCAGGGGTATAATAATAGAGCATTATATTTAACAGTGTGTTGTTCCAGCTCTAAAGGTTTCATTATTTAATGTTTCTTTTCAATGTTTACATTGTGATAAACCATAGCAGTCCCTTGCATTACAGGCAATATGCAAATACATATTATATAGTCTATTCTATGTGGAACAGCTTGTACCAAGAGCATGGCACCAAGCAGATTGAGTCTTTATACCAAAAGAAAAAGATTTTACAAGCATGAGAGAGATTGTCAACTTACCTATTAAATAACTGCTTCGTTGACACTTACACAAAAGCGGGGATTCCAGGTTTCCCAGGATGCTTAGAACACATCAATGTGATCTAGCAACAAATTCAATCAGCTAAAAAGGAGAGGAAGGAGCTCAATGTGACATTCCTGGATTTGGCTAATGCATATGGTTCAGTGCCACATGAACTTCTTTGGGCAGCATTTGATTTTTTCAGTGTACCGATGACAATAACAAATTTAGTGAAAGCCTACTTTGGCAATTTGCAATTTAGTTTTTCAACTTCAGAATTCAGCACTACATGGCAATGCCTAGAAGTTCGAATGATGGCAGGATGCACCATTTCTCCACTGGCTTTTACCGTGGCAATGAAAGTAATTATTAGGGCATCAAAATGGGTAGTGGGAGGAGAGAGCTTTGCTTCTGCAATGCGACTACCACCAATTCGAGCATACGTGGATGACATGACAACCATGACTACAACAGTAGCCTGCACTAAATCGGTTATTGGGCAAATTAACCAATAACATTGAATGGGAATTTAAGCCCACTAAATCAAGGAGCATCTATATAATTAAAGGTAAAGTAGTAGATAAAAGGTTCTACATTAATGGTGAGGCAATACCAACAGTGTTTGAGAAGGCAATGAAAAGTCTTGAGAGATGGTATGATGGAGATCTAAAGGACACAGTTCGTGTGGGAGAAGTTAGACAACAAGCTGTGGAAGGGTTGAAGAGCATAGACAGCAGCGCTTTACCGGACAAACTGAAACTCTGGACCTTTCAGTTTGGTCTACTGCCAAGACTGCTGTGGCCACTGACTCTGTACGAGGTTTCTTTGACAACAATTGAGAAGCTGGAAGCTTTAATCATTTCATAAGTCAGGAAATGGTTGGGAGTTCCACGCTGCCTCAACAGAGTGGGACTTTATGGTAAAGGAATACTGCAGCTACCAGTCCTGCTCTAACCAAGGAGTTTAAGTGCACCTAGGTCCGACTGGAAATAACATTAGTAGACTCATGCAACAAATACATATGGGAGGCAGCACCTATGTTAAAAACTGGAAGAAAGTGGGTGGCAAAGAAAGCCGTGGAAGATGCAAAGGCTGCCCTTCAAACTGGTGATATTATGGGTCAAGATCAGCATGGAAGATGGGGTCTTGGTCTCAGTTCAGCTCTTCCTACATGGCACAAGGCAACCCCAGCTCAACAGAGGAAGCTGGTAGTCAACGAGGTGCAAAAGCAGGAGGAGTGTGTGTAAAGGCTGTTTCCCAGGCCAAGCAGGGAGAATGGATGAGATAGGAGAGTGTGGAACAACACAAAATCAGCTGGCAAGACCTATGGACAATGGAACAGCGCAGGATCAGTTTCCTCATCAGATCAACATATGATGTTCTCCCATCACCACAGAACCTAAACCTCTGGGTGGGTGAGGATCCCTCATGTCCTTTGTGTTCATCACCTGCAACATTTTGACAGGATGTAAGGTGGGTCTTAGCCAAGTACAGTTTACCATTGCAGCCATGACCAGGTGCTGCAATGTTTGGCCTTAGCATTGGAAGACAAGCATAACCTGACCAATAAGTTGCCACCAGTTCCATCAAAGCATTACACACAAAAGACAATATTCCTCCGTCCAGGAGAGCAATCACCAAGAAAAAGTGTTAAAACCAATCCTCATCCAGGACAACTGGAAGCTGCTAGAGACTGGAAAATGCTGGCAGATGTTGGTCAATGGCTTATTTTTCCACCTGAGATTGCCACCACTAACCTTCGACCAGACATTGTCTTGTTGTCTGGATCAGCACACCTTGTTCACCTGGTAGAGTTAACAGTGCCACGGGAGGATGCTGGGATGAGGCGTATGAGAGGAAGAAACTTACGTATGCTCAACTAGCTGCTGAAGCAGAACAGCGAGGATGGAGAGTCCGGGTTTACCTAGTGGAGGTGGGTTGTCGAGGATTTGTGGCACACTCTACAACCCGGTTTCTCAGAGATGTCGGGTTCAGTGGCCAAGAGTTGCGTCGCACAGTGAAGAACTTATCTGAAGCAGCAGAAAGGATCAGCAACTGGCTGTAGTTGAGACAGAAAGATTCTGGCTGGGGATCTCAAGCACAATAGAAAGAAAGCAACGCTGATGTACGGGTAAGTAAGCTGGGCTGAGTTGAGTTGGGGACGGAGGGGGGTGATGCTGGGATGCCAGAATCACTGTCGAGCCATCTTGAGGTGTCGTGGGCTAGTCGACGAAACACAGAGGATGGAAGGTGCCCACTTGAAGACCCCAGAAATGTACCCTACTTAGCTCAATCCAGATGGTTGTCATGCTGATGGCCTGGGGAGACCGCACTGTGGTTGATTCCTGGAGCCAGCATCGCAGCCGTTGTGTGTGCTGATGCGCTGGGGAGGCAAAATAAGCTGATCCCTGGAGCCAGCATTACACTTCAGCCATCAACAATAGGCAGAAGGATATCTACATCATCAGATGAAAAGATATGGATGGAGATGCAGATGGATCACATTAGTTTACTGTAAAGCTACGTCTTAGTTGGCACTTATCTTGGCGAGAGCCGAGTTCAAATCACCATGAAGTTTTAACATCTACTCTCGTGTAATGGAAATCAGGTGGTTGAGACCAACCTGAGTTAGATTAAAATATGGACAGAGTAAGATCTATAAGATATGCTTGGGCATTTACTAAAAACAATCTTGAGCTATTCTGTATCATGTAAAAAGAAAATCAGGGCCCTGGTTTGCTCAATATGTTTATTAATCTTTTGTCAGATATACAATTACTTTAATCAGCAATGAAACGTCTGTTTTAAAAGGGCATTACAGGAAAGATCTAATGGACCTTTAAACTGTGAAAAATATTTTGTCATGGATGGCAGTTGGTAGTACATTTCAGGGGGGAGCAGTCCAAATCTTTTAGAACCACTACATTAGATGATACACCATTTTCAGACATCTCCACCTCCCCTTGTTTGCAGGGGTTTAGAATACCAACATCCACTACGCTTCCAGTCCCAAACAATAAAATCAAGTTGATAGCATAGCAGTAACAAATGGCGTGGCTTTCGTCCCACTCCCCCACCCTAATTTTCATTTCAGTTCTATTCCTTTACAGCATAAATATAGAAATCAAAGATTAATTTACCACCCCAGAGGTGCCATGTCTATCCCCTTCAGTATTAGACATCGCTGAAAATATCATGCATGCCCAAGTTGTGTTATTACTACATTATACCCAGCCAAATCCTTATATCTAAATTTGAATTTATGTTATTGAAGTAATTAAATATCTACTGTGCTATTTGTGTTTGCTTGTGTTAAAAATAACATATTAGGTTTTGTTTCATTACCTGATGCTACAGGGATTTCAATATTTACAACACATGAAATTTCAGAGATACATATTTTAGAGATATTGTAAATACATTCTCAACTGTTTTGCTTTATTGAGCATTGAGCCACGAACCCAACTTAATTAGGTGCACATTGTAAAAAAAAAAAAAAAGTCTACTATGTAAGGTAATCTTGGGAATTTCATTGAGATAACAATTTATAATGTAAAGCTAGTCATCCTTTAAGAAATACATGCTACTAAAGGAGAAAAACGATAGGTTGCAGATGCAACCCCGGTTCCCTGAAAGAGAAAATAACCATCAAGTATGGGATATTGCCGTCAGGCAGTAGGGATTGGCTGAGCTTTATAGCAAAGCTGCCACATAAGCCCGCCCCCCTGGGAGTTTACTATACGCAGTGCGCAGAGACTCTCTTTCTCTTTTGCTCTTCAGGCCGTGAAGGCTTCCGGAGCGACCTCGCTGCTTGATGGTTATTTTCTCTTTCAGGGAACCGGAGTTGCATCCGCAACCTATCGTTCCCTTTCAAGTCGAAAATAACCATCAAGTATGGGAACAGTGTACCCAAGCCGTCGCAAGGGAGGATTCTCGGCAGTAGGACAGACTTGCGTCATAACGCAATTGCGTAGGCAACACATCTACGCATATGCGGAACCGCGCCTCAGCGTCTATGCTCGCAATGACACCTGTCCGAAGGTGGAATAATCAACACCATATCATGACAATACTCAATATGACCGCCAACTAGGGCGTCATAGAGTGTAACACGGATGCTCCGAATGACTGAGCAGAGGATTCCAGTACATTTAAACGGTAGAACCTCATAAAAGTATGCGGTGTAGCCCAACTGGCTACAGCGCAAATGTCAGACACCGGCACCCCTCTAAAGAGGGCCCAGGATGTCGCCATACCCCTAGTGGAATGTGCCTTCAACTGCCCTGGTGGCAGAAGGCCTGCAGATTCATATGCTAATTTAATAGCATCCACTATCCAACGGGAAAGGTGTTGTTTAGACAACGGCTGACCCAGTCCTAGAACCATGGCATATGAACAACTGTTCTGTTTGCCTCACAGTCGTTGTACGGTCAATATAACACCTCAATGCTCGAACGGGACAGAGCATGTGTAACTGTTCTTCCTCTGGGGAAGAAAAAGGAGGGGGATGGAACACCATCAACTCAGCTGGTTGGTTCATATGAAACGGGGATATGACCTTGGGTAAAAAGGCCGGATTTGGACGCATGGAGACCTTAGAACTGTCTCCTGCGAAACGAGTACATGATGAATGCACTGATAGTGCATGTAACTTCATGCCAGCGTTTGGCTGATACCACTGATGCAAAAACGCAGTCTTCATAGACACGAGCTTCATATCCACACTGTGGAGAGGCTCGAACGGTGCCTTGGTAAGGGCTTCTAGCACCACGTCAAGGCTCCATGACGGTAAATTGGTCGATCCTGGGAGGTGCATGGCGTCTTGCGCCCTTCAGGAATTGAGACGCCAGAAAATGACAACCTGGTGATAACCCGTCAATGCGTACATGGCAAGCCAATATGGCGGCTAAATACACCTTAAGTGTAGAAGGAGACTTTCCTTCACCTAACAGTTTCTGTAGAAACTGTAATATTACTGCCATAGGGCAGGATATTGGGTCATGACTCTCAGCCAGACAGCAATCTTGAAACAACTGCCACTTGTACATATATTGCGACCTAGTAGAGGGCGCTCTAGCACTCTGAATGGTCGAAATCACCACCGTCGAGAGCCCTAAGGCTGACAGGCGCGCCGTTCAGGGCCAAGCCCATAGCTGCATGAGCTTGGGTTCGGGTGCCAAAGCCCTCTTCGGCGCCGTCGTCGAGCACCGAAGTCGTCGTGGAGCACCGGCGTCAAGCACCGAGCGTCGAGCACAGGCGTCAAGCACCTGAAGTGCGTCGTCGGCGCCGACGTGTCAAACACCGGCGCCGACGCACTGGCGTTGAGCACCGGCGTCGACGGTGAGTGCGTCGAGGAAGCGCGTCGAACGCCGGCGTCGAGCACCGAGTCCCCAAGCGCCAGGCAGCGCTAGCACCAAGCACCGGCGCTGCACCAAGCGCCGGCGCTGACACCAAGTGCCGGCGCTGACACCAAGCGCCCGGCGCAGCACGCTGGAAGCGTGAGTACCCGGCGTGAAACGCTAGCACAGACGCCTAAGCATCAGCTGACCCGCAGAGCGGAGACGCTAAGTGCTGGTACAGTGTCTTGGGTGCTGTGCACTACTTACCTGTTGGTGCTGGGGAATTGCGCTTTGTGGTTGTCTTCCTCTGTGCAGTGAATGGGAATTTTTTCTTTTTTTTTCTTTTGGGACGCTGCAGCAGCACTATATGATAGTGCTATGTGACTGGGGCACAATGAATGTGACTGGGGCACAGTACAGCTACCACGCGGTTGGTGGAACACACCACAGAGGTAGTATGTGGGAGACTGCAGTGCAGGCTCCACACCTTGATCTAGCCAAAGGCAAGACCGGGGCTGCAGATATGCGCGCGGCCGCGGCCAAGGCAACGTGCGTCCTTCACAAAATATATACACAATATATACAATTTTATTTACAAAAAAACCCAACAACACAACACTAATAATTATAAAATAATTATTAAACCAGGAAAGACGGAGACCATGAAGTAAACAAAACGCGATGCCGAAGCAAAGCGTGAAGGAAATATATAAGTGTAAAACAATTTATATAATCCTAAATAACAAAATAATAATCACTCTGAAGAGTATAACTGAAATAAACTCAGAGAAGGGGCAATAACCAGCTTCTCAAGCCTAAGCTTAGCGAGTACAATCAGTTAAGCTCTATTACCTACCGCTACCGATGCTGAAGACAAAAGAGGAAGAGAGTCTCTGCGCGCTGCGTATAGTAAGCTCCCAGGGGGGCGGGCTTACGTGGCAGCTTCGGCGCAGAGGCCTATCGGCAGCTTTGCTATAAAGCTCAGCCAATCCCTACTGCCTGACGGCAATATCCCATGCCTGATGGTTATTTTCGACTTGAAAGGGAAACATATATTTGTATTCAATTTGCTGGTGGGCTTTCTGGAGTAATGGCTTCCTTCTTGCCACCCTACCATACAGGCCAGATTTGTGGAGTGCTTGGGATATTGTTCCCACATGCACACTTTGACCAGTCTTGGCCATAAAAGCCTGTAGCTCTTGCAAAGTTGCCATTGGCCTCTTGGTAGCCTCTCTGATCAGTCTCCTTCTTGCTCGGTCATCCAGTTTGGAGGGACGGCCTGACCTAAGCAGGGTCTTGGTGGTGCCATACACTTTCCACTTCTTAATAATCGTCTTGACCGTGCTCCAAGGGATATTCAAGGCCTTTGATATTTTTTTATACCCATCCCCTAATCTGTGCCTTTCAACAACTTTGTCCTGGAGTTCTTTTGAAAGCGCCTTGGTGCTCATGGTTGAGTCTTTGCTTTGAAATGCACTACCCAGCAGAGGACCTACAGGAACTGCTGAATTTATCCTGAAATCATGTGAATCACTACAATTTAATACAGGTGGAGGCCACTTAACTTGGTGTGTGATTTTGAAGGCGCTTGGTTACACCTGAGCTAATTTAGGATTGCTATTACAAGGGGGTGGACACTTATCCAACCAAGCTATTTCAGTTTTTATTTTTAAATTAATTTTCTACAAATTTCTAGAATATTTTTTTCACTTGGTAGTTGTGGGGTAGGATGTGTAGATAAATGAAAAAAAACTATTTTAATGCATTTTAATTCCAGGTTATAAGGCAACAAAAGGTGAACATTTTGAAAAGGGGTGTAGATTTTCTACAGGCACTGTATATACACACACACACACACACACACACACACATACACACAGATCAACTTCTGTTATAATAAACTTTAAATATGTTCTTTCAACAATAATTATTTTGCTTGTATAACAGTTTAACCTTAAATGATTTTATAACATGTATTTCTAATTTAGACACTTCAATATAGCAATCTCTTTTATGAATTGTAATTTTATTTTACTTCATTGATTTACACAGAAGGCAAGAGGCTAATTGTTAATTAGGCACCTGCTTGGCAGCAAATGTAACCTTGAACATTAAAACTTAGGACTGCTCATACATTTATTTAATGTTATTATATTAGGTTTCTTACTATAATCAAACCTAGTTCGATTGCTTCTGGCATATTAACTCTGTTCAATAGAGTTTGCCATTCTGCTCTCGCTGGATCAGAATGTTTTAAGGCTCTGAGTCTAATTAAAAAATATGTTTTTGCCTGATAAGGGAGGTTTGGAACTTTCAGCAGGCCGGCCTGACCTTCAATGCAATGGACTTCTTCACACAGGCCTTCCACAGATCTGCTGATAATATTTTCTACTGGATTTATATTCTTTAAAACACATTACAGTCATTACAATATTTGTTGCAGTTTCACAAATGTTCAATTTGTATCCCAAAGATCAGCCTGCTTCCAGTAGCAGTGACAGTCTTGGGTCATTTTCTGCTCTCAGTGAGTCTGTCAAAACCACCACAGGTGTGGGTGACAGTCTTTAAAAGCCTGATACCTGCAAAAACTTAAATCTTGTTAGCTGGACTCCCAATTTACATTCTCATTCCCATCATCACTGGGAAAACCTCAAATAAATTAAGCTGTTTCTATCAAAGAGCCAAACATCTCTGCCACATATACCATTCATTCAAAAAAGGTGCTCGCATCTTGTAGAAGGGAAGACAGGTTTAGGGTCAAGCAGTGGTGTAGTCCTGAATCCAAAAGTACCGGCACGCCAACAAAATTTTGATTTCTTAAACAAAAATTATACAAATTCTTGTTTTATTTGTTCATTTGTTTGCACTAAGCACTGTGCACTCTGACGCTTAGAGCAGTGAACACCGTGCTTGGCGAGTGCCCCAACCAAGCACCGTGTGCACCGAGTGTATGGTAACCGTGTGCACCGAGTACCATCTGCACTGTGCGCACCGATCACCATGTGCACCATGCACAGAGCGAACGTACACCGAGGTACTAACACCAAGTGCAAAATACTTAATATGGCACTTTTGCTGTAACCTATTTAATACATTACTTCAAAAACACTTTAGGATAAGCTGACATTAATTTAGCTATCATTAACCTCAGCAGAATTAACCCTTTGCGGTTCATTGTCGGACCTGGTCCGACATTGCAATTATTCCTATCCGGTCCATTGTAGGGTTTCTCTGGAAAAAGCCGAGAAAACCATTCAATGGCCGAGTGGGAGTGACAGGAGCCGAGACAAGCCGATAAAAAAAAAAAAAAAATAGGCGTATCTCATGAATAGTCATACTTGCCCCTGGCATCACATAGGGGCAGTCATAAGGAAACAAGCTGGCTGTTACTGTATCAGCGCACAGAGACTATCATGGACATTTGCAGAGCTTTTTTGAGATGTTATAGTAATAAAATAATGACTTGGATTGCATTACTGAGGAGTTTGGTGACAAAACGAGTGATCAGGAGATGATTGATCGGTATGTACGACTATTATTATTATTATTTATTTATTAGCATATGTGAAAGCGATAGCGAACGAAAGGGTGGGGCGGGGCTGGAGATGCCTAGTGAGTGCTTTGTTGATATGCAGGGCCTTTTAAACCCGTTTGACTGTGGAAAAAATACTTTTAAACAGTGTGTCTAAAATTAACTGCGCGTGTGAAAATAAATTGGAACTGACGCGCACTTAATAAATGGACTGCAAAGGGTTAAGCAAATATTTTATGACATGCAATTCAAAATGACACTTGCAAACACACATACTTCAATTAATGTATTTTTTACAGCCCAAACCAATGTTTGTTAATGACATTTTTCCTTTTCAATGGAATTGTAAAACTGTATCAGAGAGACAGCTAATCCTTAAGTAAAACGCTTACTAAAGATCCTTGTTATTGATCATCTGTTTTTGTATATTTACATATGACATTGTACAGTACCTTGTAGACCAGATTCCTTACTTCTATTGAGAGGACAAAAAAATAAAAAGCTTTGTTAGAAGTGAGAATAATAGTACTGTTAAAATGTACTTTTGACCAAATAATTTCATTTTCTTGAAATACAGAAAATAAAAGTTGCTGACAAGATTCATACAATAAATACTTTAATTAAAATTGCATTTTTAAAGCATTCTGGGATGAAAAGTAAAGTGAAAAAAGAGCAGTCAGCATTGGGAATTAATACACATGAAAAAGAAACAGCAAAATCACCCTGGGAACATTTATTCGGTCAATCCAAAGAGGTACAACAACAAGAACCAAAAGCCTAGTTATCTGTATTTTCCTTGTCACTAAAACAGCGCCATCACACACACAGAAATGCCTATTGTACCCCCTGTTACTCTTGCTCTCTATTATTCTGCACAGTGTAAATACTAGTCTAACTGATCGATTAATAAAGTGCCATGGCTGCCCTCTGCAGGTACCAATCCTAAACCATCCCACATGTGCTTTGCTAGTGACTGACCCAAAGCAATGTAATAAAAACGAAAACACAGGCAATTCAGTTTAGCTGCGGCCTGACCCAAATTATACAAGCCATAATACATGCCTCCAGCTGACTAGCCTCCACTGCTGAATGAAACATGTCCCTTTTTATCACCATGTCCATATATCAAAGTCCTTAAAAAACCTTTACAATGTACTATATCTCTCTATCTTCTCTGTAATCTCTAGTTTAATTTCCCAAATCAAGATCATCCTTCTGGTATTAATCTTGTCCAAATGTTATCTATTTTTATTGCGAGATACCCAGCTTAAGATAGCAAGATATCCATCATTGTTGAGTTTCTGTTCCATGATTATTGTAAGTAAACCATGAGGTTAAACCATACCGAACATATTGATGAAAGACTTTACCTTGAGACAGACTGGATGCTTTTATTTAAAGCTACAGTCTCCCACAGTCCAGTTAAAAAATACTGAAGCCAAGTTGTTTTGGTATCTGTAAGAATTAGAAGAATCACTGTTGTAACATAAAACAACAAAAACACATATCAATGTATTGTCTATTTTCTTTGATTATGTTATGACATTTAGAAGTTGTCGAGGGTAGTGGGATTTTGAATGCAGAATTCATCCTGTTTATCATCCTCAAATGCCTTTTCGGGTAAGTAGCAAAAAAATTGAATTGACACCTGCAAAACTGTGTTGTAGTTTGCTTCACGTTTCATTGCCAGACTGCCAACGTGAGCAGAGCAGTCAGGGACTGCAGAACATACGGTATGTGCTTGAACTAGAAATGTAGCTACATTACCGAACACAATATGCCCACGTGTGGTACGCCAAAAAGATATCTTTCATATAATAGGCCACCACTATTGTGCAACCCGTTAACCTGTAGAATCGATGCCTGAGAGACGACAGGCAATTCAAAGTAAATGTGTCCCCCGCTACAGGACTTTTCAACTTTGATTACGGCGCTATTTCGAGTAGCATTTTTTTTGTGGGCAGGACCCTTTCTCTTTCATATTTTTGCAATGTATGCAAGTTCTCTTTGTGTGTGTTTTTTTTAAATTGACAATTCAGTGGACATGATCGAGGGCTGCATAGAGGAAGTGACCTCAGGAATTGATAAAAGAAGACATGTGCTTATAACGTAGAGAAGAGTAAGGCAATTCTCCTTGGCTCGCGGAGGTGAGACCGAACCGTTCAGTCTCCAAGGCTGAGAAGCAACCGATATATCATATGGGAGATACTGAAATTGAAAAAGGAACCCATGAAAAAGACCTAGGAGATTATGTTGACTCAGAAATGACTGCATCAAGACAAGGTGGGGAAGCTATAAAAAAGGCCAACAAGATGCTTGGATATACTGTGAAAAGTGTTGAATTTAAATCAAGGGAAGTAATGTTAAAACTTTAGAATGCATTAGTAAGACCTCATCTAGAATACTTTATTCAGTTCTGGTCAGTCTTGAACAAAGAAGACTACACGGTGATCTGATTTAAGCATTCAAAATTCTAAAAGGTATTGACAATGTCAACCCAGGGGACTTTTTTGACCTGAAAAAAGAAACAAGGACCAGGGGTCATTAGATAAAGAGCCATTCAGAACAGAAAATACAGGTTCCAGACCCTCACAGAGAACTGTGAGGGTCTGGAACCACCTCCCCAGTAATGCTGTTTAAGCTGACACCCTGGGATCCTTCAAGAAGCTGCTTGAAGGGGCCCTCCATTAAGTATTTTGCAATCTCTGAAGCTATGAGTGAGTCAACGATGTCTGGTTCCTTTTGTTCAGATTGTAGATTTTTACCATGAAAGGAGGATGATGGAATGTTTTTTTTTTTTTAGTCCGGTAGAGAGTCCATTGGAAAGTCCAGAAATTAGGTAGGAAATTATTTTGCAATTGAGGTGAGACGGGGATGTTGATGCGAGTGGAATCAATGAGGAGAGATGATTGACATTTGTAGGAAAGTGGACAGATGGAAATGGAGTGCATGTCACCATATGTGCAGGAATCTACATGGGAGGCCCATTATATCTTTGACAGTGGAAGTAGCTGGAGGGGCTGATGAATGGATAGAGAATAGTTCCGAGAGGCAGTTCTTGAAGCAGGGATGTGATGTGGGATGAAGAGGTGGAGGCCTTGGGCTGGGGATGAAGAGGCGGCAGCCTCGGGATGAAGAGGCAGCGGCCTCAGGCTGGGGATGAAAAGGAGGAGGCCTCGGGCTGAGGGATTATTATTTTATTATTTGTTTATTTAGCAGACGTTAAGGCGATAAAACGAGGCGACTTACAGAGACTAGGGTGTGTGAACTATGCATCAACTGCAGAGTCACTTACAACTACGTCTCTCCCGAAAGACGGAGCACAAGGAGGTTAAGTGACTTGCTCAGGGTCACACAATGAGTCAGTGGCTGAGGGATGAAGAGGCAGCGTCTTGGCAGCATTTTTTCTTTGGATAAATGCTGAGAATTGCTGACTTGATCCAAAAATTCTGTTTCCAATGGGGAAGACAGATGCAGCTGGTGAGTAGTCATTTTCTGAAAATTATTCTGTGGTCTTGAGTCTGTACTCATGAGTCTGCAGACTGAGAGGCAAAACAAAAAATGCAAGACAGAGAGCAGACTCAAGGCTTGGGTTTTAAATCGGGGATTAGCAGATGTTATTGGTAGGAAGGAAGTAGAGGGAGGAGCCCTCGTTTATGTCCCCCGAATAACACACAAGTTTACAAAAAGACTGAAGCTGCTTTTTTATGCGCAGTGCAACCTCATATTAATGCACAAGAATGTGTTTACATCTATTTATTGTTTCTAGATTTTGTATTGAAAAAACACTCTAATATGCATTTGATGTTAAATAATCCTCTCTTTAAAAAACAAAACAGTAATTTCTCTTTTAAAAACAGATAAAAGGATACCATTCCGGTCGGAGACATCAAACACAAGACACTTAACATTCCACAAAGAGGGAGACTCTTTCACACCCTTGCTGGTGAGAGACATGCCATGATGTTTATTTTGTTGCAAATGTGGGTCCGCGACTTAATTTCAATCCTGGGGCAGGACACAGAAATAAAAAAGTACTCCCTGTATTTAAAAAAACAAACAAACAAAAACAATAATAATAGCACGTTTATATGATTGGCTAAGCCTTGTGTTACCACCTTTTCCCAGTAATAAAAAATGTACATCTTCCGAAGATGATTGTAAATCTTTAAGTTTCCATTCGGGGCTCTAACAGTTCACCATTTTCTGTCTGTGCTACCACGGTAACCAACACTTCTACTTTGAAACTACTAGGAAACTCAGTTCGTCAACCTGTTAAAAGCTTTCTGTTAAAGCAGGAGAATAACTGACAGGCATTGAATAAATGGACCGCAACGGGTTAAATGCCTGTGGTGATATCTGTTGTCTAAACATGTGCAGGTGATATGATGTAGATGTTTCTTAAAGTATTGCTCATATCTAGTAATTTCTTATAAAGTTTGCAACTTCTAAATACAAAAATGTGTAACTCCTCATGTAGTCCATTCTATTCTATTAAACAGGCATGATCAAGTATTTAGTGGAACCTAAACTAATTCATAAAGATATTGTTAAATTGAGCTATTCTAAGTCAAAATATATGTTCACAACTGGGTAAAAACCTTTGATTCCGCTAAAATATCAACTGTATTTTTACTTTCAATATGTGCATCTGTAGTAGACCAATTAAACCCCTAGACATAAAATATAGTTAATTTGCCTCACAATTGCAAGTAATATTGGAATTTTAATATTGTGGCATTTTAAAGGCATTTATTTTGACAGCACGGTTTTGTTTGCTTATCACTTTCAAACAATGTTTATTCAATAAAGAATTGGTTAAATAATAATATAAACCAGTTTTGTGTGGTTTGCTTTGCTTTAAATTATAAGTTAACCGCGTTTATGTATGTGGGGTACATTTCTACCTTCTGTGAGGGACCTGTTATTGTTAATTTGATTTAGATCGCATAGTGCAGAATGATTAATGTAAGAACTCTAAAGTCAAAAACAGATCCACCACATAAGGTGGAATAATTCTCCTCCAGTGCCAGAAAGATAAAGAATTGATTGATTGGGGTCAACATAAGGAGCAATTCCTCAACCTTAAGTTGAAATATGTTCTTTGTGGAGAAATTATAACCATAATTTCACCCTTTTACTGTAAGCTTTCATGGAACGACATTTTTAGTGGTCCAGAAGGCCAAGTCATTTAAAAGTCCTTTTAAAGTGCTTTTAAATAGAAGTAATTATATTGTCTGAAAAATCAATAACTATTCAACTTTCTCTTTCACAGTTCCATGCGATTACCAGAAGCTAAAAACAGTTCAAGGGTAACATAGTTTTTTCAAACACATATATTAAACTGTATACTTACGGTACAGATATTGCGTTCTTTTATAATCTGTACAGAGTCGTGTAAGTTGTGTAGGCAAATGTAAAGTTTTCTGCATTTTTTGTGTTTACCTAAGGCTATATGCTTCAGAAATTGCATACTACGACTAATATTATTATTATTATTATTATTATTACAACAAATAATAATAACAATAATAAAGTCCTCATCACAACAGCTACTACTTACTTAGATCCTTGATTTCCTGCATAGGATGGTTGGAGTTCTTAACTGGACTATCACTGACCATGCTTTTATTTGTCATAAATCAAAAGTTCGCCACTAATATGAAAGTTTTATAAGATCAAGGGCCATAAAAGTAAAAAATGCCAAAGTCCTCTGAAATAAGTTGTAATAAAAAGCACCTTCCAATGTAAATGGGATGGATCTGGGTAGAACTTAAAAATCTATTGAGTCATTTATCTTCAATGCATGACAAGGCAGGTAACAGAACACTGTCTTGTCTTGATTAAATGATATGGAAGCTTTTCTTTGTTTGGTTTTCTCTGTACACTAATCTAGAATTTTTAACATATGTACAAAAACAAACAGAGGATTGTGATAAAAATGGTATATAAATGATTTATCTGAATACAATCTGATCTCTCTCTCTTTTTAAAGCCAGCCTCTATATTTCTTAAACTTTAATCCTTAGCTGTCCATTTATTCAGTGCATCTCAGGCGTGTCAGATCCAATTTATTTTCACACTCGCAGTTTATTTTAGACTCGGTGTTTAAAAGTATTTTTTCACAGTAAAACAGGTTTAAAAGGCACTGCATATCAACAGGACACTCAGTACTGCATCTCCAGCCCCGCCCCACCACTTGTTCGCTGTATTTATCACATACCTCTTCATAGTAGTGCATACCGATAAATCATCTCCTGATCACTCGTTTTATCACCAAACTCCTCAATAATAATAATAATAATAATAATAATAATAATAATAATAATAATAATAATATTTATTTATTTATTTATGTATTTATTTATTTATTTATTAGCAGACACCCTTATCCAGGGTGACTTACACTTGTTACAAGATATCACATTATACACATTATTTCACATTATACAGATATCACATTATTTTTTACATACAATTACCCATTTATACAGTTGGGATTTTACTGGAGCAATCTAGGTAAAATACCTTGCTCAAGGGTACAGCAGCAGTGTCCCCCACCTGGGATTGAACCCACGATCCAAGTCATTATTTTATTACTATAACATCTAAAAAAAGCTCTGCAAATGTCTGTGATATTCTTTGAATGCTGGATGCAGAAGCAGCTATCTTGTTTGTTTATGTCCGTCTTATCTCTGTGGTGCCGGGGCTATCTGTATTCCTCAGATACGCCCCTTTTTTTTCGGCTTCTCTCGGGTTCTCTCAGTCTCACTCGGCCATTGAATGGTTTTCTCAGCTTTTTCCGGAGAAAAAACGACTAGAGACCTGTGTTTTACGTCTTTTTGATGATTTCGGACAGGGTCCGACATTGGACCGAAAAGGGAAAATTGCAATGTCGGACCTGGTCCGACAAAGGACCGCAAAGGGTTAAACTTTTAAATCTTAAGGCCCAGATGGCCCAGGTCTTAGAGCTCTTGGCTAAACAGGCGCCAGCAGCCCAGGCCCGTTGCAGCTCCAATTGACATACCCCCTCCGGCTGGACTCTGTTACGATGCTCGTTGCAGTCATCCAGGGTTGCCTCCCTGTTTCAACAGGGATTGCAGGTCACCCTCCTATTGTGCCAGAAACTACTGGATCTGATGGCCGCAGCCACATCAGCCATTCAGCTGGGTCTGCTTCGCATGCGCCCGCTACAAGCATGGCTCAATGCGTTCCACCTCAATGCCAAACGCGACATACACCATCGGTTGACTGTATCTAACGCGTGCTTGGCAACTCTACAGTGGTGGAGGACTTCCTCTCACCTGCACGAAGGTGTGGGAATAGGAGTAGTGTTGAACCGCCAAGTGGTGATGACAGACGCCTCTAACATGGATTGGGGAGCGGTCTTGGAAGGCAGAGGAGTACGCGGATCCTGGCCAGACTGCTGAACATCCCTGCACATAAACATGCTGGAGTTGCAAGCGGTATCCCTTGCTCTCCACCACTTTCTCCCAGTGCTGAGCGGCATGCATGTGTTGGTCCAGACGGACAACACGACAGTGGTGGTGTATGTCAACCACCAGGGTGGCCTACAGTCCCCGGGGTTGCATCGCATAGCCTTCAGGCTATTGAAATGGGCTCAGAGGAACTAGCTATCCCTACGGGCGACGCACATTCCCGGAGCAGTGAACTGGGCAGTGGACCTCCTCTCCAGGAGCGGTCCGCATCCGTCAGAGTGGCGACTCCACCCTCAGGTAGTGGAGCACATCCCACAATTATATCTTCTTTGATGTAAACTACTGTAAAGAGGGTATAGTACTGTTTTCATTTTTTTTTTATTTGGGCAGTAAAAGTGTCGTATAACCGTGATAATGCTGTGTCTAAAAATGCTAGCAAGTCTGCGTGATATAGTACAGTACAAACAAGATATATTTACAATAATTAAGTCTTTTTTTTTTTGCCCCCCCACTTTTTGGTCCCAAATCCCGCCCATGATCCCAATGGTACAGTCTTTTGTCTGGGTGGTCGTGTTTTTGGTTCCTCTGCTGTTGTAGTCACAAAACTGACTATTATCTTCAATCTGTGCTTCCCTGCAGGCCTCCGCTGACAGGGCTGATATCAAAAATCCTCTCAAATATTTTTCCTTATAGCAAAGGATGCTGCATGTCTGATCAGGTGTAGGGAAATTGTCATAGGAGTGCTTGGCTGATCAGGATACCCGAAAGTGACAATACTCTCATCATCCTGTGGGACAGGTGCTGGCATTTAAATAGGACAATTCTCTTATAATAAAAGTATACTGTTAGTATTTATGTTTCTCTGCAGGTCAGTTTCCTTTTGGTGACAAGTTTAGAAAGAGTTACTGAATACTGAGAGTCAAGTTAATGTCCCCAGAAATTCATTGTTGTGTATATCATTTTCTGTGACCATCTTTCAACAATTTGATTGCACCCAATTGGTCAACTTCTTGTAACCAGATCAGCATATTATGTCTTATGTGTGACGTATTCAGATGTATTACTTCAGCCAGTTTGCCAGATAATCTTTTTTTTTGCTTTCCACTTTCATGCTCACCCTTGTTAAAATTATTATTTAGTATGCTAGACAGCTTGACATTTGTGCGAGTCACACTTTCTTGGTCTGTGAAATAACATTAAAAACAGCAAAAGAACAGAGTAACAGTCTGCCGAAAACCTGGACACCACCCAATGGAATATGTGACATTTAATTTGAGCAATCTAAAAAAAGCTGTCTTCAGAATTACTATACTGTGTAGTCTAAAAGCATGTTTTGCAAACGGAGATTCCTTTAACCTCATGTAGTACTATATGATTTAAAATGAAGCTACATGGGCTCCCGAGTGGCGCATCCAGTAAAGGCACTCCGCGCGGAATGCAGAATGTGCCCTATAGCCCGGAGATCGCAAGTTCGAATCCAGGCTATGTCACAGCCGACCGTGACCTAGTGGGCTGCGCACAATTGGCTGAGCACTGCCTGGGTCGGGAGGGCTTAGGTCGGCAGGGGAATCCACGGCTCACCGCGCATCAGCGACCCCTGTGGCCGATAGGGCACCTGTGGTTCTGCAGTGGAGCCGCCAGATCTGTGTTGTCCTCCGGCACTATAGGTCTGGTGGCATCGCTGTGGATCTGCAGTGCGAAAAATGACGGCTTGGCAGGAGCACGTTTTGGAGGACGCGTGTTTCAGCCGCCGTTTCCCAAGTCGGCGGGGGGTTGTGAGCGGTGAGCCGAGGATACAGATAATAATTGGGCATACTAAATTGGGGAGAAAACCGGGGTAAAAAATTGGCGACAACTAAATTTATTTAAAAAAAAAAAAATGAAGCTACATGTTTGCTGAAACATACAGTGGTAGCCAAAACCAGTGCCAATGTGCTAATGTAAAAGGGCACAGCTATGCAATCCTGTTTTTTCTGACAACCATTGAATCAGCAGAAAATGCATTAAACAAAACAGCAGAGAGCGTTGCGGACTTAAAGACTAAGCTTTAAAGAATCGTTGCATTTTGTCATATTTAAGTGATAAAAAATATGCATGTTTACACTAGTCTTTCATAAATGGGAATTTTCAGAGGGAACTACATATTACTCAGCAATGGAAATCAAAAATACAGCCTTAGGTCAGCTGAAAAACCATTCAATGGCCGAGTGAGACCGATGAGCCGAGAAAAGCCAAAAAAAAAGGGGCAGATCTGAGCAATACACATAGCCCCGGCACCACAGAGATAACACGGCCATGAACAAACAAGATAGCTACTTCCACATCCAGCGCTCAAATAATATCACAGATATTTGCAGAGCTTTTTGAGATGTTACAGTAATAAAATAATGACTTGGACTGCATTATTGAGGAGTTTGGTGATAAAACGAGTGATCAGGAGATGATTGATCAGTATGCACGACTATGAAGAGGTATGTAAAAAATACAGCAAGCAAGGGGTGGGGCGGGGCTGGAGATGCAGTACTGAGTGTCCTGTTGATATGCAGTGCCTTTTAAAACTGTTTTACTGTGAAAAACAATACTTTTAAACAGCAAGTCTAAAATAAACTGCGCGTGTGAAAATAAATTGGACCTGACGCGCTGAATAAATGGAGCATGAGAGGGTTAATTTAATTTATTGCGCCAACATACAGTTCTAAGGTGCTACTTTTCAAAAAGTATATCAATAAATTATATATGTATGTACCAGTGACATTCTGAAACCAAATGCACTCAGACGCGAGTCATACAAAGAGATTTGCAAAGACAGTCTTAATTTTCTGATAACATTGAAACTTAAGTCTTAGATGAGGCACGGAAAGAGAGCTCAGCTGGTGACGATCAGAAAATCTTGGCTTCTTTTTGAAAGGTGCTACCTGCAGTCTGAGATAAAGAGACATGAGGTGACGAACTTACAACAGCTGTCTGTTAGTTTTATTCTAAGGGATTCAGAAGCAGAACTAAAATAAGATGACACAGTTGACAGCGATTTTGTCTCTGAATTTCCCCTTGCTATAAAGAGACAATATAAAGAGACTACAGTGTGGAGTTAGGGCTCTGGACTCTTGACCGGAGGGTCGTGGGTTCAATCCCAGGTGGGGGACACTGCTGCTCTACCCTGGAGCAAGGTACTTTACCTAGATTGCTCCAGTAAAAAAAACAAAAAAAAAAAACAACTGTATAAATGGATAATTGTTTGTAAAAATAATGTTAAAAAAAAATAATAATGTAATTGTATGTAAAAAATAATGTGATATCTTGTAACAATTGTAAGTCGCCCTGGATAAGGGTGTCTGCTAAGAAATAAATAATAACAATAACAATAATATCTCACAAGATTGTACTTGGGAAGTCAAATGGAAGATGACTGCTCATTTTTTCTATTTTCTCCCCATACAAACTGCAGTTTAGCAAGCTTTCCGTAAAATACAATGATAGGTCTTTTATTTATTTATTTATTTATTTATTTATTTATTTATTTTATTATTATTATTTTTTAATTTAGTAGCCGCCAATTAGCATTTTGTTATTTTCTCCCCAATTTAGTAGTGTCCAATTATTTTGTTTAGCCCAGCTGACTGCTAACACCCCTGAAATCATGTAAAAAAGCAAGTATAAATGTAAAGAATAAAGCAGGAAATGCATCATATCTGTTATGTGGAACAGTGGAATGCAGATGCATGGTCTTCTCAGTGGGGACTTTGGCAATGCCAAACATGTTGGTCCTCAGTTCAGCATTCCCAGAAGTGTACTGTAACCGTAGCAACGGATAACTGCAAACAACCAGCCAACAGTTTTAGTGGAGCTTACAAAAAATGTATGTTTATCATTCAGTCTTGGAAAGTAAAATACATAAGAAAAATTCTCAATCAGTGAGTATTCTGAAAGCAAAATTATTATTTTACAAAACTGAAAATGACCCTTTGCAGTTGGATTTAGCGGTTTGGGAACATGCATAATAGAAGTAGTGTTGTAATAATAAAAAAAAAGAGTATTGCTTAACGTGACGTAATTCCAAAAGGACTGGCATGTGTGGTGTTTGCCTACGAGACTGACAATGATTGGTATGTGTAGGGTTTGTTGTATCTTAATATAAAATAAACTTGATTATACTGTGTTTGTATTTTTAGCAGTATTAGCAATAATACTGCAAAAAATCTGCAAGCCTATGTAATTTTTTTTTTTTATCCCACGATATTGCGATATGGAAATTACACGATATAGATATCATATCAAAATATCGATGTTGTTGCCCACCCCTAGTTATTATTGTTATTACAGTTTTTGAAGTATAACACGCATCCATGTACATATTATTGAGGATGATGAAGAGGGGTGTGCGATCAAATTTGTCACGTTTCTTGTGAATGCACAACAAACATGGGAGCACACAGTTGTGTGCATTGTTCCATGCCCACATGTATGTTTCGGAGCACAGCTGAGATGGAAGAAGGAGAAGAAGCATACTTTAATAATATTGAAATATGCAGGCTTCCTGGAAAGCACTGAGAGCTGCTCCTATAAGGTTGCCAGGCTGGCTAACCATTATGTCACAGAGCTGATTTTGCCAATGTTCTGCAAACCTTTTTGATGAACAGTGGTCCAATGTTGGCCCAACCAAGGAGATATTCACAAGGCAAAACTTTAAATCTTTACAATCAAATGGATCACTAAATGTATATAAACAATAACATACATATTCTGGCAAACTTACCATGGGCCACCATTAACCCAACATTCACAAGCAGTTTATAAATTCAAACTTATGTGCAAGTCCAAGCCCTCTCGCTAAACTCTCTCTCTCAAAAAGTATGTCAGCTCAGAGATTAATGTCGTTCTCAGACTATGGTATTATTATTATTATTATTATTATTATTATTATGTGCTATTTGTACAGTATGTGTAATTCATTTTCTATCTGAGAGCAAGTTGTAAGCTTATAGATGAGTTTATTCATATTATTATGTCTGTTCTATAAAAAATGCATTATTTGTTCCATATTAGTGTTATAAAACAATAAACGTGTAAACAAAAATTAGATAGATCTCATCTATCTAATTTTCTGTTTTTTATTTTTATAAAAATGCCAACTGTTTTGTCTCCCCACAACCCCTCGTTCAAAGTCATGCAATCAAACTCCCATTAAGAAGGGCATTGTTGAATGCACTTGCAGGGAAATAAAACGACTGCTTGAGTTTTTAAATTCAGCTCATTGGAAGCCTTTTAAAGCCAATCTTCTCTCAGTATTTCCATATAGCTGATTTTGATATACAAATGCAGGGCTAAAAAAAAGAAATTAATGAGACTCATCTTTTCACAAAGAAAATGTACAGCACTTTACATTTTTTTTATTTTCAGTGAACGTTTACATATATTTACAGTGTTCTACTGAACAGACAGTGTTATATAATGATCAGCCAGTGGAATCTGTAGAATGTAGTGTGTATTCAAGAACTGGATTTAAAGCAATAATTTTTTTTTAACTAGGATCTATTAATTAACTTATACTAATAGTCAGTGGTTTAAAGTGCATCAATCTGTATGCCTAAAATTCACAGTTATGTTCTAAATAACACAATTATAGACAGGTCTTAAGATAACAATGTCTTTTAAGGATCAAGTGTTGTATAGTTGCATTAACATTAACATTATTTCAACTCTGTCATATTGTTCTTAAGTTTGACAGAGTTCTGCGGTTCCAGCTTACTTGTAAAAGAGAAGTCCTTCGGCTGTCGCATGAAGCTGCAGTTGGGTGCTCCTGGTTTTGCTTTGTCCAAAGGAAAGTCAAAATGAAGCAAGTGCAGGCCTAAAGGCTGGCGTTGATCCACAGGGCCTCTAATTGAAATGAAGATGAAGAAGAGGGAGACTGGCTGAGATGGAGAAGAGAGGGAGAAACTGTGATGGGGACCATGTTCTTCTTGAAGCAGCACTCCTTAATTACCTTTGTAGAGGTGTGCCATTGTTAGAATCATCCAATTAAAGTGTATCTGCTCAGATGATGTAGAGAAGTGAACACTCCTGCTTTCCATGTCTCATCCCTTCCTAATAACCGTGATATTGATTATCAAACGAAAACCGGCCACTTATTACATAAAGGTTACTGCAGAGACAGAGGTGTGCTGTGCATGTTGTGAATTCATAAAGAGCCACATACTCCAAGAACATCCACGCTTCCAGGAACATCCACACATAAACCCCACCTCAACCTAAATCTAACATCACTATCAGATAACAAACCTGCATTCAGTCCCTGAACAGGATGACTGAAGTATTCTCTATGCACCAGTTCCTGCTGAAAATGTGGATGTTCCTGTATGTTATCTGACAACTGTGTTTAAACTTTATGAAAAGTTTAATGAAAACTATTAATTATTTTGTACATGTATTGGAACTACATAACTATTCCCTAGTGCTTTCCCATCTGCTTAAATACATTTTTTGAAGTGTTTATTGCATTATAAAGGAATTAGCTCAAATTTAAATTAGTGTATGTTTTGAGATATGGTACACCAAACATGTCCACTTTTGCATTAAATTGCCCGTCAGTTAGCTTTTTCTGCTGTGAAGAACTTGAGTGTGTTTCATTCTCTTGTGTATAATGGAGAGACACAAAGGTGGTCAAAAGTTAATTTGATTTAAAGCTTCCGACTGCTCTGAAGAGATTTCACTGACAATTGCCGATGGCTACAGAGGCATTCAAATGTAAGATTCTCACCTTCTTGTCTTTATTAGAATAGTTTTATTAAAACACCACATTGTTTCGGTTTCTCTTCCTAAAAGAGGTTAAGCCATGCCAATATTTCAATCCAGACAGCCTGATGACTCTATGTTAATGGACAACTAAAAATGCAGTGGTCTTTGTAATTAAAAAGAACACGAAATGACCTTTTGTCACCCATCTTTATTGGGTGTTTTTTTATGAAAAGAAAAATAGAAATGTTCACTAAAATGTTCATAGGGGTTCAGTGCAGGTCATTTGTTCTTCAGCCCCCCATTAAAACCACGATAATCACAAAGAGAAAATGACTTTTTAACATTAAATGATCGTGGGCAAATCAGGCAGAACCAAATAGATTCTGAGACAAATCTCATGCGTTTATAATTAGACTAACCTCATGGAATTGAACTATATAAAGCTTTTGATTGCAATTTTTGTCTCATGAAAAGTGGTCTCTCAAGAGAAAAAGCAACAATAATTCAAAAGCTTTATTGTTTAAACTTGTGTGCTTCTGTGTCTGCCTTTTGGGTCTGCAGAATTATATTAACCCAATTACACTAACCCTGCTTTTCAGATTAGGATTCTGAAAAAAAGCTAATATAATGATGTGACAGGGTGGCTGTGCGGTGACATCAGGTCAGAAGCAGGAAGGGAAACACTGACACCAGGCAGTACTGCAGTTCAAAACGAAGACGCTGCGTGCGCCGTTTATTCAAAGAATACAAAAATAAATAAAATGTTTTAACAAAAAGAAACTTGCTAACAGAGCGAAAATAAAAGTATTAAACAAAACAAAATCACGAACACAAAATCCTAATCAATACAGGTCAGGCTGGGCAGTAGCCTTCACTGTTCCTGTATTACTATTTTTTAGTTTTGTTTCGTTTCTCTTTCGCTCCTCTCGCTCTCTCTGCTCTCGCTCCTAACACCCCACCCTGAGTGCAGTGAGCTGCAGGCTTTTATGCAGGTGACCATCTCCCGATTAGCAACAAATTAATCACTTAATTAATTCGGGAGATGGCCACCTTCTGCACAAGGTTTTTAAATTACTGTGGATGGGGTTTCCCATCCACGCTACTAAATACAATAAAGAAAACACGGCTACGCCGTCATATATATATATATATATATATATATACAGTACTGTGCAAAAGTTTTAGGCAGGTGTGAAAAAATGCTGTAAAGTAAGAATGCTTTCAAAAATAGACATGTTAATAGATTATATTTATCAATTAACTAAATGCAAAGTGAGTGAACAGAAGAAAAATCTAAATCAAATCCATATTTGGTGTGACCACCCTTTGCCTTCAAAACAAAAACAATACAACAATACAACAAAACAAAAACAAAACAAAACAATAACCTGCAAAGGGACGGAGGGGGAGACCCCGTTCTAAAAATAAAACAAACAAATCATTGTACAGGGCACCTCGCCCTGTTACAAATGAGTACAGGTTTAAGATGAATAATGAAACATTTCACAGTTGTACTCAGGGGACACACCGACATACCGTGGCATGCACTGTAGAGCAGTAGAACTTGACAGGTCCTTAGGAGGCTGTGTGGTGCAGTGGCTAAAGAAAAGGGCTTGTAACTAGGAGTTCTCCGGTTCAAATCCCACCTCCGCCACTGACACATTGTGTGACCCTGAGCAAGTCACTTAACCTCCTTGTGTTCCGCCTTTCGGGTGAGACGTAATTGTAAGTGACTCTGCAGCTGATGCATAGTTCACACACCCTAGTCTCTGTAAGTCGCCTTGGATAAAGGCGTCTGCAAAATAACAAAAATAACTGCAAAATAACAAAATTTGTGTTTATGGTGATGCTAAGTAACTATTGACTGTAGGTTACGGAAGCCCCCGCACCCCCCATGAAGGAAGGTGCCAACCATATCATCCTTATCCATGTCGCCGGCTATTGATACCTGCCAACGCCAATCGCTCGACATCACATTCTTTATCAAGTAATGAAAGAATATTGATAATTTAATCTAAAGCAAATTGTCTTGCTGTAAAGCAAAATGTACCTTTGCCACAGACTTCTCCGGTTATCTTTTTGCCTCACATTATGATTGCCCTCATTTGTGTATTAAATATATTGGAATATGTTTCTCGGAATTATGGAAAGATATGTCTTATATCTTTCTCTGCAAGGAAGGGGACACTTACAGACTGGTACCTATGTAGCTATGTAGCTATGGTAGCTATGTTCATTGATTCAAGCCCTTTGTTCAGTTTTAAATGGTGTCAATGGCTATGAAGACCACCCATGTGATTCAGTCTTGGACTTTCATGCTGACTTTATAGAATGCTTCTAGTATTGCTCGCTATTTTATTATTATTTGTTTATTTAGCAGACACCTTTATCCATGGCGACTTACAGAGACTAGAGTGTGTGAACTATGCATCAGCTGCAGAGTCACTTACAACTACGTCTCACTCGAAAGACGGAGCACAAGGAGGTTAAGTGACTTGCTCAGGGTCACACAATGTGTCAGTGGCTGAGGTGGGATTTGAACCGGAGACCTCCTGGTTACAAGCCCTTTTCTTTAACCACTGGCACCACACTGCCTTTCTGGTTTTTTTTGTTTGTTTGATTTTTACTTTTACAGCCTGTTAACTCCTATAATGAAACTTGTAGTCATAATATGTTATCACATTTTCAAAGGGCAGTAGAATAGCAGCATCTATGATGAACATAATATATAACCCCAAAATTGCATGATTCTTTTTTTGAGATCACCTAACAGAATGCTTTTTTTAATGAGAGACAGGATGCAAAGCTCGAAAACCATTAATGTAATCACATTGTCATGGTCCAGAATAGCATATACTAAAGTGATTATTAGTTTTTATGCATATCCTGTGGCTACCCAGTGATCTGATACAATATCCTATGGCACCCTAGCTATCTGATTTAATAAAATATAACTACATTATAACAGCAAAAAAAATAGCTGTTCTAGCTGGTTTGATTTATCTAGGCTTAAACAACATTCTTCTGCAACAAGAAGCTATTTTAATTAGCTAGTCCTTGGAATACTGTAATATTATATACTGTAAGCAAGTTGCCCATACAATACATACATCCAAACAGTCTATGTATTGTACATGCTTTTGTACATGCACAATCTTCTTGTGTCTGACATTCATTGTTTAAGAAGGATTTGACCATAAGAACAACGAACAGTGAACAGAGTCATGTCAGACCTGCAGAGGTGACACCAGACAGTATCACTGTCAGATCTCAAAAGAAGAACGAAACAACAGTGGGATGTCAAAGACATTCGGCATTGCAGCAAATCTAGTCCACAGCTGGTGTATAATTAGAGGGAGCCAGACCCATCGCCTTAGCTCTCATTCTATACATCACCAAAGACCAACGTTAGGACTGGTGCCATCACCTCTCCTGCATAGATCAACAGAGGTACTAGCCCAGTGACAATCAAGAAATTAAATAAATGAAGAACACATACTGTGTGTTACAATTATCAAAAGATTTTGCAGAATGGTCTTGGTGAGAGCATCTCTGTCTCAGAAAAAAAAAAAATCCAGCTTGTTCTCATTAGCCTCTATTAGATACAGAACTCTTATACAAGTTTATCATAGTATTGTACTATATGTTTACCACTTTTCAAGTGCTGTCATTTTCAGTTGTTTTTTTGTAACACATATATTTTTATATTCATGATACTCAATTCATACAAATATAAAAAGCATGCATATTGTATTTAAATATATTCCAAAGAAACAACATTATATTGTGCCTTTGTAGCCATAACTATTTAATTCCTAAAAAAAAAAATATATATATATATATATATATATATATATATATATATATATATATATATATATATATATATATATATATATATATATATATATATATATATATATATATATATATATATATATATATATATATATATATCCATTACCACAATATATTCTGCCTTTGTATTTATAAAGCTGTCACATTTAATAATGCTGATCCCAGTAATTAATCAGTTTTCCTCTGATTTCTTTGGCTTGAAAATGGTGAACCTGTATCTCACAGTTGGATGCACCTTGTCTTTGAAAAAAAGGGTGTTCAGTGTTCAACTTGTGCATCAGTGCATGAAATGTACAACTAGGCGAATGTTTGATACATTAGGAAGTCACCTTGTGCGATGACCTACTTGCTTATCAAAGCACAATATTACAGTACAGTACAACCGTATAACTACATATTAAGCAGCCTTGCATGCTTGACAGCTAAGGCAATAAAAAAAGATTATGTTTTTCATAATGAATGCTATTTAGATTAAAGATCAGTGACAGTGAGCCCTAATTTGGGCATATGTAGTACTTTATTTTCCTGAAAGTGTGCATCCGTGCATGGGAACTGTGTGTGTTTTTAAGATGGATAGGGGGTTGGAAGATACACCTAGTCAGTGGTTTGGTGCATTAGTGCATTCTAGTGAGTGAATCATGACCTAGGAACAACTCTGGAGCTGCTGGCTCTCACATGCTCAATGAAACTGAAAACCAACTCTGGTGGAAGCTCGTTCAGCATAAACTTCACAATCAGCTTTGTGCCGAAATTAAGCATTTACTTATACTGTACACAATTCTTCAATGGTCACTATATATTTATTCACCAAATAAAATGCTCATGTCTGAATAATGCTGTTGTCAACTGGTCGTAAATACTTTTAGACCTGCTAAGTACAGTAATTATATTGTGCTTGCGCATGTATAGTGTGTGTGTTATATGTGTAATTTTCCTGCATATTAGAAATAATAAATTTAGATAGGAATTCAGTGTGTGTCATGGTTATAAGGGGCTTCATGGTAAACTTGTTGGTAAAAAAAAGGTCCATTATCAACCCTTGTTTTCTTTAAAATTGACACACTATATAAATAAATGTACTCATCTACTGTTTGAAATGACATCAGGGATGAAGGGAATCTGCTGAAATAAGTATTTTTATGATACATTAGGTAGGATTTTCAAAAGGTTGTAAATGATAACTCCAGTATTAATCAGCAAATCGGTATGTAGCATTGATTTTGGCATTTTCAAGCGGTCGTTATGCCTATCTTGTTATTAAAAAAATCATGCTAACGTGAGTTCCGAAATTATGTTGATTTACAAAATAATGTTAATATCTTAATGAGCAGTGCTTCTTAGAACTATTTATTTTGTTTGCGTGGGAATTTAAAAGCAAATCTGTGTTAATTGTCATAATTTATCAGGAATTAATTTGCACTTGTAAAAGGAGGGTTTTAATTAACGAAAGACTTGTATAACTCATCTTGAAACAGAAATTCAACAGGCAGCGGCTGTGTCACACACGATACAGAGACCTAGATAATTCAATATCTGTAGTTATGAAAATATTTCAGACTTTTATATACTTGTGGTTATGAACAAGATTTGTTCACTTGTTTTAACAACTGTCCAATGACATCGCAGGAAGGGATGCATGGATGCATAAAGTACAGTCAACAGGCGAATCAATAGGCGAAAAAAGATAAGGCTATGGCAGTAATAAATAGCTACAATTTTGGCTAGAACTTAATGCGACGTGATCGTGAAAATCACCTATGACTGGAGACATGCATGTATTCTCTCTCTCTATTAAACACACACACATACACACATACATACATGCATACATACATGCATACATACACACACAGTATTCCATTGGTTTGAATATAATGTCCGTGACAATATTTTTTGAAAACAAGAACTGACAGCCCCACATTGTACTTTTTAAATATTAGATGAATTTTTTACAGAATACTTAAACTGCTGCTATAATCATGATTCATTTATCATTAATAGCATTATCATTAAATTATACCAAATCACATTTTTTATTTACAATGAAGGAAACCTATACTGTGTCACCCAAATGCTTATAAACTCAGCAAAAACATGTTTTCCCGTTGTTGTAAATAAAAATGTGATTTGGAATAGTTTAATTATAAAGTTATTAATAATAAACAAATCATGCAGCATGGTCCTAATAGCAATTGTTAACCACTTCAACACCATGACTTCAAAAAAACCCACTTACAGTACCATGCCGTATATGTGTAAGTCAAGTTTCCCATTCTATTCTATGATCGGTTTCTCAGTGTAGCATTTCAGGTTTCGTTCTCTAAGGCAGTGCTAGTACAGTGGAATGTGCAATGAAAGTCGGGGGAGGGTCAGGTGACATTTTGTGGCAAAGTGCCCCCCCTGTGTATTATATGTTACGTGTTGTGTGTAAATGTTGGTGTATAGTCATCGGTACACGGGATATAAACGGGTCTGTTTCACGTGTGATTTAAAAATGTAGATTTATATTTAGGCACGAGGAGGGCACAAATCACTTCACGTGCTGGTTAAAATGTAATGTGTGGTCACGGGAGTGCACTTAATTAATTCACGTGCAGTTGTACCGAGATTCCAATTGAATGATTGACTAGCAATCGAGTCTCGGTACAACTGCATAAAAACAGCATGTTTTCACTCACTCGGGGTTGTGTGTTCGGTGAGTGGAGAACGGGTGTGGAGACGGAGGTAATTGTTAATTGTCAAGAAAATAGAAGCTCACCGTGTTTGTCTGTGTAGTCCGTTTTTGTTTATCTGTTTATTTTGGCCGCAAGTGCCGTGTCCTGTGTTTTGTGTGTTTCTGTTACAACCGTTTATTTTCTGTCTGTTTATTTATTAAATGCTGAGCGAAAGTATTCGCTCAGCTCCACCAAACTCCATCTCTCTGTTGTTTTTGTTCCTGCTTCTGCCGTGACATCACCGCCCAGTCATCCTGTCACACATTTGTATCCAATTGTGTGTCATGTAGCGATTCCAGTCTAGCTGTGGGCGTTTAGAAGACTGAGATATATTGCGGGAAACCATTAAACTTTTACAAGTATAACGTTTTAAATTATTATTTTTTAGTGGGGCTTGCGAAGCAAGAGTCCCCACTTTAAATCTTCGACATACTTCTTCTTCTTCTTATTATTCTTTGGCACGCTACTCCTCTTACACCATTTAAGCTAGAAATGCCGTTCAAACTTTAAAACGTGTAGACCGGTCTGGAATAGTGTTTTTGTATACAACTTTTTGATATATTTTATACTTTTTAAACTATTATGCTTTTTGTCCTTTTTTTGTCCATCTTCATTCACTTTAATGGGACTTTTTTCAACATTCTAAAGCTCCCCATTGTTTAACCCTTTATGCTCCTGTGTACTACATACCCATGTTCAATATAGAGATAAAAACATGTGTTTTTTTTTTAAAACAATGAAAACAAAAAAGCTGCTAATAACAAGAATAATCAGTAAACAGTAATTATCAAATAAAAATCAAACAACATCAAAACATGTGCCATTATCGACTTACTCTGTGCCATTTATTGAAATGTTCGATACAACAGAACCCGGGGTTTGCCTTCGCAACCACTGCAAATTTTTCTTCTGTCCTTTTTTTGGTTTTCATTTTCCTAGCAGACCCTGCACCTTTTTTGCGGTCTCTGCTTCCTTTGTGTTGGAGGGATAGTCACAAATGTGTGTACACAGCTACTTTGCGCAGGCATTGTGATGGATCTGGCTGCCGCAGACGCCTGCTTCATTGCATTGTACCCAGTGCTGTGTTTCGATAGTATTTCGTCACAGCACTGCCATTTCAAACCAAACAGCTTCCTGTTTGCAGCTGGCTTACCTGTAAAGTAGCTGCATGCTCTTTTGTTTGTACAGCTTGTACTGTTCTTGGCTCCACATCCTCTTCATCATCATCGCTGAGTGATAAGTCAGCATCACTGTCGCTGGTATCGAAATCCTCAGAACCAACTTCACTCCCGTTGTCGCTCTCCATGTACGTTGCCATGTTTAGCTTTCATTAAAAACTATATACATTATAACTAAACAAGTAAAACTAATAATAAAATAAACTAGATGGTAACTTTACAAGTAAAGTTGTGGGGCTTGCTTTATTGGGAAAGTGGTCAAAGTAGCTGATTTGTGACAAAAGTTACATTGTTTACTAATTGTCTCATGTCTAGAATGTGCTATAATTTGAAATTTCTCAAAGTTCTATGACAGTTAATTCAACAGTGGGAAGTAGCCTACTGAAAGAAGTTAATGCGGTTACTAAAACAGCTATACCTCTTAATTGGTAGATGCCATTCCTGTTTTGATTTCATATTTGAATAGCTGAGAAGTAGAGGAAGATTTAATTTGCTCTAAGTATTTGTCTAACTTGTTGGGAAAGTGGTCAAAATGGCAGTTATTTCTAAAAGTTCACAGAAAACGTAGTTGGTGCAGTTACTAAAACAGGTGTACCTCTTGATTGGTAGACGCCATTCCTGTTTTGATTTCATATTTGAATAGCAGAGAAGTAGAGGAAGATGTCATACCCTCTAACTTTTTGTCTAGCTTGTTGGGAAAGTGGTCAACATTTCAGTTGTTTATAAAAAGTTAGAGAAAATTTAGTTGGTGCGGTTACTAAAACAGGTGTACCTCTTGATTGGTAAAAGTAATTTCTGTTTTGATTTCAGATTTGAATAGCAGAGAAGTAGAGGAAGATGTCATACCCTCTAACTTTTTGTCTAGCTTGTTGGGAAAGTGGTCAGAGTAGCTGATTTGTGTCAAAAGTTACATTGTTTACAGTAAATAGAATGTTGGAAGTCTGGGAGTTTTTAAAATACTGTAAGTGTTCGGTGGCTACTTCTATTCATGTTTAGTTTATTTATCGAGGAAGCAACTACAAACACAAAATAAACTTCAAATGTATTTATTTATAGCCTACAAGCGTACAAACTAAAATACATACAGAAGTAGATATCAACATAAGAAAATGAATTCCAACCAATATAGATAGATGGCTTACCCCCCCCGCCCCATCCAAAAAATAAATAAAAAAAAGTTGTTGTTTTTTTAAATCTGTGCCGTCTGATTTTTACCCACATGACAGATAATCATAAATCAGCGTTGTATATGTGAAGATATCTAAATAAATGTACATTTTTTCATGAGAAAATGCACAATTTCAAATGAAGTTTACAAATTATACACAAAATAGATATTACTATTATTTCATTTCCATTTGGCTGCTGCTCGCAGATGAGAGAGCCGTCTCGCTGTAAGCTAGTAGTTTCCATAACAGCGGATTATGCTTCCATTCAATTTTCTTGATCTCATTAACAAGTTCCCCTTATTTAGTCATTGAAGTGATGTAAGTGACCTGCGACAATTAAGCTTTTTAACGAGAAATGCATTCATTAACGACTTCATCGACTCAATTTCAAAGCATTAACAAATTGATTTAATTAACACATTTTGTTTGAAAATCACTTGCTTCTAAAGCTCTCGTTACTATACCACAAGTTTGATACAATAACACTGAATTTTGAAAATCCTGCCCAATGTCTTTAACACTAGAAGCCCTGCAGCAGTCATTTTGGCGGTTTTTGGTTTTAAAATGTAATTTTTTCCAGTCGTGTAACACATATGGGGCTGTGCATTCGTGTACCTTTCTGTCCGTATGTATCAAATATTCTCACAAAGCATGAAATGCGGGAGTGCAGAAATAAAGGAGATATATTACATTATACCTAAAAGCCCCTGGAGCAGTCACATTGATGGCCACACTGTATCCTACTTTATTATTTTTATTTATTTATTATTATTATTTATTTATTAGCATTTCTTAGCAGAATTATTTTTATTTACCAGTCCGCAATGTGTTTAGCTGTAATCAGATTAGTCTCTACTCTCTGCCTGAGTGAATGACTGACAGTCTATTGTTTTCAATCAGCCTTTTGAAGGCTGGCACCTGCTTGCCAGCTGCATTGCTTTGATCAGTCAATTACATCGGGACTAGTGAAAATAAATACCAGAGACCGTGGCGTTTTACAACGCAACAAAATATGGAGTTGATGTTTTGGATCAGACGGCACGGAAATATTCTGTGAAAGCTGTTCAGGTGTTTTACAATGTACTGGACCTAGCAGACATCAACTCCTGGGTACTTTACAAAGAATGCATGGAGAAGAATTTACCAAGGAGAGAATATATTTTACAGTTAGCAGAGCAACTTCACAAGAAGCATTTGGAACAGACGGAGACTGCCAAGCGTGTACCCACAGCTGAAGTTGGCAACCCCACTGAGAGCTGCAAGAGACGCCAATGCCAGGTTGGCAAGTGCAATGAAAATAAAACTTCGGACAGCTGCGTCCTGTGCAGAAAGGCGGCTTGGAGAAGCTCGTTATCTGTGTTGATTGTGAACAGCCTTAGACTCAAGGTAAAGGAATACCCTTTTGTTGAAAAAAAGAAAAATAATTTAGACTTTTTTTATAACCTACTTATTACTAACCAAGTAATTACCATTAGCCTGGTTAATTAAATAGCCCTATAGAGATAATTTTCTGTTTTACTCTTGTTATGATTGACGTTTTTAATCAAAACATATTTGACACTAGCAAAAGGTTAGGCATTCCCAGCAAATGAAAGACTGTTATTCACCACAATGCAGACACAGAGTTAACTGTGTACCTTCTACAGGGATGAGATAGAAGCTCAGTTCCTTCACTTAAAGATGTATTTTTATTTATTTATGTATTGTAAAAACCTTTGTATAAGTCTGGGGTCTTAAAAAGGCGGGAGCAACTTATACACCGGTGTGACCTATAGGCTTTTTTCTGAAATTGTTCTCTGGCAAGGAAAGGCAGTCAACCACTCCTTTGTATGGATTTGAGTAAATTGTTTGCCTTAAAGAAATAGAATAGGTCACTTCAAAAATGCAGCTGGTCTGTAGACAACTTCTGCCTGATTTCCCATGATACTCCAAAACAATCCAGACTATGTAAAATGACATACCTAAAAGGTTTCCATTCCCTTCTGAATTGCTTACAAATACGACAGTGATAAAATAAATTTTGCCCAGGGCACACATCACCTCTAGCAACCAGGAACAATACATTAGCAAATATCTTTAGAGTTCATACTTTACTGCAAGGTATCTGTTTCCCACAAGAACCATTGTAAATATCACTGAGATCTCTATTTGTCTGAATGGAACAATTACAAATGTCATGGAAGAAAAATCACAAACAGCACGGTGCCTTCTGAGGTAACATTTCCAAATAAATATCACTTCAACAAGTCATCTAAAAAAGAATGTAGGCTTCACTAAAAAAATCTTGATAGTATTCTCTAGATTTTCAGGGGACGGAATTACCTGTGTGCATCCCTAGTCCCAATGGTCAAATATGCTACTGACATTAACATGCCAAATATCCAGAAGTGCTGAAACAGA
The DNA here is from genome assembly GCA_030684275.1 of Acipenser oxyrinchus oxyrinchus. Classification (NCBI taxonomy): domain Eukaryota; kingdom Metazoa; phylum Chordata; class Actinopteri; order Acipenseriformes; family Acipenseridae; genus Acipenser; species Acipenser oxyrinchus. Next base: position 21,213,250 of record CM060260.1, read on the forward strand.
TAAATAAGAACCCACATCATGTGATAATAAAGCATTCCTTTAATCAATGCTTCACGCCCTCGGCTCTCGAATACTGCATACATTAAGACTAATGGTTAAATCAAACTATGACTGTGACACCAACTTATTTCTATTATATTGTAGTGTAGAAGTAAATAGGAAACATGTTTTTGTTGCTAAGCAATCCCTGTAATAGAAATAAAATAAAACTGTGTTCTTTCAATATAGGTCCTTTTACCATTGAATGTAGATTTACATTGGAGCTTTAGTTTATTTCTACATATTCAGTCAATATCATTGGATATATTTTTATCATGGCACTTCCTTGTTTCTCAGACCATGTTTTGTTGCGGCCATTTATTGAATGTTATTGAATTTACCTGGTGATGAAAAGGATAATTGTGCTTAAATACCCTGCAAAGAAAGAGCTTCCTTTTTCCATATATCAGCAGGGAAATACATTGTTTGCTTTTCATACCTATATATGTGATTACCTCAAGTAATTTTCCTTTCAAATAAGACTTTATTGTGCAGTATTCAATGCTTTGAATAAAAATACCTTACAAGGGAAAAAAGGCAAATTACACTTCAACTGTGATGTATTTGCCTACACAGTATATGCACTTTCTCAATATTTATGATGTGTAGTTCCACTGTTGGGTTATTCTTTTGTAAATCAGTAAGTCACTGCAATAAGTAATGTTAATTAACATAACAAAGAGTGTATTTTAACAAAAAAAGCAAGATAAGATTATGTAAGGATACTGGTTCAGCCTAAAGGCCTTTGCACACTGGATCCGTTCCGTCATTTAGAATCCGTCATTCGAAAAAGTCATCCGTCAATCCATTGCACACTAGATGCGTTAATATCGTACTTCAGTGCACTGATGTGCAGTAGAGGCTTTGTAGTAAATATACCTAGTTTCAGTAATTTAATAAAAAAAATAATACAATTCTGTTAATTCTTACATAACTTTGAACACAAATGTTTTTTAAATGTAATATAAAATTAATGATCAGCAAACACTGATGCAAAACGTTTGCTAATTATTACGTTTCTACTAGATCTATAATAACGTTGTTATGCAATACAAATAATATTGTTTGTGGTGGTTGGCAGGGATGGGGTTAATTTCCTACCCCTGCCAAAATACATGTGAGCATGTGGCTGGAGCTAATTGAATAATTGATGATAATTAGGCTACAGCCACATGGTATAAAAAAAGGAGGAAAATCCTTTGTTGGGGGAAGGAGTTTTTGTGTGTTTGGTGTGTATGACCAATATTTCATTTTTCAAACACTCGCTCCTGTAATAAATATATATCTAAAAGTTGGAAAGCTAGCAATGAGCTATCACTTTCATGTACTGCCCCACTTTTCTGACTGTTAAGCCCTGACCGATTTTGCCCTGACATGCTTTTCTCTGATATGTGTCTCCAGGTTAGGCCATTGTTTCTTTACTTCCTCAACTACAATTGAAATAAAAAGTATATGCTTGTAATAACCTTTACTGCGCAAAATCCATGTGTTTATGTATGCTATCAGTTCATAATTTCATGTTTTATAATACATATCATTCATGCCCAAGTCTGCGGCAATGTCTTTCCATATGTGTTCTTTTTTTTCAAAGTCTTTTTAATCTTTGTTGGATTTATCATAAAGTAATTTTTGTTTGGCGACACACACAATTAAATTTTCCATTTTGTTCAGGAAACTGCAAGAATCCACATGTCTTCCCAGTCGTTTTTCATCGGTCAATGTATTTTTTAACACACGTCAAATCGGATCAAATCAAACTTGTTACGATTCCAAAATTGACGCATCACCGTCGTATGACAATTACGGACTCAGTGTGCAAGGTGCAATAGGGAATGAAAATGATCGTTTTTTCCTGTTTAGATGCACGTTAAAGTCGGATGCGTTATTGGATCCAGTGTGCAAAGGCCTTAAATGCGCACAATTTCAATTTTGCTGTAGTAATTTAGTATTTTAAAACAATACACATTAAAAGTATATTTTGTGTTGCTGATCTATAATACTGTTTGAAACATGTTTAGTGAACTGAAATATTTGGTAGAAAAGGTACCCTATTAGTTTACGGTAGCTTTCTAATGCGTCAGTTTTCATTTTTTAAGAACCTGGACATACAGTAAATAAATAATACTAGAGAGCCAGCAAAGAGTTTAAGTTTCCAGGGTCAACCGCATTCTCCACCATGCTCTATCTATAGAATGACAAAGGCTGTGGGGATTTCAGCATTCAGAGATAGTTTATGAGGTTCCTGGAATGTGCATTACAAATGTCAAGGCAATCTCAGAGACCACAACCTGTAGAGGTCAAGGCAATATCTCGAATTGTGGGATTTTGAGGTGAAGGTGATCTCCAGAAACTTGTGGTGAAGAGGATTAAGTTATCAGCACCACAAGAAGTAAGAATCCATGTCTGTGCAAAGAGATCTGGGGATGCATAGTGTTTAAGAACAATTTCTAGATTGTAAGGATTCAATGAATACAGGACACAAACAACCTCTGTAAATGTAATGCAGTTTTATAACTTTAGAGTGTAAACTTAGGCTCTGGTACGTTCAATTAATATAAACAGAGATGGATATAAATAACACCACTGGTGCACCAAGTGAGCCCAGAGACTTCAGGGGTAAGGTGATTAGAAGCAGTGGCGGGGGTGTGTACTTAATTGTCACTTAGTGGTTTACAACCCAATACCTTCACCGCTGCATAAAAGGGCTGTGAAAATATTTACATTTGAGTGATCAATGACCTATGTGTGGCACTGGCTTTTATAAGAATAATGGGACTCAACAAGAAGGTAAATTTAAAGTGGAATACAAACCACATATTTGATTTAAAAAGCAATTTGGAACTGGAATCTAAAGTTTGAGAAACGTTCAGCTCACGAATGGTGTGGTGCTCACAAGAATATAAAATGGAGACCTGACCTGATTCTAAGCAGGAAATAAGACTGCACTCATTCAATGAGCTCAGAGTTGTCAGTTATAATGTAATTGAACAAGATGAGACAATTAAAGGCTATGATAAAGTTGAAAGTAAATAATAAAATGGTATATGAGCTAAATATGAATATGGATCAATGGATAAAGAGAGAACTAATAAGAACATGATGAACCTATGACCAGCTTCAATATAACTTAATGAGGTAATGCTGTATATCTGCAGTGCATCACAGGACAAAGACCAAACAGAATGTAAAAGGGCAATATATTTGAACCTTGAATTGTGTAACCTAAATCTAAAATGTATTGAATACAATCTGCTATTCCTACTGATTGGAAACAACTATTGTATGCATGCAGTATATTACATATATGGTTATTATATACACATTTAAAAAATAGATTCCTTTTTAAGGTACTTAAAAATACAGGTGTAGGCTTGTGACAGAAATATAATGAGTTTTGGTTGTAAATCTCCCTCCCGACCTGTGAGGGCGCTAAACAGCGAAAGGGAAAGGCTTTGGACGGGCTGGCCTGACAGTTCTTTCCCCGGGCCGGGAAGTCGGTCAGTCTGGAAGAAGGCTAGACTCTGTTGCAGGAACGTATTGACCCAGAAAGGAAACAATGTAGCAGCTGCAGACAGTAGAGACAGCTGCACTTGTTTACCAAGGGGTCATATGTAATAGCATAAAGGGGACGTAGGATCGTAAATCTTTTCCTTAGCTTGGTTCAGAGTGACACGGAACTGGAATGACCGGGAGAGGTCCCCTGTGAATTAATTGTGAAAAGTATTCATGAGTGTTTTGTTTGTTTTTGTCGCTGTTAGTAATTGTCTTTTGTGTTGTAAATTCACTAGACGGCTAACATGTCTCCGGAGCTGTCGCCTTGGGCCAGCACTACCCGGTACAACATTGCACTACAGTCACTGTTTAAATTGTTATCACCCACCACCAACACTACTGCACAAACCCAGACTGGTGTATTGTATTGTATTGTGAGGCAGATAATGTGTACTATTATTTGGTTTGCAAAACCAGTTATTATTGTTTCCTGCCGTGCTCTACACATTGGTGTGTATTGCCGGGGGATTATTGTTTGGTCGCTTTACCGGGTGTTTTAAAAATAAAACAAACCCCTTTTCCAAACTGGATTACAGTTTTCTCTGAGTGATTATTTCTGCACTGCATCACCCCTACACCTGTTTCTACTCAGCAGCCACTTTGCCACAAGGCTATATACTGTTTCAGTTGGAATTCTTCAAAGGACCTATATATATATATATATATATATATATATATATATATATATATAATATATATTTGTAGGCACTTCCCCTTTGAGTGTAAAGTGAATAATGCAATTGGGAGCGACTGATCTTGGCCCATCAAACAGTAAGGATAAGAACACTTTGCATTATACTGCTGTTTGGCCTGGTAGTATCAGAAATTGATATTTGAACAGAACATTGTGTGGGGAAGGATTAGTAGTCATTTTGCATAACTGATTTTTCAGACATGTGTAGCAGCCACAAATGGTCAATGCTTTCTAAAGTAACACCTGCTACAATAAATAATGTATGTGTTTGGCATTTCCAGTAACAGCAAAATAAGTCATTGAGGCTCAGTCTGTAGTAAGTCAATAATTCAAGTATGTCTCGTCCCTTTAGATTTTTTAAAAATTCTCAGATGTATTTAAATGGTTTAGACTAAATTGAAATTGTTTTTGTTACCAATACATTGTCTTATATGATCTTTTCTTTAGAAAGTATCCTACTTGGTGATTTAACGGCCAGGTGTCATCAGTTTCCCTTTACCATTTGATACATGTGGAAGTGTTTACAAATACTATATTTTGGCAGCACCTGCTAACAGCAAAATGAAACAAAAATGTAAAATAACAGCAACACAAAACGAACACACATTACAGCAAGCTCAGGAAATGTCAATTAAGTCATTGTGTTGTACTCTCTCAGTGGCGTAGACAGGCATAGGCAGGGTACACAATTGTGTACAGCACTTTCAATGTGGGGGCAACGTTTTGAAAGTTTATTTTGTATGCTGATTTTTCACTTCAGCTTAACCCATAAAATGCCTACATATTTGAAGATTACTTTGAAAGATTCCCACATACTTTGCTTTAACCAAAACATTTGCAGCCACGCTAGAATATCTAAGTTTATGCAAGATGGTGGGATGGCGTTGGCTTCAAGGCAGTACTGCATGGAGTACTCTGCTCATTCTGCTCTATGAGTCGTTATTGTTAGTCAGCATCGATTGCTCATTAAAAATGATTCTTTGACAAGAAAAATTATTCTGGAGCCAGAAAGTAAAAGGAAACAATTGTCCGGTCAACATCTTAGCAGCTTTGCATACAAAGTTGAAATTCCTGCCTACATGCCTGCACTCTCTTACCTCTTCTTAGTAATCAAAATGATTACTGCTTCACTAGATTTACTTCAGAGTTCTGTGTGTCTGTATATGTGGAGAGGGCCTGTTGTCTGAGAATTATAGACAGACACAGGAGGCTACTAAGGAAAAAAGAATAGCTGACAATGTATGATCCAAGCCTTTGTAAAACTACAGTAAAAGAAACCATAACAAGGAATAATAAGGAGAGCAGAATTCAAATAGACACTTGTCAATAAAGAATGTGGTCTTTTATTTTTGAAGTCTATTTTATCCCAGAAATGTTTTAAAAACTCTTTGTGAATAGTCTGGCAAAGTGGTTGCTGATTATGTACAGGTGCAGAGGTGATGTAGTGCAGAAATAAACAAACGGAGATTTGTAATCCGGTATGGAAAATAGACGTTTTATTTTCATTATAATCCAGGTCTGGTGACCAAATAATAAACTCCGGTTATACACAGCGATGCGTAAAACACGGTGAACAGTAACAGGGATTGCAGCCCTAAACAATAAACACGGTATCTCTCCCACAATATACAACCACGGTCACCAGTCCTGGGTGCGTGCTGTAGTGCTCGTGGTGGGGGATACAGTTTAAAGAGTGACAAATAATGCAGTGCTGTTCCGGGTTCAGTGCTGGCGGCTCTTAGAGACAGCTCCGGAACGTGTTAGCCATCTATAAACACACAAGTAACAATTACAGACAAGACAAACACTCACAATACTTTTAATACACAGTGCACGGGTCCTTCCGGGTCTATTTCGAAACCAAAAAGCAAAGGAAAAGATTTACAATTCTCCAGCCCCTTTTATGCGATTATGCATGACCCCTTGGTAAACGATTGCAGCTGACTCTATTGCCTGCAGCTGCTACCTCGTTTACCTTCCAGGTCAATACGTTCCTGCAACGGAGTCTTTTTCCAGGCTGACTGACCTCCCGACCCAGGGAATGAACTGTCAGGCCAACCTGTCCAAAGCCTTTCCCTTTCGCTACGTAGTGCCCTCACAGGTTGAGAGGGAGATTTACAACCAGAACTCATTATATTTCCGTCACAATAGTCATGTGTGTTGAACAGAACTACAAACAAGTTCTTTTCAGTCTGTGTTTGAAATCACCTCCGTTCAATGCAAATGCTAAACATAATAAACTTATAGTTACTGTGTGCAGTCTTCTGCTTTCTCAGCACAGATTTTGCTTTCACGCCAGGAGATAAATATAGGTTTTAATTCACTCTCCTCTTTTTCTCTTAACACTTGTTGGTACTCAGACTGCAATTCTACCATTATTTTAACTTTCATTATATTAAGAGAGTTACAGCTTTACTGCAGGCATTGCTCATTCTGCTGTGTCTAAGGAGCTATTATGTGATATTTGATATGGTGTATGAAAACTAAGGGAACAAAAATTTCCATGGGAACCATCAATTGTAAGAAAGTCAGTGAGTAGAACATTTCTTTTTTACAGCCTTAACTTAAGGCAAACCTAAACATTTCTGAGTGTATTGATCATACTGCCTAAAGGTTGATTTAAAAAAAAAAAAAAAATTGACATTAATTTCTAGAAAAATGCCATCCTACACACGACAGCAATACACCTGTTTTGGCTGTACATAGAAACACCATCAGTCACTGTCTTTACATAATAGAATGCCTGATTATGTAAAACAAAGCGGGAAAGAAGGGTTAAACATGATCCTACATTTGTTTGGATATAAAATGAATTTCACAAAAATAAAAATACATTCTGTAATTAAAAATCAAAGCTGATTGTTTTCTGTAGTGTATATTTGGTTGCAATTACTGTCAAGCCAAATTGTGGATGTATTTATTTATTTTTAAGTGACTATTGCAGTGTGAGCCAGCTGTTTAATGACTGGTAGCCAATCACTACAGTGTAACATTAATGATTTAGAAACTCCTTGATACCACAACAGGCAGGCAGTTGGAATCATTAAGTTCCTCCTCACACAGTTAAATAAACAGGTCCTGCAATATTAACATGTAAATCTTATTGAATGAGAGGAGTTATGGACTTAGATTAACCTAGATGGGAATATTTTTCTTTTTTTGGTGTATTATCAGTCTTTATATATATATATATATATATATATATATATATATATATATATATATATATATATATTCATTCAATTCTTTATATGCCCACATAATCAGCATATAATATATTTGTTTAATATCAATATTTCCTAACTACAACATAAACGTAATAATTACTGCTTATGGCTCCAGCCACATTCCCACGTGTTTTTGCAGGAAGGAATTTAGCCCCCTCCCTAACCACCCAATATTCCCCACAAACCCATCCACATTCCTCCCTTCATGTGCGCAGCACACATGGCCGCCATCGGCAACCCCCCCCCCCCAAAAAAAAACACCAACCCCCTCTCTTCATGCCCCTCTTTCCCCACATGGATTCTTGTGGGCAGGTAGGTGATCAGGGCTGTGTTGGTCTCCTCACCTTCTCCTTCTGCTGGGGTGTCCCCAACGTTGCCAGCGGTGCAGTGCACTCCAGCAGTGGAAATGCTGACAAAGACACCCGGGCAGCAAGAAGAGCCACAAGAGCGCGGGGTAGCTGTCCAGCGGTTCTCCCTTTTTGGTGCTGGAGATGGCTCCTTTGCTCGTCTCCGACAAAGGCTGCTCCTCCCCTTCTTCCTCTTTGGGGCAGGTAGCTGGGGCTACCTACAGCACAGTACAGCACCGTACCTTCACCATCACAATTATAAACTAACTAGTGATCACCCTTTTTATACACCTGTGGCATAATTAATCATGCAATCATTTATTCAATGTACGGCTCCAGCCACATTCCCACGTGTTTTTGCAGGAAGGACTTTAACCCCCTCCCTGCCAACCCAATATTCCACACAAACCTGTGCACTGACAGGGCTTTCACCCTGCCACACCTATACACTTAAGCCAAATGTGCTGTTTGTCATTTCTGATGCTTTACAAAAATAAATATAGAACATAACCACAACCACCATAAAGCAAAGATGTGTCAGGAATCTGATAGTGAGGGCAGTTGCTTAAACTCATCCCTTTCACAAGGAATGTGCAAGCAACACATGTAGAAACCGTGATTGTTAATGTTGAGAATAACAAACACAGAGTTTTGAGTTTCTATCTTAATTTAGTTAGTGTGGATAAGGTATAATTGAAACAGCTGTGTCTAGTCACATTATTATAAACCTGCCAAACATTAACTAGCATCATCTTTTTCAAAGGAAGGAAAACTATATTGGATTCCTAGCACATGATAATTATTAAAAGTATCCAAGTGAACGCATGCTCATCTCAATTACTGTTATGTGTCAAAATAATTATTCCAACCTTTGATCAAAATCAAACTTAAGTTTTCAGATTTCAAGTTAAATCATTTAGGTAATATGTGTCTGACCATTATTGATATTCTGTTTAATAATACACTTAAGTGGTATACAGTACATGTATATTCATTATGATGTCCCCCTGTTTTCCCCAAGGACTAAATAGGAAATATCTTCCAGCTATTTCCTTACACACACTAATGGCCTTTATTACTGAATTTAGCTCTTTTAAAGGTGGAGTGCAATGATTTTTCATTTTTTTTCAGAATTCACTTGTATAGTACTGTTGGTAGGTCAATAAAAGTATCTGTGTAGTTTTAAAGTATAGGTTTTTAACAACTCTGAAGTTGACACCTCTATGAAAAGCTCAGCTCACTCCACGCTGCGGCTAATTTATGTGTGACGTCACACCAGGACAAGCTCACCATCCCGCCCGCTGCTTTCCTGCATTACCGCTCATCAAAACGCACCCAGGGGAAAGGTGCCATGGTAAATAGGTGTGTAATATATGGCTGCTCCAACACAGCAGAGCCATTGGTATCTCTCCACGAGTTTCCTAAAGAGCCGATACTATGCTGGCAATGGGTGAAGTTCATGAGGAGGACCAGGGATTGGGATGCTAAGCCCAACAGCAACGTTGCATCTGCAGCACCCACTTTACCACAGCTTTATTAATTTAGTGATGTTAAAGATGGGTGCTGTTAAAAAAAAAAAAATTAAATAAGGATGCAGTACAATCCATTTATCCAGATGGTACCTGCAGGACAGCAGCATCATCTTCTTCTAGTAAAAAAAGGAAAATCACCCGGGACTCGAGTGCCTGCCAGGAAAAGGGAGGTGCAGAGGGTAAGGGCATGATCCTGTCATTTCATTATAATTATCTCTTACTGTTTGATGAAAATATGCATAAAGTGACACGATTATATAGCCAACAACCTCCCATGTACATTATTAATAAATAATGTGATAAAATGATCACGTTATGTCACGTTCTTGTATGCATTCCTGTGCAGTCTCTCGATTTCGTTGGGACATTCCCGCGTAAGATCTTCTGCCTCCAGATTATTTAGATCACCACTCTTAACATAAACTTCAACTTTATTTATTTATTATTATTTTCCCCATCCGACCTGCAAAAATGTCTTAAGCTACTTTATGATGTTGATGTAGGCCTTTTCAGATTCTAATAGGCTACAAGTTATGAATAAAGTATTATTTACTGTATATGTAAGAATTATTATATTGATTTGTTCGGAGAAAGTTGTGCAGTAAGTCTGAAAAAGGAGACCTCTGGTTCCCATATTTTCATAAGTTGACAGGTATTACTGCGGCTGATCTGTTGCCACGGAGATCTGACGCACTCTTTGTCTACAGTGAAGAAACAAGAGACTGGCTATTTTGTATGGAGATCCTGAGCTAGGAGAACACACCTTTTTTTTGTTCTTTGTGTCTTGAAACAAAGATGTTAGAGTCTGTATTCTTTTTTGTTTATTTGTTTATGTTTAAAGGGTGTCAGCCGACCGAGTTTCTAAGAACCTTTGCTGCAAGGCATAGCCTACATAGACATGAATGTTATCAGGTTGTGTGTGTGTGTATGTGACGCTGTGTAATTGACTGTACTATTATCTAAAGTCTGGTGTTACCTCAAGTAAATCCTATCACTATTGAACATCTTATTATATAAAAAAATGTAACAATAACAAAAACTTTCAGAATACTTCACGGTCTATGTCTTGTTTTTACTGTGAACCTGAACAATAAATGCTCAATTTTTTTGCAATCTGCCTCTTTGTTGTTTTGTATACTTCCTATCAGTCACTGATGTTCTGCCCAGTTAAATAACTGTGCGGGAGATAATTAGAGGTCCCTTCCCTTTATTGAGAGTGACGTAGTCGAAACATACAATTGATAATGTAACCTCTTGTTTGATTAATAACTAAATTCCAGTCACACATTACAGCAGGGATGCATAGATGCAATAACCAAGCGATATTCTTCAAAATAAATTCACTGTCTGAATAAGGATGCTTGGCACAAGCTTTTCACTAAAAGCAGGCGTGAAAATAATGCCAAGAAACTAATTCAAATTAAAAAATCTGAAACTGTGACACAAAAACAACTGTCATGTGCTACTCTACCATCAACAGACTACAACAAACCATGAAAGAGAGAGAAGTACAAATGTAAACAAGCTTTTTTTTTACATTATGAAGCCAACATAAATGAAGCACAAGACCAACATTTCTGATCTGATTTAAGATGCTAAAACACTGGAACCGGTAAAATCGCTTTTACTTCTGTCCTCCATCTACTACGACTACATGTCCTGGTGTGACGTCACACACGCTCGCTCACCCGGGTAGAGGTCTTGAAGGTTTTTGAAAACGGTCAAACCACAAATTTGCCTTTCTTTCCACTTTATAAGTAACGAATGTGAATGAAACTTTCAGGACATGTATAGAAAGTTTAGCTGCACTCAACAATGATTTTTTATGTCATTGCACCCCACCTTTAAATCACCCACTAAAATAGAGATAAGAACATAAGAAAGTTTACAAACGAGAGGAGGCCATTCGGCCCATCTTGCTCGTTTGGTTGTTAGTAGTTTATTGATCCCAGAATCTCATCAAGCAGCTTCTTGAAGGATCCCTGGTTGTCAGCTTCAACAACATTACTGGGGAGTTGGTTCCAGACCCTCATAATTCTCTATATTAAAGTGCCTCCTGTTTTCTGTTCTGAATGCCCCTTTATCTAATCTCCATTTGTGACCCCTGCTCCTTGTTTCTTTTTTCAGGTCGAAAAAGTCCCCTGGGTCGACATTGTCAATACCTTTTAGAATTTTGAATGCTTGAATCAGATCTCCATGTAGTCTTCTTTGTTCAAGACTGAATAGATTCAATTCTTTTAGCCTGTCTGCATATGACATGCCTTTTAAACCCAGGATAATTCTGGTCGCTCTTCTTTGCACTCTTTCTAGAGCAGCAATATACTTTTTGTAACGAGGTGACCAGAACTGAACACAATATTCTAGATGAGGTCTTACTAATGCATTTTAAAGTTTTAACATTACTCCCCTTGATTTAAATTAAAAACTTTTCACAATATATCTGAGCATCTTGTTGGTCTTTTTTATAGATTCCCCACATTGTCTAGATGAAGACATTTCTGAGTCAACATAAACTCCTAGATCTTTTTCATAGATTCCTTCTTCAATTTCAGTATCTCCCATATGATATTTATAATGCACATTTTTATTACCTGCATACAGTACCTTACTCTTTTCTCTATTAAATGTAATTTGCCATGTGTCTGCCCAGTTCTGAATGCTGTCTAGATTATTTTGAATGACCTTTGCTGCTGCAACAGTGTTTGCCACACCTCCTATTTTTGTGTTGTCTGCAAATTTAACAAGTTTGCTTACTATACCAGAAACTAAATCATTAATGTAGATTAGGAATAGCAGAGGACCTAATACTGATCTCTGTGGTACACCACTGGTTATCTCGCTCCATTTTGAGGTTTCTTGTCTGATCAGTACTTTCTGTTTTCTACATATTAACCACTCCCTAATCCATGTGCATGCATTTCCTTGAATCCCTACTGCGTTCAGTTTGAGGATTAATCTTTTATGTGGGACTTTGTCAAAAGCTTTCTGGAAATCTAAATAAACCATGTCATATGCTTTGCAATTATCCATTGTCGATGTTGCATCCTCAAAAAAAATCAAGCAGGTTAGTTAGACACAATCTCCCTTTCCTAAAACCATGATGACTGTCTCCCAGGATTTTGTTACCATATATGTAATTTTCCATTTTGGATCTTATTATAGTTTCCATAAATTTACATATAATAGAAGTCAGGCTTATTGGTCTGTAGTTACCTGGTTCGGTTTTGTCTCCCTTTTTGTGGATTGGTATTACGTTTGCAATTCTCCAGTCTGTCGGTACAACCCCTGTGTCATGAGACTGTTGCATGATCTTGGTTAGTGGTTTGTAAATGACTTCTTTCATTTCTTTGAGTACTATTGGGGGGATGTCCGGCCCTGGGGATTTAAATGAACAGGAAGTTATTTTGAATTATTTTAAAACGATTTAGATATATCTTTAAATAAACATGACATAATTTAGAGAGATCTTAAAATGATATACAGATACCTCTAAATGACAGTTTGGCATACCATACTAACAAAATCCACATGATTTACAGATATCTACATATTATGCGTAAATCAATTTGAGATATCTTTATTTCATTTTTAAATAGCTCAAACTGATTTACATATATCTTAAAACAAAATGTTTGAAATATTTGTGTAATTAAATTTGAGATATCGCCGAATGTTTTACAGATACAGTATCTTTAAATATTTGAAGATATCCTAAATTGGATTTTCAGAAATCTCTAAATTATAATTGGGCTTGCCATAGATCCTTGTATGCTCCTAGTGATGCATCAATACTTGTGCACCTATGGAGAAATACACTTTTAAGAGGACTATTATTTTGTGTTGATTGTGCAATATTTAGGCAGTATCAATTAAGATTAGTTTTTACTTGATTTCGAGCTGACCTTATTGATTCATCTTCAATAACCCCCCATAGTTTCAATCCAAGGTTTCTTATCATGTAGATAAATAATGGTACATAACTGTTTGTTTGTTTTTTGCCTTGCTGTCTTAACATGTAGCCTAACCTAGTTTGATACAAACAAGACCTATAGAGTCCTTTAAAATACCAGTTCTATACAGAATGAACTAAATAACTGACTTTACTGCAACAATATTCTAGCCACATTGCAGTATAAATTATATGCATTTGTCAGCTTCTGAATTTATAATGTTTTTGTTTCTATATTCCTCTCTTTTGCAAGTTGGTACCCCGCTGTCTGTCAGTCATTAGCTGCATTTACATTAACTGAACAGTAATTGATTAATTGTGTAAGAGCTTAATTTTCCTGTTTAATCTACTGACACCGTACTTAATTGCATCGCAACAACATTAAGGGATACAAAAATCAATCACTTTGAATGTGGTTGTTGTAAACATGGCAAATGCATCAGTGTTTTGCTGTACACAGGGTAGAAATCAACCATGATGATGTAACTGAAAGAGGTTAATCAAAGTAATAACATAGAATTAGATCATATTATTGAAGCACTGCAACTACAATTCTACAGTATTGACTGTTCACATAAGAGTTTAAAGCAAAGCTACTCTGCTGTAGATTAATTGAATCTGTGATTACCTGTTTAAAGTAATTACCAGTGATCTAACATAGAACTAATTTTAATCAGTCATAGTATTAAATGGAAACTGATGAAAAAAAAGTATGGATGAGTCATCTTTGAAGAAATCAGCATTCTGTGTGACAAACTGCAGTATTAAATTATCCAGAAGTTTTAGACGTGATTTGGTTTAAAAGATTGAACTAATTGCATTGTTAATGTTGTCTTCTTTTTCCATATGTCACACTTTTCATATAGGGAAAAATACCTGCATTGTGTAACAATGCCATGAGGCCATGCTGCCATTAACAGTAACAGTACCACTCATAAGCAGTATGTGCTGTATTCAATTAGGTGTTTGCTACAAATCTACACTGTTTCATAGTTTCACGACTAATCCAGGGGACCTGTTTTAAGGTGAGATTCAAACAAATCATCTCAAGTCTCTCAATGAAAACCCCTGATTTGGAATCCTATTGTCACTTTCCAACATTGACCATGCCAGCATACACAAAGGAAACATAACCACCATAAACTCAGTTGTTTACAGCACTATAGTAACCTGTATGTAGTTATTTGACAACAGTGTTTTGTAGAATGATGTCCCATATACAGTTAAGCAGGACCCTGCTAATCAACAATCGCCAGACTATTTGTAATGTTCCAATACCACTAAATACATTATATACTGTATAGAGAATATTCCACCACTGACAAAGATGTACTGTTTATTTTCAATTTTTTTTAGTAACTCAAACACGGAATCATGAGTTGCCTGTGGGGAGATGGTTTGCTGTTCTTGTAACCTATAAGTCATGGGCATGATGGACCCAAAGTGAAAAGTCAGGGTGAGTAAAAGGATTGTAGAGAACCACTGTACTTATACAGTACCACTGAACCACTGTACCAATAGAGTGGGGTCGCCTTCAACAAGTGCTTCTAACATTCCATTCACTGCCTACTATTTGGTCCTAAAGCTATCGATACAAGTAGAAGACAAGCATTCGAAACAATCATCAACAAAACAAGACTGCTCAACTTACATGCACTGTAGAATCCTCGCCACTCAGCTATAATTCCATAATGATCAAGACCCAAGTTTGTACTGTCTTTCAAATCCCATTGAAGTAATGAGTAGGTGGTTGCTTTGATGAAAACCATCAACAAATAAAAATGCTCTCCTATACAATAAAATCCAATTACTTGCAGCACAGTACATAATCTGTGGACTGCAACACAATGCATTTATTTAACTTCTATTTTTGTATCCTCAGTGGTCTATGTTTGACACAGTTTAATTTAGAGTTCTCTCTTTAAAATACTTTTTTTAATTGCAACTTCAAACTAAGCTCCAGTGCTTCCATATTAAGGCAACATGAAATCTCCCAATGTGAGGACGATTAAGTTTTAAAAAAGCTAATTTCAATATAGCTTTTAGCTTCCTGCATCCCTTAATAGTTAATTAAATAGCATGGGAGCATAAAACTTCAAACTACATAACATGTAATGACTGACGTGAATGCTCTTTGTTTTGTGAAGTTAGACCTCTTAATAGCTAAAATGACTGTTGCAATGTCTTTTTTTTAATTGCAATTGTATTGTCTTCTCATCAGTGCCCATCAGTAACTTAAATATGCACAAACACATTGTGTAAGAGCTTTTATTGGAGAGCTTTTATTGGAGAACTTTTATTGTGTCGCACATGTTGAGTGGGTTTCTCGACATGAAGCCGTCACTTAACAGTCTTCATAACTAAGGATTTAAATTCAATGTCATCCCTTTTTAGCACAATTGACTGCTCCCCAAATCTGCACTTGAACTACATTTATTAACTTGTCTTCTATTATTTATTTTTTTATCTATACACACACCGTATCCATATCAACTTTCATTTTTTAAAAAAATAAATTTAGTCGTTGCCAATTATTTTTATTATTTTCTCCCCAATTTGGAAATGGCCAATTATTTTTAGGCTCAGCTCACCGCTACCACCCCTGTGCTGACTCGGGAGGGCAAAGACGAACACACGCTGTTCTCTGAAGTGTGTGCCGTCAGCCGACCGCTTTTTTTTCACACTGCGGACTCACCATGCAGCCACCCAAGAGCTACAGCGTCGGAGGACAACGCAGCTCTCAGGCAGCTTACAGGCAAGCCCGCAGGCGTCCGGCCAGTCTACAGGGGTCGCTGGTGGGTGGTGAGCCGAGGACACCCTGGCCGACCTAACCCTCCCTCCCCTGGGCGGCTCAGCCAATTGAGCGCCGTCCCTGGAAGTTCCCGTCTCGGTCGGCAAAGGAATAGCCTGGACTGGAATTCACGACGTCCAGACTATAGGGCACATCCTGCACTCCACGTGGAGCGTCTTTAATGGATGCGCCACTCGGGAGCCCCTTCACCTTTCATTTTCAAGACTATTATATTGTAAAAGAGTCACATATATCTTTTATCTTGGAAAAAACTAGCAGCAGGATTCAATTCTGTTGTACTGTATTACCCCATATGTATTGACATCTGTATCACATCATTTTTTTTTATCCGTTCAGAGTATATGCTATTTTTTCAAACCTGAAATATATTGTTGTTGGTTTCGCTTGTGTATTGAACTTGGATAATTAACAGAAGAAGCTATTAAGCGTTGTAGCAGGGCAGAAGAGAGCCCTGCACATAGTTAGTGGGGCAGGGTAAAGCCCTGCTGTTAAAATAAATGTATTGTGTTTATTATTGTATTATTATTTAAAAAGAAACGTGTTGTTTGGTTTATGTTTTGGTGCTGGTTGGCAGGGATGGGGTTAATGCCAAAAACATGTTTAGAATGTGGCTGGAGCCTTTTATTGAATTATTGTTTAATTTAGGTGCTTGTGATTAGTATGAGGTGTGCGTGTATATAACCTGGTGTTTTTCTGTGTCTGGGGTGGGTGTTTGGAAGGAGGAACGTGTGTGAGAGAGACAGGAAAAACAAAACCAAAAGTTATGTTATGTTTTTCATATGATTTTCCTAACAAAAAAAGGAATACCGAAGTATACATTCTTCAATAGCTTAATCTGTAGCAACATCATAAATATTTAAGAGGCCTTGACTGAGGAATGAGGTGTATGGTAAAGCATAAAAATAGTTCTCACTTTTTTGTCATGCTATTTTTGGTAGTACCTTTTCGGCAATTTGGGTTTAATGTAGTGTTTTCTTTTAGGGAGGTCAATTCCTAAATCATTTATTGATGGAAGAGTTGAATATGGGAATTGTGTTTTTATATTTCTCCTAACGTTATTGAAATTGTAATAAGCCCCAGTGCATAAGTTCTGACTTACAGCTTTAAAGTTAACAAATGCTGTAGGCAAAAACCATACCAGATATAAGATACATTTCTACGTTATGTGCTAAGGATATTTTTATGCAGTTTTAACTTGCTGTTGTGTAAATATTATACTTAACATAAAAATGGTATCGTATACAGTATTTTAAAAATAAATAGAATTATGAAGCTGATGAAAACTGAATAGAAATGTAAACAGGAGTTGAAATTGTGAAGATTTGGGAATATGCATGGCAATTTGAGGGTTTGATCAGATAAGGTGCTTAAAAATAAATTATAAGATGTTACTTGGCTTTAGCTAGATGTTCCATGATAGACTAAACAAGCATAGCAGTATTTGCTGACCATGATCATTGATTACATGGAAATATATATTGTCGGCTATGTCTAGAGCAGGATTATGGTAGAACTGGATAGTGTGAATCAGAATATTTATTCGGTATAGTAAAGGCAGAAAGCTGCTGAGGAAAATTTAAAAGGGGTGAGCATGGCTCAAGGAAGTTAATCTTTGGATAAATGAGGTAATTCAAATCCAATCAGACAAGCTAGTGCAAGGTTTGAAAGTTAATAAGAATCTTCTAAAGTACACATACATACAAACCCTAACCAGTTATCTCATGGAGGCATACTGTTAGCTTTTGAATTTGTCAGGGCTAGAGCTGCTTCAAAAAGCTACATGCTGGTCCAGATGTAGAGCGAAATGAATGTACCGGTACATTTTGATACATTTTGGACATATATGTACGCTTAAAGCATAAGCGTTAAACTACCTACCTTTTTTTTTATATGAAAGTGAATTTGGGAAGGTACAAGAAATACTGTGTTCATAATAAAATGTATGGCTATGTGTTTGTGAACGTGTCCAGTATGTTTCATAACATTATCGATTGAAACGACTTATGTAATTACTAAACACAGCATAAAATATATAATGCACAAATTGAATGGATGTTCACATTCAATTGTTACACTAAAACCATATCTCCATTCCATTTGTGCTTAGGTAGCACAACTACCAATTACAAATTAGAGTTTGCTGCAGAGGTCTAGAATACCCAGAGCTTTATGACAGAGGTCATCACAATTATAAAGATACAGATTTGAAAAACAATATATGGGAGTCCATTTTGAAGGAACTGGATAAGCCTGGTATGTATGATTTATTGCTATATGTGTTGGAATACTGTCGGAATACTCATAATTTCCACATCATGTTGATGAATACGTACCAGTCTTGATCATAGTTTTGTCAATAGTAATTTTTAACAGTTGTATCAATCGCCTCTGTGTCACTTCTAGTGTGTATGGTCATGTCGCCGTGAAAGTATCTCATCGCCAATTAAAAAAATGTGTCTGGCGTGGGGCAGCCTTAACTTGTTGCTTGACACCTGCATGTTTAAATGCTGACATACCCTTGCATATTGGCGTATATAATTGGTTCAATTCAGTAATAAAGGACACTAATGGAACAAGTACGCAATATCAATTTCACAGATATTTGTATGTTCTTATTTCATTCAGATTCAGAATATATGTTAATGTGTTATTGTCAGTGCAGGTACAGATATACAGACTAAATCATTTTGATCAGTTGATGCAATGTGTTTTGTTTGTTTAATAAATATTTATGCTATGTAAATGATATGTATCATCAAGCTGACATGCTCTGGCAAGTTTCAACCAATGTATTCAAAGCATTTGATGCATTATATTGTTAAAGGATCAGACAAGATATTTAAACGTGTTGATAGCTTTGTTCCATAAAAGCAGTTGTTAATCAACACCCTACATTAAATCAGCCACAAGTTTACAGTTCATTTTTGTGGGGTTATATATTGGTGGAACACATAAATCTGATGATCATGTAGTAAATACAACTTTAATTGTCATGACTGAAATTATTGTAAACTACTAAGTATCATGCATTGTTGGCAAGTATATCAATATTCAAAATGAATCATTAAAATTCAGCCCAATTAAATAGGAATGGGTACCTTTTCTATTTAACCTCTGTTACGCTGTATTCACAAAACACTTGCAAGCATCTTGGGATTGCATTAGGAACACTTTAATTAGCTTGAGAGTTCTGTATTTTATATTCATGCTACTCAATGGCCTTGATCAACACACTGTATATAGATCTTGAATCATAAATTATATATATATATATATATATATATATATATATATATATATATATATATATATATATATATATATATATTGTTTTTTATCCTGTAACTCAGTATGTTTACATCACCCCAAGTTTATATGTACTAGAATCCCATATAGGCTATATTTACAACAAGTTTTGGTGCCCGGAATGGAACATTCTTTTTTGATATCATCATACCATCATTGTACTATACTTTTCTAGGTTTTGGATTTTTGCATTTTTTAGTGTGGCACGTTTAGACATTGTAGGGCAGCGCCAGTCTTACTGAGCCAGAAATGCACATCCTTATCTCCTGTAATCCTGCTGCTAGTCTGTATAGCAGAGAGAATGCTGGATTAGTCTGTTGAATTGCAAATTCGTATCCCACATCATTCTTTTGAATATGGGGCCCATTTTCATTATTAACAAGTCACAGATCACATATCTACAGTACTGTAGTGTGCTTGGAAGAACAACGACTCGTAGTAATGCATTCATAAATCTGTTAATCAACAAGGACGATCATTTCCAATTTAGATGGTCCTCCTATAGAATACATTTGTTATACATTGTTTTAATTGTGTAGGCTGGTTGTGCTGATACATGAATGCCAAAATGACATTGATAAAAAGACAAGCATCTGGTTTACTGTAAGACATCTTATGTGTACGGCTGTTACCTAGTCAGTAGCATACAATTGTGACAAGAACAAAAAATGAGTGGAACTTTTTAGAAAATCATTCACACTTGTGAATATTGGGTTTCTGTTCAGTCTGATGCTATGGGGTTTCTTAAAGAGTAAGTAGCTGGGTTCAGAAAAATATAGCGTTATACATCCCCACGTGTTGCTACAACTGTTTAAATAACATACCTATAATTTTTCGTTTCATTGTTAACATCCCTACAGCTTTTTAAACTTTAAACTCTGTTTCAAAGCTCTTTTCAAAATGGCCGCTCTAGTGCACTGGTAGTGTAAGGATTATTGCCCACATTGTCAAACAGGTAGCACAGCAATAACAATCCATGATGTGGTACGGAACATAAAAGACAGAGCATTTGTTAGGTTTTTATTTATTTTTTTATTTTGTTAAATCACTCTTCCTGTAGTGATTTTGAGGACAGATCTCAAACCCCAGTGCACTAGAGTGGCCATTTTGAAAAGAGCTTTGAAGCAGAGTTTAAAGTTAAGTGCATATTTTAGCAGTAAATCAATATGTGTGAAGCTAACTGATTGAAATAAATCATAACAAATATATGGGATGTGACAGTTTGATCACTTGACTTATCTGTCCTTCCACTCTTTTGACCTTGAGTGCGAGAATTGTTTCAATTTGTGCCAATACGAAAACATTAAGGTTGTGCAACTACTGAATTGCTTAGCCTAAGACAAATAGACACATATTACAATCCATATGTTAAGCATATCAAATATGTTTAAAATATTACACAACTGTTCCTTTTTCAGAAATAAAACGTGTGTGTGTGTGTGTGTGTGTGTGTGTGTGTGTGTGTGTGTGTGTGTGTGTGTGTGTGTGTGTGTGTGTGTGTGTGTGTGTGTGTATTAGGGCAGCAGTGTGGAGTAGTAGTTAGGGCTCTGGACACTTGACCGGAGGGTTGTGGGATCAATCTCAGGTGGGGGACACTGCTGCTGTACCCTTGAGCAAGGTACTTTACCTAGATTGCTCCAGTAAAAATCCAACTGTATAAATGGGTAATTGTATGTAAAAAATAATGTGATATCTGTATTATGTGATATCTTGTAACAACTGTAAGTCGCCCTGGATAAGGGCGTCTGCTAAGAAATAAATTATATATATATATATATATATATATAAAATGCAAACTATAGTTTACATAATGTTTTAAATTAAGCAATATATGACGTCTACCTTACTGCAGCCTTTGTGGTGTAGATGAAATGGAAACATGTTTCAACATTAACATCATATTAAAATATAACATAAAAAAATCTAATTTGCATCATGTGTTGAATGTGCATGTATATGCAGTAGTTAATGTTGAAGTGCACATTTCGTGGCTTATTCTTTTATACTCGTCGTTATACCTCATCACCTTCCTTGTAATTTATTTATATGAGTTATGTTACACATTATCAACTACCATACTGTTACTTTAATAATGGCTGCATAAATTATTATAAACGATCTGTTCCTTGTCAAATGGTCCAGATCGAATGTCTTGATCTAAAACAAATATATCTTTCCAAACTGCTTCACGAAACACATTTTATATTGTATCTCTGGTACCTTAAAGTGAAATATTAAAGGCAAAAGCACTAATGATTTTCTGCATTATACTGTATGACATACAGACATTGTCTTTCGGCCTCTTACACCTACCTATTTTCTAAAAACGATAGTTATTGATCATCAAAAGCTCCTTGTACCATAGGGGAAGGCTCCAGGTGTGGCCAGCATTAGGGACACATAGTGCAGTTGTAACAGGGTCAGGAATGCCCTGTTCAAATTTATTTTACACTTGTATGTTTTTTTTTATAAAATGTATTTTATGATTTGATTAGTGCACGCTTTGTGTTGTCTGACACTTTTTGATAATTGATTTGTATCATGTTATGTTGGCTTCTCCACCCGCTTCCCTATGTTTGCCCTGTTGAGCACCTAGTAATTGAATTATTGATCAATTTACGCACCTGAATATAAATAGCACATGTTTTCACAAACGGCATGGCCATCCTGGGGTTTGTGTGTCTGTGCAGGAGTGGGAACGCAGTGTTTGGAGCGGGGAACAACGAGTGAGAGCGACTGAAATGGACCAGTAAATGGAGCATCCCGACAATAAGTATTGGGCTGATGGTATGCCGGTGTGGAATAATGAGTGCGAACGGCCCGAGTGTTTTAGCCTATTTGATAGTTGATTGGAGTCTAAGAAGTGCATAGAATAGGCTAAATTGTGATGCTGGTTTTTCTCTCTCGCTCTCTCTGTGTGTTCCCTCCCTGCACGGACATTGTGTGTGTGTGGTGTGGGTATTTGTACTTTTGAACCGTGGTATTGTTTTATTGATAGTTTTATCGTGTCTTTCAATGTGTATCTTCACTTTATTGCTGGGTAGCAGCGTTGTTGCATTTGTACTTTAATCCATGACCTCATTTAACGTGAACCTTGTTTAACTGCTTGAAATCTTGCTACCTGTTAGTAGGTTAATGGAATTGTCTTATTATACCAGTACCGTTTGAAACCTTGCGTTTCTATTGGAAGTTTATAATAAACAAACGTCTGCTAAAATGTATTTGTGATTTTCTTGGTGACCTTGTTCCTACATTTTTAGATCTGTTATCTGAATAAAAAGAACCTAAAGGATCTTCTATAATTTGTTCGGTGCCTTATCGCACTGAACTGGCGTAGTCAGGCTACATTAGTACTTTTACATTCAACACTTGCTACATCTTGTGATATTTAGGAATTAAAGGCAGGTTTGTGGTGCGTCTTTACGCTTCCTTCACTGGGGAGGCGCTACACAGTAGCAATGGCCTACATAGAACCGTGTCCTTAACAGATGTGTTTCTATAAACTCATGTAATTGCCAAGAGGAATGTATAAATCCCATGTGAAGTTTTCCACACCTGTTTAAACCTAATTTGATTATGATAAGCTTGGTAAAGTTCAAAAGAATGAAGAGTCAGCAGAAATGTACTATTTGTATTAAATTATGAAAGGAGAACAAAGCAGACTATTTTATAAATGAATAAACCAAACATAGTTACAGCTGCTTCACAGAACATTTACTCACCTTTTAATAATGATAATAAACAAACAGATACACAGGTGTTGTCTTGCTTGAACTAGATTACCAATTATCTTTTCCTCATGCAAACATCACCATTAAAAACAGAGCGGTTGTTTTTCTTTAGTAAACAAATATGGCTTCTGTGAAAAATGGCACATTTACAAAACTAGCATTCCCCTAAAGAATAGGCCCAATTTTTCTTTATACTGGATTCATAGATGGACTTATTATACATTCAGAGGGAGTCTTTGTCTGTGATTATTTTCACTTCAGTGTCTGATTCGTACTGTAATGGAATTGCATCCTAGTATATGCCTTCTGTTCGAATGTTGTTTTAAAAATGTGTCCCACTTACTGGAGGACCCAATCGAGATGGGTTAGACTGGGTAAATGTTTTTCAAAACAATCACATTTAGATTATGGTAGTTTTGATGAAAGCACCTAATAAACTTGTAAACGATTACGGGTCCCATTATATAATTAAATCAGAATATTTCTTCCTGACTGGCACTACTATTTATGAGCTATATATGGGAAGGCAGTCAGGGGCTATGGAGAGCCATTTTACGCTGCACTTCCAATTACAAAAGAATTGCTTGGGGATACTCATGCTTGGTTTTCAATGCATCTTTTATTAGACAATCCTTTGGTACATCATGTAGTCATCAGAGAATTCTATAACCTTGTCCAGAGTACTCATTTATAAGATATCTGGATACTAGGCACACAAATAATTTAACTGTAAGTTGACTTTATTTCCCATTCTCGGTTACCAGGGATAGAACCAAACTGGTATCAGCAGTTATAGAGATGTCTTTTTCTACGATAGGCAATTGTTTGATACCAAATAGATTGAAAAAGGCAACAATTTAAGATATTAAATGTATTTACAACTGTTTTTTTTTATTTGAACTTTAAACAATAATCGTAATTAAAAACATGTTTTCTTGCAGCTTATTTGAAAAAAATACTGTATGTATCGTAATGGAATTTCGAAATTATTGCACCAATGAAATATTTATATACTGCAATTATATACTGACAATGATATATGTATTGTAAAGGATGGTCAGCTTTTAAAATGAGGAGGAGGTATCAGGAAAGTGGGGATACTGATACTTTCCCCTCATAGAAAAACAAACAGAAAATAACAGTGACTATCGTAAG
Organism: Acipenser oxyrinchus oxyrinchus; assembly: GCA_030684275.1. NCBI lineage: Eukaryota > Metazoa > Chordata > Actinopteri > Acipenseriformes > Acipenseridae > Acipenser > Acipenser oxyrinchus. The sequence continues at coordinate 21,237,594 of CM060260.1, forward strand.
ACAGTCAAGACTACAAAACTCCAGTTCCCTGAATTCAGAGGGTAGCAGGAAGTCAGCTGACCTGGGAATAAGAGCTGGAGGATAAGAAGTATCCCTGCAGTGTACAGGTGTGGGTGTACGGATAAAGTATGTAAACATGTGTGCTATGTTGTTAAAGTCTGAAGACAAAGAAACATGGAGGAATATTGCAAGCTTGAAAGCCTGGATTGAAAATGAAACAAACAAAGGAACTGCGTGGATTTGCTTTGGTGCAGACAGCGAACATACACTGGATTCAAAATTCAGATCCGTTCATGAAGACACTAAGGAACTGTGAATAAAACATTTAACATATCTGATGGGAAAAGTGTTTTATAGTGTGTAACCGAAACTAAATGAGAAGCGTTGTAGCGCAACTGAATGTGGGACGTGCAGAGCTGTATGTGAGACTGGACTGTTTTAACAATACTTACCGGTGTAAATAACCAACGTGTACCCAGTTAAAAAACAGAAACAAACACACATCCGCATTAAAGAGCTGCAGACGGTATTAGAAGTTATACTATTCTGTTGAGTTCATTTGGGCTGTTGAGGGAGCCTACGACCAAGGGCTTATTGGAAACAAGGACTGTGTAAATAAGAAGAAGCATATAGTAAAAATACAGGCTGCCAGAAAACTGGGCACTGTGGAGTTCAGTTTTAAAGTACCCCACAAACTGTGGACTTGTTTTAAAAAGAGGACACTGCAGCCAAGAAAAAAATACACAACACAGGTGGCTTTGTGTTTATTTAGTATTAGTTGTGTTTGTTTAATTAAACGTGGATAGTGGGCTGCATAAAGGTTCTAGCTGCACTTCAGCTGAGGGCGCTCTTTTGTAACCTGGAAGAGAGAACAAGGAGATAAGTACTTAACGAAAGACTGTAAGCTTGGAAAACGTGGAGCCCAAGCTTACCAGCATACTTACCTGATTCTACAGGAACCTAACTTCTTTCCTGGGGGAAAATATACTTCCAAACTAACGGAGTTACCATTCCAAACCTGCAAAGGAGTACAAATACAGTTACTGAATCTGTTCCGAACAGATTACAAATTGCTTGCAATGCTGGTACTCACCTGGAAGGTATCGTGACCAGTAGAACCTCTTCGGACCTCCTGCAAGCCACTAACTACTGCAGCCCAAAAATACCGGACTATTCTTTGCTGTGGTAAATTTACCACACATTACCACTGTGACTGTGTTGTGGATGAAAACTGCCAGTTTTACCTCTGCAGAGAATAGCTCCCACAGGGCTAGGGAGGGAAAAGAAGAAAAGTTTAGTTAGAACCCAGTGGCGCAGGTTTTCTTTTTTGTGTCTCTGAAAATTAATCCTTGTTACGCTTCTTAAAACTTACCAGTTTATTGTACTGCTGTCGTCCTGTGTGCTCTCTCAAGCTGTCGGATTGGCTACCACACCAAACAATTGAACACAAATAGTTTGCAGTATCATAACTCGGGCTTGAAGTTTTGGGTTTGTTTTTTGATCACGTGACTTTTGAGCCAATTCTGTTTCCAAATTAAACTCAGGAGAAGCTGTTCATTACAAAACAATGACTTTGAACAGTGTTGGCAGCAAGCAATAGTTTGCAGCCCTAAAAGTAATTTTCTGTGGTACTGTCATTGATAGCACAGTTGCAGCGCAGTTTAAATAAGAGGAAATTGGCAGAGGAAATTGGGATTTTTTATGTTTGCATCAGAGCTTTTTTGACAGATGTATTTCATTTATATTTGACCGCAGTTCATGATAGGTATATATAATTTTTGTGGAAGACAATTGAACTTTCTTTGGATAGAAATAAGAAGATACAATGTATAGTTTCACTGAGTTAGATCCTACTTATCAGTCATTTGCACTTGGATAAGCAATGTGAATTGATATTTCATCGTTGAGTGTATTTTACAGTGGTCAAAACTGTGTAGAATCTCTTGCCTCTTGAATTTGATGTGAATCATTATCAGTGTTGGACTCTGTCTTCTTCGGGTGTTGTCAATTGCATGTCTCATGGAAAGAATTATCCATGCAGCAGCAGCAGCTCAACAGAAGTGTGTGTGTGTATAATAAAGCTGAAGCTCATTATAAAATTGAACTACTGTTCTTCATCTTACCTGTTAAAATGAAAATCCTTTAGTTTCAGCATTCACAAAACAAAGCTCAGCAATTAGTTTCCATAAGAATGTTTACAGCTTAGCCATATCAAACTGCTATAAAGACTAGTTAATTGTAATACAATTATACAAATATGTTTATTGGAAAACAGATGTTGAAAACACTTAGGGGTAGATGTATTAAAGTGTTGTGCTGTCGCAATAGTTGCAAACCAGTTGCAAATTAGTCGGAAGTCTAGGGTGATATGTATTAAACATGTGCAATTCTGCTAGTAAATTAGCTTTGTGGCAGCAGTTTTTCTTTGTGGTTCAGAGATGAATATGTAATTATGGGTGTTCCTGCATAAATTCGCAAAAAGGGTGCGGAGATGGTGCAAATGAGGGTTCACAAATATTATAATGAGATGTCCTAAAGCTGCAGACAATTGTGACACTTTTACAATTGCATCAATTTGTTCAGAATTTTTGAAAGCACGTTTTAAACAGACGCAATTGTTGCTGGCATTTCCCAGTCCGCTTTTTCTCGTGTGTTGCTAGTTGTACCTAATTTTCACTAAAGCAACTGAACAAATTTCTATGATATTTCTGTTTTTTCCAGCATGTTGGGAGCAATAGACTGCACACATGTGCCACTAACCCCTCCAGCTCATTCTAAGCATCTATATAGAACCATGATCTATTGTGTGTTAATTGTCTAGGCTACTAAGTATGCCAAGTTAAAAATAATAGTAATGGTAACACTTTATATTAAGGTGCTTATTAATGGTGTATAAATGTATAGTAGATGTGTAATAACTATGTTATAGAGTGTCAAAAGAGCATTGTAGATGGGTTTTAACCATACAATAGCCATAGACGGAATTACGTTTAAACTTCCCTGTAACAGGACGAGATCTGTGCTGGCTATCTGACGAATGCATGATCTTGTAGAGGAGGGGTCGGGAGACCTGTAAGATCTGCCTGTCGATCATGGCGATGACATGAAGAGGTTGGGTGAAGGTGTGTTCTCTCCCTTTCTCTGAGTGGTCGGGAGGCGGGTCTTGGGGGGTGCTTGACCTATAAAAACTGTGCTTTGTTCCATCTAGGAAGAACAACTGTGACAGCCCTGGTCGCGAGGGACTGGAGAAACAAAGAGGGACAGGCAAACAAGGCTGAGGAAGACAGCCAAAAAGGAAAAAAGAAAAAAAAAGGAACTGTAATTACATACCCAAATCGGGACGTGTGTAGTTAGCGTGGAAACCGTGGGCAACCCCATAGAGTATAGTAGTGGAATAGCAATCCGTGCGGGTAGCGACGGTGGGGGAACGCTGCAAGAGCAGCAACTTTCATTTGTAGTTTTGTTATTGTATTTTATTTTCCTTTTTACTTTCACCCTTTTGTTTGTAGTATTATTTGAAGCACCTGTGTGTGCAAGAAGTATACTGCTTCTCCTTTTACGATTGATGGAGGAAACCAGCAGCATAGAACCATCTTGTGGCGGAAACAATAAAGTACACGCCTTGTGTTTTCAACTACACTTTCTGTCTTGTGTCCAGTGAATTCCCACACCGTCCCACAGTCCCAAAGTACAAAAGGTGGCTAAAAACTAACCCCTTTATAAAAACGTAATTCTGTTTATGGCTATTGCATGGTTATAAACCATCTGGAATGCTTTATTAACACTTGATAACATATGTATTAAGCATTTATAAACATTAATAAGCAGCACCTTAATATAAAGTGTTACCGACTTACCGCTGTTTAAAAGTATTTTTTTCCACAGTCAAACAGGTTTAAAAGGCCCTGCATATCAACAAAGCACTCACTAGGCATCTCCAACCCCGCCCCACCCTTTCGTTCACTATAGCTTTCACATATGCTAAGAAATAAATAATAAAAATAATAATACTCGTACATACCGATCAATCATCTCCTGATCACTCGTTTTTATCACCAAACACCTCAATAATGCGATCCAAGTCATTATTTTATTACTATAACATCTCAAAAAAGCTCTGCAAATGTCTGTGATATTCTCTGAGCGCTGATGCAGTAGCAGCCAGCTTGTTTCCTTATGGCCGCCATTATCTGATGCCAGGGGCAAGTATGACTATTCATGAGATACACACTTTTTTTTCGGCTTGTCTCGCTTTTTACATCTTTTTGATGATGTCGGACAGGGTCCGACATTGGACCGGATAGGGATAATTGCAACATAGGATGCAAAAGGATATATATATATATATATATATATATATATATATATATATATATATATATATATATATATATATATATATATATATATATATATATATATATATATATATATATATATATATATATTGTAAACGATCGTACCACTCACGGGTTCGTGCCCCTTTAAAAATTACGACCCAGAACACAGAAATGGGTTTTTCCGCGCTGATGGCGCTATTTTTAATTAAACACAAAATAAAAACAGAAACAAAATAAACACCTAGCTCCGCTTTAGGAGCGCTAACTAAACAGGGTATTTCCCTCACTAACTTGCAGGACGGCTAAGCCGTTTACCTGGCACCACAAAACACAAATCACACACGCTAACACAGCACTTACTTTTTCAGACTGCTCGGAAGCAGAGCACCTCATCTGCCTCCTTCTACTCAGCAGCCCCGATCAGCTTAACTGATCCTCTCTTATACCCTGCCCTGGTCCCAATTCCTAATTACTGCCCAGGTGCAGGGGATAATTAAATAATAAAACAGTTAAATTAAGCAATAAAACAATTAAACTAAACAAAAGGTGCATTTTTTCATGTTTTTTCTCTTCAGGGAGGCTTTAACCCCCTCCCTGCTGTCTCACACATCCCGCTGCTGTTACAATATATATATATATATATATATATATATATATATATATATATATATATATATATATATATATATACAGTTGTAGTCAAAAGTTTACATACCCCAATGGAAATTTATAAATTCTACAAATTTCTCGAAAACAAATAATTTTGTAGCAAACATTTCGCTTTTGTGGATGAGGAAAAAAGTTACAAGAAATAGATGTCTACAATTATTTATTTCAGCAATTATTTTGCAAAAATGCTAATTCAAAAGTATCCATACCCTTTGATGCTATGATAGTGTTGTCTACAAGGTGCTAGAAATTTCAATATGATAATGCAGAGCCTAATTCTAGAAATGTCTGGAAAATGCTGGATTGTAGGTGAACATTCTTAGAGGGTATAAAAGGGTTAGGCAAAGGATGATTGCTGTCATTACCAATAAGTTAATATGTGAAAAAGTAAAGAGCTATCTGAAGACCTTAGGCAGAACATGATTTATTGTCATAAAACTGGAGAAGGATACAAGAAGATTTCCAAACATTTGAGTATCCCAATTTCAACTATTGCTTCTATTACCAAGAAGTACAAGACTCATGGTACTGTCAGAATGCTCCATCAGTCTGGAAGAAAGAAGTTTTTTTCACCAAGAACAAGTAGAATTGTAAGGAAGGTTAATAATCTGAGATTGACTGCCAAAGATATTCAAAGTGAATTGGCTGCAAGAGAGACTGGGGTTTCCATTTCAACCATAGGTTGAGTATTGCATGGTGAAGGTCTCAATGGTCACAGGCCATGGAAAAAGCCACTCTTAGGAAAACATCACAAGGACAATCACTTAAAGTTTGCAAACAGCATCTGAATGATGGATATGAGTTCTGATCAAAGGTTTTGTGGGTTGATGAAACAAAAATCGAGTTATTTGGTCACGCTGATAGTCGTTACGTTTGGAGAAAGTTTGGTGAGGCGTACAAAGAAAAGAACACCATACCTACTGTCAAGCATGGAGGTGGTAATATCCTTCTATGAGGCTGTTTTTCCTGTAATGGCACTTTTTTTCCTCTAATTTAGTTCCAATACATGGTAAAATGGATTCCATAGCATACCAAAAGATATTGGCCAATCATCTGAAACCTTCCGCTACAAAACTTGGTTTAAAGCGCAACTGGATGTACCAACACAACAATGATCCAAAGAACACATCAAAATCTACTTCAGAATGGTTAAAGAAGAATAAAATCAAGGTTCTGGAATGGCCTACTCAAAGTCCCAATCTAAATCCAATTGAGAATCTTTGGTATGTTGAAGAAGGCTGAGCACAAGATAATTTGAATGAACTGGAACAATTTTGTGCTGAATGGTCAAAAAGCAGTAAAAAATCATGACAAAAGCTCATTGACAAATATCCTAATAATTTAAAATAGGTTATTATTGCTAAATGTGCATCAAAGAGCTATTCATTTCATTTTCCTTGTCAGGGTATGAATACTTTTGAATTGGCATTTTTGGAGTTTTGCAAAAAACAAAAAATCTTAACTTTTTTCCTCATCCACAAAAGCAAAACTTTTGTTACAAAATATTTTTCCTATAATTATTTGTTTTTGGCAAATAAAGGCAGATTTATACAAATCTAAGGAAGAGCTTCAAGTGTACTGTTAAGTAATTCTATTCTTTAAGATAAATAATTTATTGGATCTGATTTATTATTACACAGCATCTTAATTCAATTGTATATTTGTTATGCTCTGAATGACACTGATGTACTTAAACCTGAATATGCTAATTTAACATTCATGTTTCAATATTCAATACCTTGTACAGCTCCAGTATTTTTCCTGGGGAAGAAACAGTACTGACAAAATCAATATCCACAGACAAGCAGGAGGTAGTGTAGCCTTGTGGTTAGAGATGAGGACTGGATTGTACAAGATCATGTTTCAGTTCCCTGTTCAGCCACTTACTGTATGACCCTGGGCGACGCATGCAGCCTGCAGTTACCTGCTTGTGCTTCTGCCTCATTTTAAGCAGCACTGCAAATGTTACATTCCAACAACAATGTTACTGAGGCAGCAATCCCATCAAAAATTTGGTGACGTAGACAACAAGATGTCCCTAAAGTTCAAATCCTACAAATCTGAGAATAGCACAGAGCATACCAATAGAAGTCCATCCTCAGGTCAAAAGTGAAGGACTCTGACTGACAGTGCCTTATGGGATCACTTAGTTCAAGCCCTGGAGCTAAAACTTTAAATTTAATAAAACATTATTGTAAAATTGTCATTTCAGAATTAGTTTCATCCATTGTTGGCCTGAGTACAGGAGATGTAAAGATTAACCACAAAAGCAGTTGATAAACATGTATGCCCATTTGTTTCTTAGTAATACATGATTCCCTCCTAATGTGCCCATGAATTTCACTAAATGTTGTGCTTCCCAACAGGCTGTATGTTCTTGCCTACAGATAGACAAATGTGTTAATAAAAAAAAATTACTGTTAATTTATACTTGTTATGTTTTGATTGATTCTAGCATAATTATGTACATCAGCTAAGTGTTATCCTATAAATTATTAAGTGCTACTGACATTTGTGTTGCAAAGTTCCTCGATAATCATAATGTTTTCATGGTGCCTCTTAGAATCATACATTTCTCTACACATATACAGTAGTGGGAGAGAATATTTGTAGAAAGGTATTGTATATTTTAAATGATAACCACAGAGGCCTAGTGAGTGCATGTGGAAATGAGAAGAGTTGCAATGTCTTTCACTCTGTAGTGACATAGGTTAGAATGCATACAGTTCCAGTAAGCAACCCTAGAAATATAGTACTTTAGTACTTTCCCACTGACAGTGCCTTTGTTTACATGGGAAATTTTTGCCCAGTCAAGTTTGAGACATATACTTCTATAAGTAGCAAACAAGATGCAACTTGGAGCACAGCCATACTCACTGGACTCAAACCTCAAAAGGATTTCAGATAAAAATAAAAACTGCCAGATATCCACAGGTGTACAATATACAACAGATGAAACAGTATACCAGCTATGGTATAAAAACTATCAACCAAGATGTTTTTTTAATCCTACTTGACTGACAAGATTTACTCTGACTACTAGAAACTTGGGATTGTTACTTTGCATTGCAGTATCTCACATTTGGTCTCTTTTGAAAAATAAAAGTATTGATGGTTGCACTAGAAATCATTACAAAAGTATTTAACTTTTTGAGCATAAACATATCTAATATCACAGCAGTATTTAGGGAAAATATGGATATGTAAAATGTTGACTTTTCATTTACCTTTGAAAAGGAAACTGTACACTGAAGCTTGGCAATGCAAAATATATATTGGAATTCAATGGGAAGTGAATGATGTCTTTTAATGTCATGTATTTACAAAGAACTGATAACCAAGTTCAGTAATGACCCATTCTTACCATGCCATCAGCGCTGATCTTTCTGGTCCATGTACATTAGTGCACTATGAATTACTACTTTTATAGCCTTCGAAGGTTGGCGTTATGGAATGACATTCCATAATGACCCCAATTTAGCTGAATCCAGTCAGATTTAATGGACTTCTTACTAATGCTTGCAGTTTGTTGATGACGTCTAAAAGTGAAAATATTCTTGAGCCATCAAGCAATTTTCAGCTTGTATTAACTCAACAGAGGTTAAAATGATGATGAGCTAAATGCTATTTAAAGTTCCAGTGCTTGAACTTTGCAGGAGTGATGCAGTGTGTGAATGAAACAGACAGAGATTTGTAATCCGTTTGGAAAACGGTTTATTTATATTTTCTAGGTCTGGCAACCAAACAATAATCCCTCGGCAATACACACCAATGTGTACTGCACGGGGTAAATAACAAGGGGATTGCAGTCCCAAATAATAAACAATATCCGACCCACAATAATACATACACGGTCACCAGTCCTGGGTGTGTGCAGTAGTACTTGTGCTGGGTGATACAAGTTTATATTTGTTACAATGGTGAAGTGTTGTTCCGGCTTTGTGCTGGCCCACGGCGACAGCTCCAGAACATATTAGCTGTCTAGCAATTGACAAACAAGACAAATTACGTACAAACAAACAAACAAAACACTCACGGTACTGGTTTACAGTTTAACAACTGGGGTTTCTTGTAGTCCTTCTAGGTTCAATGCATAAACCAAAGCGAAGGAACAGATTGCGATTCTCCATCCCCTTTTATGCCGTCACACATGACCCCTTGGTAAACGAGTGCAACCGCCTCTCCAATCTGTGGCTGCCACGTCGTTTCCCTTCCGGGTCAATGTGTTAATGCAACAGAGTCCCGCCCCCTTTCTAGCTGGCCGACTTCCCTTGATCCCTGGGAAAGAACTGTCAGGCCAGCCCGTCCAGGGAACTGTGTTCTCACTGCATAGCTCCCTCAAAGGTCGGGAGGGAGATTTATAACCAAGAATCATTGAATTTCTGTCACAATAGCCCATTCTCTTATTTCTATTTGCAGCACTGTGTGACTTGCAACAGCAATGACTCTGGACATGACTCAACAATATCCCAAGCCATTAAACAACTGGGGATTGCTATCAAATTACATCATTTCACTACCCAAGACTAACTTTTGTTCAACTCTATCGTCTGAACAACATGTAGCTACCAGAACTATATATGAAGTAGGCTATGCACTGAGTTTATAAGATGATTGGCATTTCATGGCTAAAGGTTGATCATATGAATAATACATTTACTATATAAAAAAATACAAAAAAATACCAAAGGATAGAAAAGGTTATTACAGTCTGTGGCAGAGTAGAGGGAGAAGGAGCAAATTGTAGTCCAAGAGAGGTTGAAGGACTACAATTCCCAGAAGACCACGGGACTGCAGAGGAAAGAGGAAGCACCTGAGGCCAATTAAGCCCTGCATAAGGGAAAGAAAGCCCTCCAGTCAGGGCTGATGGAGAAACAGCCAGAGGCAGCAAGGCTGAAGAAGGACAAGCCAACTACTGACTAGATTTAAAACAACAAGGTACTGTGTTTGTGCGCTCCAAAGTGGAGTTAGGTTTTGTTTTGATTACGGTATTTGTTTTGTTTGTTGTAAATAATAAAAGTGCACGTAAGTGCTTATAAACTGCAAGGTCTTGTATCTGTCTCGCTGGTGTGTAGGGTGAAAAGTAAGCCTCAGCCGTAGGGTATGTGTTACATTTGGTGGCAGCGGTTAAAGTGCACCCTACACACCCTGCACAAGAACCAAGAGCAGACAAAATAAATAATAGAGGACATGCTAAAGGCATAGCTGCAGGTGACAGCAGCAAAGCAACTGACAGCTAAAGGCAAACGTGGGGGTTGCCAAAACTTGAGCTGTCGGAACTTGAGCTGGTCTTGGTGAAGAGGGAGTTGCCTACACCAGTGTGGAGTAGTGGTTAGGGCTCTGGACTCTTGACCGGAGGGTTGTGGGTTCAATCCCAGGTGGGGATACTGCTGCTGGTGGGGACACTGCTGCTGTACCCTTGAGCAAGGTACTTTACCTAGATTGCTCTAGTAAAAACTGTATAAATGGTTAATTGTATGTAAAAAATAATGTGATATCTTGTAATAATTGTAAGTCGCCCTGGATAAGGGCGTCTGCTAAGAAATAAATAATAATAATAATAATAATAATAATAATAATAATGTTTTGTTTGCTGTAAATAATAAAAGTGCACGTAAGAGCATATAAACTGCAAGTTCTTGTGTCTGTCTCTCTGGTGTGTAGGGTAAAAAGTAAGCCTCAGACGTAGGCTATGTGTTACAAGTTATAAAATAGTTTTAATTCAACTATATTTTATACCATAAGATTGGTATACCATCTGGTTATTGCTGAGATGTGTTCAGTATTTTGTATGTTTTCTGTCAAATTTTGCGCTAAGGTGATTTGACAGAATGCTTTATCCATGCACCTTGATAAATTATCTTAAATGGGTCAGCCAATGAAATAATTCCACAAATCTTACAGTAAATGTGCACTTGAAAATACATGTCAGGTTGTGCACGACAGGTAAGACAGGATTATTTCATTATTTCACTTTTAAGATTCCCAACCTGTATTTCAGAAAGTGAATCTCAGGTGGATTTAGCTTACTGCATTAGCCCATTTCCACACACCTCCAAACTGGTGAAAAGCTGCACTACACTTAATCCAGACAGTATTGTAACCAGAGCTGACATTCTACCGAAGTCAAACTTAGGTTTCAAGATATAGCTGGCAGTATTTCTCGTAGTATACTACTCAACCCCCAAATCTATGTTACAAGGTAAACCAATAGAGAAAATTAAGAAGTCTTTTGTATCTCGGTGTCCTCATAGCTAGTTACAGCCATGAATCCAGACAGCATAACAAAGTGTTACAGAACTCCTTGCAGTGTTTACAACAAGCACACTACTTTACCTTTGATGTGTCTCGTGCTGTCTTTCTTTCAGCAAATCATTTTAAACAGTCAAAAATGTATATTTTTCACACATCATTATCACAAACATTTCTCAACTTTTACTTGTGAGTGTTTGCTTGGAGTAAGAACATTTCTCTTAGAAAAATCACAAGGGATCATGCTCCCTTCTGCTGTGGGGGCTGTTCTTACAATATGCACTGTATGTAATAGCACTGGAATTCATGTATGATGCCGTACATATTTACACTTTCTCGTTTAAAGTTGAGGTGAATTTGTTTTAAGACCTGGTAGAGTTTCTGTGATTTGGATTCAAGGTCACTCAAGTTCTCGACTTCAGAACTGTCTTAATTGTCACTTTTTAAGGCTGCTACTTTACTGGGATTGAAAAAATCTCAGTTTAAATTGTCTTTCATAACATTGAATTGCGTGAAAATGACAAGTCTTTCTAATTAAGTGATTGCTCTTTTCTCACACATTTCACTAAATTACAAGAACCTTTGAGCGCAAAATGGATTGTAATTGATGTGAGATGAATTGGGCTTGATGAATATGCAACTTCAACCTATTCCAGTGTCCTTTTGAACCACATGAATGCTCTACACTTGCTCAATAATTAGTATTGTCCTCTACAAATAAATGTCCCAATGTTAAAAATAGAATAGCAGTTATCTTTAAACTTGTAACACTAGAACCTAGTACCTAAAACCGCCGCCGGCAGTCATTATGGCGGTTACATTTCAAACAACATCAATATTAAAATGAAAGACAAACTATTGGATACAACTCAAAAGTTTTATTCAAGCACGACATATCAAACATCTGCACAGCCGAAACACCATATTTAAATGAACAATTAAACATAAAAGGGTTTATTTTCTAACTTGTCACATATAAAGCACTACTTCAAAAAATGAACTATAATAAAATAATGATTTCAAAAGAAACTAGTGTCTAAACAGGTATATGTACATACAAAACTGTAAAAATTAAATTATTTTTTAAATGTTAACTTTAAAGTGGGGTTCAGGGGTGGGACCCAAGGCTCCTCTCCTACTATTTTTCTCCTGACTATCAAAGGTATCTGCCTATTTAAACCACGTCACAATCTATGTTCCTTCTCTTGCATTTTGCTTTTTTGCCCGTATAGAGAGAAAAAGAGAGAAAGAAAGAGAAAGAATATTAAATTAATTATTGTGAACAAAAACCTTGTCTGTCCGACTTCCCTGATTCCCATTTCGACAACTGAACCTTTTTGACTACCCAATTCGGCTTTTAACCTTTTTTCTACGACTTCCCGATTTGGCTTTGACCTAGTTCCAGAACGACTTCCCGACTTGATTAACGAACCAAGACCAGAACCGACTCCGAACATGGATTTACCTACCTTATCTTCTTCCGAACCCGAGGATTCACAGAACATTCTGATACCTCCAGCGCGATTTTGCTCCTTTTGTTGCAGTCCCTGACCTAGGGCTTTCCCAGCCGCGTCGCTCAGAAAGGACCAACCCAGAGTGACTTTTCTTTAAAGACTGGTCAATATCCAAACTGCTCAAAGCCCTTTTCAACAAGGGAATTGATATTTCATCTGCTTCTAGTACAATTTATCTTTTTCATTTGCTCTGTGAGTCTTTCAGCCAAGCCTGTTTTTCCACCTTGCTGTGCCCAGTCTCGCTCGCCCAGTCTCGCTCGCCCAGTCTCGCTCTACAGCGCTAGCCCCACCTCAAGCTGCCAGCTCTGCTCACGTTATCACTCCAGCTCCACTTGAAGCCTCAGAGTCGGATCATCAGCTGCCAGCAGTCAAAATAGCCATGTCAGAACTGCAGACAAAAATCTTCAAGGACGTCAAACAATTTATGGAACCTTTCACAGATGCTTTGTCAGCCATAAACACCCATCTGGACAGCATAGATGGCTCACTTCAGCAGGAACATCAGAAGCCGCTGCAGTTTTCTGTATCTGCTTGTGACAGAGAGAGAAAGAATTCGAACTGTAAATCTCCCTCCCGACCAAAAAAGGCGCTTGGTAAGGTTGATCGTATGCTTCCTCCTAGATGGACTGCCTTGACGGTAGGCGGAAACCGGAAGGTGACCATATTAGGGGGAGCGCGTAGTTGCATGTACCTGGAAGGATCCATTGCAATCAGCTGCGGGACGGGCCCCTATTGGAGAAACCATGGCAACGGGTTGTTTGCAAGGAGGAGGTTCTGGGTACAAAGGGGAAGCAGCTACGTCAGTACGGCCCCTTGCGCTGATGACAATATCCAGCCGGAGCCTGTGTGTTTGTTATTGTTTTGTCTTGTCATTATCAGAGGAGGAGTGAGAGTCGGGAGCTGCAGCCGCGGAGCCAGCACTAGATCCGAAGCACGTCCCTCACAGCACAGCACAGCACAGCACCAGCACTCACCACGACCCCAGAGAAAGAGCACAGTTTCGTGCACGGAGGATTGTGGTTTAGGAGTGTTATTATTTTGTTGTTCAGGACTGTAAACCTGCTGTGTTCCCCCCGATACCATCGCTGGTAAAGGGGTGGTTTATTATTATTATTATTATTATTATTATTATTATTATTATTATTGAAATTAAAACACAGATGTTTTTGGGAGAACTCTGGTCTGGACATTGCCTTTTATTTACACCACTCACATCCTGTTCACACTGCTCCTCTGTCCTCCTCAAGCATTTCAGTCTCCACCTCCACTCCCCTAGCAACCCAGCCAGCCCTTGCTTCAACTTCAATTCTAACTGTCAATATACCAGAATTCAACCTTGCATCAGCTTCTCCTCAGTCTGCAGCAGCTATTTGCCGCCACGCTCTTTCCCCTCAATTACGCCATCAAATAATTGAAGGTGAGGATGTCATATTGCATCATCAGAATTCATTTATCATAGAGTTGTTGATTGTGGAGATTTATCAGTCACATTAAAATCCTGTGACCCCCGCCTTTTCAAAAATCTTTCTGTGGTGAGTTGTCGCCTTCTCTATCTTCCAGGACGTCCTCTGCTCTGCCTATACCCATCGCCGTTCTGAATTGGATCAGTATCTCTATTACATTGTAGAGTTATCCATGAGATATGGGGCAATCATGTTCTTTGAATGTCATAAAGCATTTTCAGCCAAAGCAGCAGAAATTCTCTCTACAGATAACATTATAACATTATAATTGATTGGTCTTCCCCAGACAACGATCTATTTAACCATATTTTCAGCGGCCTTCGGGCCAATGCATGCAGGTAAATACTAACCCATATTCTTCACGCAGCTCTAGCTCCCGCCCATGAATTATTTTATTTATTTATTTATTTAGTTTTTAGTTTAGTGGGCGCCAATTATTTTTATTGTTTTCTCCCCAATTTAGTAATGTCCAACTATTTTTTTTTAGGCTCAGCCCACCACTACTACCCCTGCGCTCGACTCGCGAGTGGCGAAGCCGAACACACGCTGTCCTCCGAAGCGTGTGCCGTCAGCCGCCTGCTTCATTACACACTGCAGACACCCAGAGCTACAGCGTCGGAGGACAACGCAACCCTGGGCAGCTGACAGGCAAGCCCGCAGGTGCCCGGTCAGACCACAGGGGTCGCTGGTGCACAATGAGCCGAGGACACCCTGGCCGACCTAGCCCTCCCTCCCCCTTAGGCGGTGCCCTGCCAATTGAGTGCCGCCCCCTGGGAGCTCCCGTCCTTGGACGGCAAAAGAATAGCCTGGACAAGAACTGATGACTTCCAGACTATAGGGCACATCCTGCACTCCACGCGGAGCGCCTTTACTGGATGCACCACTCGGGAGCCCCCCCCCCCATCCGTAAATTAAAAATAAAAGTAACATATTTTCTCTTGCACATGTCAGGCGGTGCAGCACTGAATCTGCAGTTTTCTGACTGAAATGTTTCTGCTGAAGCGCTGTGGCTAGCTTCAAAATGAAATCTCTCCTACTGATATTTTATATATATAAATGTAATATTGTAGGTTATATTCAAAATAAAAATATGTATTGTAAAAGACATTTAAAATGACTGCTTTGGTGGTTCTCCGTGGGAGGATTATAACTTCCTTATTTTGCGATCCTGGCTTTGAAATGCCGTCTGGGTATTTAATACATGTATTTAGGAAAAGTCATAAAACGGACAACCACATAATTTTCAGACATGCAGAGTCATTTCAATTTGAAAATCTCAAACCGTCAAAATGTGTTAATATACTATACATTTGCTAAAGCCCATTAAAAACACAATTTTAATTATAGTGGTGCTGTAATTGTTATGCTAAGTGCTAAAATTCTGAAATACATGAAATGTCTTCATCACCATTTTTTGTTCTGCTTATTCTTGTAGCCAATATAAAGATAGATAAGCTATAATTTAAATGCAATCTCAACCAAAGACCTGTTACCATTTTCTTACAAAAAAAAAAAAACATTTAGGCTTGATTTTCTAAGTTCCTGATCCAGTTTATGTTTTCTTACTGTTATTTTTATTAATGAGCTCACTGATTACCGAGTGGTTTTGAACATGTTCCACCTGAAGGCTAATCAATATAAGTCAAAGCAAAAAAAAGTGTATGTGGCCATGTTTAAAATGGACAGTCCCAAAAAAATTACCAGACCAAAATAAACCCCAGTATAATACAAATTACTTTTTGAGAAACCTGAGGGAAAATTGAAAACACTGAAATCCATGGGGTTCTGATAACAATTTGCCCATTGCTGCCTAAGGGCCCAGCCAGTGCGGGAGATGGTATTGGAGGAATCCAATAAGCGCTGCAGTGTGGAGAAACTACGCAGATTCAGATAAGATCTGATGCGCAGTTAATAACTAGTGGGACTGACTTTCAAAAGCCATCCTAGTAGCTTGTTTGTGGCAAGCAGACTTATTCGGGCAGAGTTAGCATTTAGACCAGGTGCAATCAAAATCAGTGAAGATCACAGTCTTGGATTAATCTGGCAAGGCTGCATGGCAGATTACTCTCTCTCTGTATCATTTCATACGCGGGTGGGCTGCCAGTCTTTGACATTAATAACCTCAGAAATGCAGATCAGAGCAGTGAAGAAGCCTCATATTAAGCTGCTTTTCACAACGAGAGCAGTGCTGGTAAATATTCTTGACAACCTCCAGTGTTTTTACACATTAAAAGGTGGCAGATAAATAATAATAATATGTTGTGCTAGTTTAATAGTAAACAGCTTGATGCGATGCAGCAATAAAGTAAGCATAATACTGTAGCTGCAATTACTTGTTGTATAATCAAGAATAACCTTTAATTTCTTTTTAGACATGCTACAGTAGATAGCAATTGCGCCACAGATACTAAAACCTCAAGTGTGTATTACAAAATATACATGAAACAATCTTTCTTCTTTGGAAAAGGTTTACAGCTATTTATTTTAGATGTCATTATTATTCCTGACATATCTTATACCATATGCTGTAGGTTAGTTTGTACCTATGACTGCTCTGTCTATCATCGTCATGTTGTTACCTTTCTTAATGAGTCTCATAAGGAGGTCTGTAAAAGGTGATTGACAATAAATTAGAAATCAAACTCACAGTGAGATGAATCAGCAGGAGGTGTAATGCAAACTAGCCTTGAGAAAGACAATGTCTTACATAAATTAAGCAAAAGTATTACACTGTAGATCCCTAAATGGAGTAAGCAACGATATTAACTGCCACAGCCCCAAATGATTACCGTCATAACCCCTTTAAACTTTCCATTACAGTATTTGGATTTCAAGCACAATACATAATATTTATTAAATGTTCACTACATAAAATATACAATTAAAGTCATATCAAAGTCTCTTTTTAAATTGTACAGTTGGAGCAATTGATATAAATCAAACTTCTTTATTAGTAGGCTAATACTTAGTCATAAAGAAACTATTTACTCCTAAATTAGACAGATTTTTACTTTTCAGAAGTATGCACTGTACCAAAACTCATCTCTGATGAGCATCTACGGTTTGAGATATTCGGTCTATATCTTCAAAATTATGCTGTGTTTCATTTGTCAAATAATCTGGTACGAGTAAAGAACATTTAAGCTATAGGTATTTGTCATATTAAGTAAGCACACATTTGACTGTCTTATGTTGGGTAAACTCTTGTATTTGTGGTTTTATATGCACAAACAATGGTGCCCTTCCTGCTTACTACAAATCATGCCTTCGAATAAGAAATTATTTTGACTTTTCTTAATGTGAGCTTGCAGTATAGTACATGCATTTAGTATTTCTTATGCCAAAGACCATGAAGTGTATTTTATAGTCTGTGTACTTGTTCTTTGAGTTGTGGAAAGAAGTGGATATAGTTAGAATCAATAGCTTAATGAATTAAGGGGGTAAATGTACGAAGATGGGCCAGTCGCAGCGCAAACGTACCACAATTTGCATTTTCGTTGCAACAATTCGCAAAGCATACATTTTGTCATATGTACTAAGAGAAAACATGTTTTTGAAAAGAGCCGCAATATACTAATTTAAATATCCATCTTCTTAGCGAGATCTCTAGCATGCAACATATAAATAGTTCAAATAAACAGCGGCAGTCGAGTTGTGGTTTGCTGCAGCACAGGGTGCCCAAAGGATATTGTCTATACATGCAAGAATCAAAACAACATAGTTTGTTAAATGTAAATATCATCTATACAATGCATTCTGTTCCGTATTCATTTTACCTATTTTAATGCTGTTATATACACAGTATATACAAAATGAAAGGCAGTTTAATCCCATCAGATTCTATAGTGGGGCCCCAACCTTCACCCCCAAAAAGCTTTTCATAATCATACAGTAGCCCCTCGCTAAAATGGATATGTTTGTCTGACATAAGGAGGTGTCAATAAAATCGCATACATTTATAGTTCTCCATGTATTTTAAATATAAATCATTGCACTGAAACAACACTAATGAGTTTTGGGTAGGCTACACATTACATTATGTAAAAATATACATCTGTACAGTAGGCCTATACAGTACAGTAGTAAAATCAAATGAATAACTGGCACACATTTTTACTTTAGCCTACTGGTAACACAAAATAAATCACGCTGCTGCATTGTACACATTTATGTACAATGCAAATAAAAGATTATTTTAAATTGAAACTTAATGATTTTAGGGTTTTATATTGTAATTATTGTGGTAACACTTTAGTTTAGGTATCCGTTATAAGTGGTTATACACAATCTATAAACATGTTGTTAGCTATGTTATTAACCATTATAAAGTATGATTAGAAATAATAAGATTGTTATAATATACTTTTGCCATTGTTTTTACTATAACACATTATAATATAGATTATAACAGGACTTATAATGTAATATATAACATGTAATTTGCCCACTAATAACAATATCTTGTGAAAATGTCAAGGTCAATTTATAAAGCTATTATAAAGTATCTTATAAGACGTGTTAAGTTATTTTCCAATTAAGTATCCAGCCTCGCTAATATCACTCAAATTCTTAATCACACATTTACATATTCTTCAAAATGTACCTCATGTTGAGATTTTAAAGGTTTATGAATACCCTTAAAGCAGTTTGTTTAGCCTTCACCAAACTGGTGACAGTCACCCTCTCTGTTGTCATTAAAAACCTATTTGGTGAAATATTTCCTATTAGCCTTTAATTACAAAGTCTTTCATTTAGAAGATAGTAATACAATATTGTTCAACACCTATGAAAACTTCATAGGGTTTGCAAAATATAGGGGTCCCTAATCTATAACATAACTATAAATGTATATAAAGTACTGTATATCAGAAATGCTGTCAAGTTCCCGATTAAAGTAGTATTTACTCTATTAACAATTTATAAGATATTAATATATTTTGAAACCCCTAAACTAAAGTGATGCACTATTTTAATCTATTATATAATTATAAATTTATATAAAGTATACTTTTTATAACTCATCAATAAACCATTTTCAGCCCCAAATCTGAAGTCATTTTACCTTCATAATTATGATAATGGCAAAACAATCTTTTCTTAAGTGTAACATGTTTTACAATGAAGTGTTTGCTTTTGATGTTTTCAGCAAAGATGCACCCAAAGTGCTCATGGAAATCAATATTTTTTTTTACCACATGTAACTGTGTAGATCTTCCATTGCCAATTGTTTTCTTCTTTTAGCTTGGCTGTCAACATGTATTAATTTAATAAAGACAACCTGAATGTTTTTTTTTCTTTTATTCAAATGTTTTTATTATTTAAAACTGTAATACAAACATCAACTTGTATTACACTCACTTATTATATACATCTTACACTGCCCTGAACATATTTTTTTTTAAAAGTACCTCCTAAATATATTGCTCCTTGTTCCTATTTTGCTTCCAGGTTTTCCTTGACTTGCTTCTTTTTCATTCTCGTTCATTTTTTCCATAAAAAAATAATACACAATACATGCATAAGCATTATTATTTAATTTCCAATGATTACATTAAAGGGCATGAATTCTATATAGCCTAACATTGTTTCAACTTAATTAGAAGGTTAATGACCAGTACAGTTGAACTACAAAGATACATACTGTTTATGTGTATTCAGAATTGCCTCACAAACCCAGTAAATATAGTTATCCCTGCTTTAAAATCATTATCTAGTGCTGTAAGCCTACTTAAGAGACCATGAACCTTATTTTCAAAGGGGCAAAATGAAAACTAGGTCTCAGTGAATAAAACCTGATTTATGTAATTAAATCGCATTATTTATATTTTCGGTTCAACAGGTGGATACATGACACATTTATCTAATCCCTTTGAAAGAAATATATTCCATATATCACGTTTCTATAGCATTCTTTCATGTAAATAGTGACGTTATCTAGCTAGTATCTACAGTAGAATTACAATTATAGATTTTCTCCTGCCAAATGACCACAAACTTAGGTTCTTGACTCAGCAAAACTGACATTAACACAATCTTTTTTCTTTAATTTAACAACAGATAAGACAACAATGTAATAGTAAAGTAAAATGAATGAATGCTACATCTAATGAACCAACAATACTTAACAAATATAACTTTGTGTGTGTAATCGTTTAAAAATATGCAATACATACAATACTTACTGATATTACACATTAATTGTAACTTAAAAACAACAGTTCAACATAGAAGCGTGAATCTCCAAATCCCTAAATGCCTACACTAATTTAAGCATTAAGTAAACATCAATTTACCTTCCCGCTCGTCTCCATGATGCTGAGCTCACAGCGATGCAAAATTAGGCTTACACATGTGACTAATGACGACCCTTCTGGTATTATGGGATGCAATAGTCAAGGGGACAGACGTCATTACATCACGCTGCAAACACGTTTTTTAAATTTCACCCAGGTTTTTATCCGAGTCTGATAAATCCTGTTACATACAGTAGTGTTTTACAACATGAACAAGTTTATTAGCATAAAACTTACTATTAGCACTGCTATTATTATATATTACAATGACACTACAAAAATTGTAATTTCTTCTTTTGCAGCCAATATATTAATTTAAGCATTTTCTTGGTGGTTGGTTTGCCTTCTTATTTAGGAATATTTCTGTAGTGTCATATTGTAATATAATAGTAGTACAAGTTGTTTTTTTTATGTTAAGGAAGGTATTTTATACTCTGTAGATAAATGTACATTAAGCAGCTGGCCTAATAGCCAAAACAATATATAAAAATTGGTTTAAATGCCATCATAATATTCAAGTTCAGACAGAGCCATCTAGTATATAATTACTTAATGTGCATTTCTTTGTGGAAACCTGGCAAATTGCTGTAGAGTATGTACTGTAAATACAGTACTTTAAAAAAAAAAAAAAAAAAACGCTAAACACAGAATTCAGAAAGAAAGGCTAAATTAATTACCTTTCCTGGTGCCCAGAAACCAATAAAACATTAAAAAGGTTGGCATTCCCCTTGGGAACAAAAGAGAAGCTCTGCTGGTTTAAAGTGATATTAAAACTGAATACAGCTCGTTCCGCACATTACAGCATATTGTGTGTGTATATATATATATATATATATATATATATATATATATATATATATATATATATATATATATATATATATATATATATATTTGAGCCTTAAGTTTTGAAAATGAGTCTGCTGTGTATTTGGGTGGGTGTCATAATAATAAAACGTTACTGAAATTCAACAGCACTGTCTATAATATATTGCTGATATTCAACCCCATGCATATTTGAACTGTCAGACCTTCAATAATTTTAAAGTGATTGTTACATTAAATTCCACCTATAAAAAATGATCCATAAACAGCTTTCATGTTTCTTATTTCCTGCATCACTAAACTGTAGTACTGGAATCAATTTCTTATGATGAAGAGACAATAAAATGTCTTTGTAAATTATGGGCCAGTAAAGGTTGGCCAAATATAAATGAGAGATTATGAAAAATGCAACTGAATTAAGATCTTTCAGTAACTTTTGAATAGTGTTTTAAATCATTCTGTGTGGCTCTGGTTTCAGTTGCTTCTGTACTGGATTTTCATTTTTATGTAAATCTGCCTTTACCTGGCTTTGAATACGTATTAGGATTCAACAGCCTTACTCATTCCATTCAAATCATGTGACACTGACTATTCAAATCTGCAAGCCCCCACTCACTATATAAATGTAGATGAGACAAGCAAGAGTTGAATAGATGTCAAAAAATGCTGTTGTGAAGTTAAGGCCTGATGGAAGAAAAAAACTGGAGAAAATCCTTTCTCACTAAAATATTGGACATTAAAATGGACATCAGGTTTGTGATTGTTTATTTATTTTTTTGTTATTGATTGATACTTTAGTTTGACTACCAGTAAAAAAATAAATAAATAAATAAATAAATAAAAAGCCTTTTGTGGTATCTGTGTGTATTTGCAGTAATATACAATTCCTGCACTGGAACATACCTTATAGCGCATGTCCTGTCAGACACCTGGACTCCAATTTTATGGTAGTAAAATTATTTAAATACACTGAAATTTAATATTGAAAGTGGCAATTTAACTGCTCATGGAATCAATCAATCTTTGGAAAAAAATGTTTGTGGAACATTTATACTTCACATTCAACACAGTGGCTACGTCATCATTGGGGGCTTTGAAGTCTTCATCCTAACCCAGCCATGCTCATTACAATGAAAATGAAAGCTAGGGCAGAACACTGAGCTTTCTCTGCTGTAAAATATCCTGCATTTTACAGGTACCTCCCAATGGGGAATTATCTGTCCACAAAATGGAGATATGCTTTTCCAATGAAAATACAGGTTTGTTTAGCATCAGATATCAACAGCCTCAAAGATAATAATGTAAGTACCATTGGACAGTATTCTTTTTAAATTAAATTAAATTAAAAAAATAAAAATAAAAAGGCTGGAAGGTGCAATTTGGCAGTACATCAGCTTTGGAAGTACAATTCTAAATTGATTTGTGTTTATATAAACGATATCAAGCAGAAAACATACTTTGTGTAATAAGTCTAAATTGATATCAGCAGGAAAGAGGCAGACATAAGCCAGAATAGTATTGATCTCTCTGTGGAATCTTGCTCTTAATGCAGGTAATATAGCTGCTAGATGTTGATGTATTAGATGAAGACTGTTTTCTCTTGTTCACTGTTATATTTTCTCAAACCCACTCTTCCATATGGTCTAAATATTAGCCGGGGGCTTAGTGATTAAGCATGATCATTTAATTGCCTTTCAAGTCCAAATGTATTTAGTTTTGGTCTCAAAATTAGCTCATACCACAAAACCATCACATGTTTAGCACACATCTCAGCCCCTGCATGAAGGAAACCCATAACTGAAAAGCAGTGGTGACTTTACATAAGAACATAAGAACATATGAAAGTTTGCAAACGAGAGGAGGCCATTCAGCCCATTTTGCTCGTTTGGTTGTTAGTAGCTTATTGATCCCAGAATCTCATCAAGCAGCTTCTTGAAGGATCCCAGGGTTTCAGCTTCAACAACATTACTGGGGAGTTGGTTCCATACATTCACAATTCTCTATGTAAAAAAGTGCCTCCTATTTTTTGTTCTGAATGCCCCTTTATCTAATCTCCATTTGTGACCCCTGGTCCTTGTTTCTTTTTTCAGGTCAAAAAAGTCCCCTGGGTCGACATTGTCTTTTTTTATAGCTTCCCCACATTGTCTAGATGAAGACATTTCTGAGTCAACATAAACTCCTAGGTCTTTTTCATAGATTCCTTCTTCAATTTCAATTTGGTCAGGATTCAGATGTGCTTGTGACTTGTATATGTGATTATTTAGGTCTATCAAATATATCAGAAATGTAATGAACAAATGCAAAATGGTCACAGTTTATATTTATGTGCCTTGGTTGGTTAGCTATTGAGGCAAGAATGACATACTGTACAGTAAATCATACTGTACAGTACCTTCCCCTAAAAATGTTGCATACATACGTATGTTTGCAGGCCCAACAAGCTAACACTGATACTTACTTTGAATCTCTTTATACAGCATGTTTATATTTGGGAAATGTGTTATATTTTTGTTTCATGTATTACAGATTTGAGATGAAGCTTTAGTACGAGCAGAAACATAATTTTACACATTAATCATACATGTGATCAGATCAAATTCCTGCAGCAGATTTTAAAACTGACTGGTTAAAAAGGTTACAGTCATTGTTTATCTTAATTAATACCATTCTACATAGAATTCAATTTAACACAAAAGACCATCCAAACCAGAGCAATTTCCAGTCACATAACAGAAGGCCATCACAATCTGTTTTTGTAGGTCAATCCTTACACCTATGCATTTATGGATCCAGAATGATTTGCAGGCTGTTAAGCACCATAATTATAGGTTACTCCTCAACAGACCCCAGAGCTGTCACCATACGCCACCTCCGTCAGTTGTATTTGGTAAATTCTAAGCTGAGCTGCCATATTGTTTTCATCACCACATTTTAACTGACTCTGACTGAGTGCTGCTACTGGTTGCTGGAGTGACGGCCTCTTCCCAGCTTCTGCTAACATTCTATTGGTTGGTAAAGCAATTCATTTAACATAAACCTCCACTGTAAAATTCCCTAACCCGTTGTTCTTGTAGACCGTTGCCCCACTCTGTTGCTGATCCATTCATGCATGTGGCTCACTGATCAAGTGAAACTAACATTGAAGCATCTTTGGTGTCTGAAATGGAATTATATCGCAATAATATTACAGTACTGTATAATGTTATTGGACTGTTTTTACATTGAGTACCCTTTTTACTTTGTTTTGGCATAGCCTTGCACATCAGCGCTTAGATGGTGTGAGAAGTATTTGTTAGGCGTTATAGGCTAGTCGTGCATGAATATCATGGCAGATTCACTTCTGCCTGAATTGCACTGTATATTTTTTCAAAGTCATTGCTGATGTCAATACAATAGTGACCATATCCATTGGACAAGGGTGTTTGTTTGATTTGTAAAGCACAGTAACAGTCTTTTAAATGCCCTACAGGCCATGCCAATTGCCAGATCTCCATCCAGTTAGGATTGTATGGGATGCACTTGACCAATTGATCTGGGGAATGCCAACTAATAACTAATTTTGTATACAATTCTATACACAATCAAACGAGTTTGCAGGACAATAAGGTTACAATTCACTGGAGACACATTTAAATTTAATGAGCAAATCAAATCTTCCTTTAGGTATCTTGACAATAAATAATTAAATCTCTGACCTGAGTGCCTAATGTTTTTGTATGGATAGCAAATATTATTCTATATATCATTCACTGAAGTAAAATCCTTTCCTCAAAAAACAATCACACCATGTTTACTTTATTTTTTTTAATAATAGTTAATCTACAAAACTTTATTTATATCACTTTATGTCTTCACCTATGATGGAAAGCATATCACCATGGTTGCAACAGAACATATAAAACAGTATAAACAAATGTATTTAAAAGTGGTTGTTACTGTTTGGTCTCTGTTTTTTTTTAAATTACTTAGCACTATATTTAGTGGTGTTATCTGGACTATTTGTATATGTTTTTTACAGATTGGTAAAAAAAAACACATTTTTTTTTCGATTAGTTTGCACACATACAGTAGATATCTGCTCAAACACTTCTCATATATATATATATATATATATATATATATATATATATATATATATATATATATATATATATATAATGTTGGAACTGTCTCCATTTATTGACATCATGTTTCTTACATCAGGCTGTCAGGTTAACCACACAATTTTGTTGTTTTGTAATTCACAGAGTTTGGCAATCTGGCATTGAAAGACTGCAAAGAGGAGTGGATCCGCACCACCTCACTGGTGGCCAATTTGAGTCTGTGACGAAGCAGGCAAGAGAAGAGGTCCAAGCTCTGCTGGCCAGGTGGTGACAGTCTATTTACACGGTCTCGAATCTCCAGCAGCTGCAACAGAGCAGAATCCTGCGATCCCTGAGTATAGGGGTAATCGAGTTGTAAAATCAGATCTCGAATGGCTTCTGGATCAAAGGGCATGCTGTAACCGAACATCTGGATGCTGTTTATTTTCAGGTAGCCCAAGTTCCCTGATGAATCCATAAACTCCAGAGGTTCATAATAAACACTGTCATTGCCATTAACACCAGGTTCCTTGATACGACTCCTCAAGTAGATGTGAACAGTCTCAAAAAACGTTTTCCACTTGTTCCCTAGAGTTAAGGTCCAGTTGTAACACTCCAGGGGAGGTTCAATCTTAGTCCGTTCCCAATCAGGAAAACTGTTCTCATTAACAGGCATAAACCAACTCTCGGAGTGACTGCCTCCAAAAGGGTTGACATATAAAGCCAGCACAGGCTCTAGAGTGCTGTTTTTCGTGAGACAAATCTGAATGGATATACCCAAAAGCATGTGGACAAGGTTGGACTTGTACTTGTTGCTCTTGAGGGTGAGGAGCATGCGTTTCCTCCATGAAGGGTCAAACCAGCTGTTGAGGCGCATGTCATTGCTGATAAAGATGGCATGGACCTCAAGTCTTCTGTCGTTTTTTTGCAAGAGGTATTTCAATTCAAGATCCTGCAGGTCTGTCTCGAATCCAAGGTAGTTTTCTGTAGAGTCAGCCACCTCAGGTTTACAGGTCCCCTGGCTCAGCATATACCCGGGGTTGCAGTTGCCACAACGGGTGTGGTTGTCAGAAGCACAGACTGCACAGCCTTGCCCTTCTCCTATTGCACATGGAATGGTCACTTGACAGGAACTGTGATCATAGGCACAAAGGCAGCTGTGAGTTTCTTCAGAAAACGACCCCTCTTGGTTGTTCTCTGTGCAGTAAAGCAATGATTGAATATATCTCAACCAATAGGTCAGCGGTCTAAAGATAAAATAAATAATGAATGAGCAATATAACAAGTTGCAAATATTACACGGTAATTGGTATGGACTGTTAAAGTATATAAAGCTTTCTTTTGGATGACATGTTAAAAAAAATGTACATTATAAATGTGCATGGTTATTTTGTAGTTTACTATTTTGTACACTGCTCCACCATAACTTACATGTATATGATTTACCCTGGTTACCTGTGCACTGCCCTGATTCCACTGTTTTTAATAGGATTTTCTATCATTTGTAATAAGCATTTTTTTTCTTTGTTAGACTATATTATAGAGTAATACTAGTTTAGCTTCTAGATAACATCCCATCTATAGATTACTTGCTATTTACAACAGTCTACTCTTACCCAGGTTTTGTAATGTAATTAACATAAGTTTGAACTGCTATACCATGTTATACCATTTACATAAAGGCTGTAATATAATCTGTGGAAATGCATGACTTTATGACCTGTTTGCCAGCAATGTCTGTCCTCATGCAGTCTATATTAAAGTACATGGTGATACAGAGTTCAAGTGTGCACAGCAGGACCCTCTCCTCCCTACATAATGCATTTGCTTTTCCATGCATAATTTCTTACTGCAGACCTCCATGCACTGTGAACCAGATGGCTTTTATAGATAAACACAGCTTTTAAACCCATTGGAATCCAAAGAACTCTCCAGTCTTTCATTAGGCCAAACTCCACAGTAACAAAACTTGAATTGTATTTATCAAATATTGTGTAAGCAGATTGTACTCTTGCACAGAATCATTTCAAAGAAATTCCAAGAATGGATTGTCCTCTAGATTTTCACCACTACACTTTATGCTCTCCCCTTTTCTATTTAAACTAATGGTCTCCCCAAAGCTATTAGTTTGCCCCTTCCCAAAAATCTGGCCAGTGATATTAAAATCTTCTGCCTCCAGGGATCAATCAGGATAATACACATCTCTCAACACTAAGGAATATATGCCTCAGTACTTGGACATATGCATCATAAAACCCTTAGATTGGTTAAAGGCAAGCTTCAAGCTTTTATTTAGACAGCTCAGTAGTTTTTGGAGGTTTGCCACTCCTTGAAGTCATGACAGACAACATTCTTAGATGTCTCTGTTGCAGCTACAGTCACACTGATGCACTAATCAATCAGGCATTGCTTCAAAGACACTTACCTCTTTAGAACTATCCCTGTTAAAAACAAGTTCCTTTACAAGACAAGAAATAGATAATTTAATTCATCCTTTATGTACACATGAATCAACCAATGCCTAACAGACAACATTCTTCACTCTTCATGCTACCAATTTGACCGTCATTACAGTATTAGCTGCACAATAAATATTGCATGTTGTTTTCTCTAGAAAAATAGCTGACCTATGTTGTACTAGTTGCATTATACTTTCTAATTCCAATACAATTATTAATTTGATGAATCCCTAACTAGAATGTTCTGTACTATGCTTTCTGCTCACTTAAAGGCAACTCATATAGGGATCAATTTGCACCTACCCGAGTTGTAACCCTTTCTGAAAATGTAATTTAACAAAGCAATTCCCCAAACTTTGACACTTTTAAACCAGGGAAATTAAACTGTGCTTTTTTCAAGAAGATTAATAAATTCCAGCATTATAATTAATATCACTGGCTACTGTGACACCCACTTATTATCAGTCTCAGGTTAGTCAACATTTATATTTATACTGGTATATAAGCTATTAACTATGAGACATGGTTTTACAGGATTTGTTTCATAATGAAATCCATTAGATCTGCTATATTAATGTTTTAAAATTCCAAACCAAAATACCACCCTCCTGAAAAATGTCTATAAAACATACATCAGTTTGTATTCCCTAGTGACATTAGAATCAGAGAGGGAAGATAGTGGAATGTATACGAAGTGGAGCTAATTAGTGGTTGGAATTGACTTTTAATCATGTTCAACAATATAGGGCACATTGATACTATTTCCACATCTATTTTGTCTCTTGAGATTGGGTTTTAATAGATAGCCCCATGAATGCACATTCATTAACACTGTTAGAGAAAACAAAATACTGTAATATAATTTAAGTTAAGGATAGTCAATGAATATGAAGTTACAGTATGATCCCAGTGTACAACAGTACCTACCTCTCTCGTGTCAGAGCGACTTGGGGCTGTTTCTGACACCTTTTACTAAGAGCGAAAAGCTTGTAGACAACTCTTTGTGCCTTACTGTAGAGAGCTTTCATGCTGTTTTCAAGCAGATCATACCGCCGCTGAAAGCCAGAGTCCATTGACCATAGTTGTTGTAATGTTGAGATGTTCAGGAAATAGTTCTGTGGTAGTCTTTTCAGAAACATTTTAAACTCATCTGTTAAAAGTAAACAACAAGTAAAGATAAAGACAAATCTTGTCAAAGTTTGTCAAACTACTGGTGAGTTTCTTTTAGTTTTATGGAATTTTCCAAGCTAATGCTATCTGAACATGATTCAAAGGGCAGGATTTTCAAAAGGTCGTAAATGATAACTCCAGTGTTAATCTGTATGTAGATTGACTTTGAAATGCTACAGCATTTCAAAGTACTGTGTAATGTTTTCAATTGTGACAATTTTGCAGATATATAAGTCAATAAAGCTGCTTGTAAGCTCATATGTAATTAATGCAGCAGGGAAGAAAAAATGAAGAACTCCCATATCCAAGACTGGAAGGCAGAACCCAATTTTAAACCTATATAGACATAAGGCTCATATTGTTTGATTGGATTATTTTAGTTTCATTCCATGATTTATGTTCCACATATATAGTTAATAAAAATAGCACTGTCCACACACCACCTATTTTTGTTTAGTTCCAAATGCTGTGTCATTTCTTCCAACTTGTGTGTACTTTAATACTCCAAATGTGTGTCCCTTTTTCTTTACCTTGTTTCCTTTTCTTGCTGTTGTTGCCATATTTACAAATGAAGATAACTTAAACAGACTGCTCTACTCCATGGAATCATTTGTGGCAACATCGGTACCTCAGGTAGTTAATTGCTGGTAGGGGCATTCCATTTATATAATAACTTTAATTTACATATAGCACCTTTCACACCGAAGTGTCCCAAGGCACAAATTTATAAACATTGTAAACTTAAATACAAACAAGATAAAAGAATAATTTCCCAAATACATTGGTAAACAGTGTAAGCATAAAAACAAGATACAAAATCTCAATATCATATTTCAAAACCTAGGAAGCCTAAGAAGAAAGCTGAGAAGAGCTGCGTTTTGAGAGAAGCTTTAAACTGAGAAACTGAAGCAGAATTTAGAATTCAATAGACAGGTCCGGTCTTTTGAAGGAAAGGATGTTGACGGCGCTGGGGTGGCTAGTATTTCCGCAATTCAGTATCAAGGGGCAATTACTGTATAGGGTAAACCTAGCCGAGGGCACAGGACAGCCTGTAACACAATTATTGGTTCCCCCGTCTTGTCGGACCGAGGTCATGAAGCTGGCGCATGATATCCCTTTTGTGGGGCACCTCGGAGCTGACAAAACAAGGGAACGGATATTGTCTCGATTCTATAGGACTTCATACTGATGTATTGAAATATGTAGCCAAATGCCCAGACTGCCAGCGAGTAGCGCTGGGTCGAGTGCGCCCCGCCCCTTTGGTCTCACTGCCGATTATTTCCATGCCCTTTGAACGCATTACAATGGACATAGTGGGCCTTTTGCTACCTTCTGATTCTGGGTATATGCATATATTAGTGGTGGTAGATTATGCAATGTGATACTCAGAAGCAATTCCATTGAGGTCCACTCGTGCCGCTGCAATAGCCACAGGATTAGTGCAGATTATGGCTAGAGTAGAGTAGGAACAATTCAATAATTGATAATTTAATGTTTATCTGGGTTGATTAGTTCTCTTACTAACAATATTTAATTGACATGTTACAAAGATCTAGGATTTACTATGAACACACATTCATGTGCAGACACAAGGAATGTTTAATCAATAGTAGCATTTTATTAAGTACACAAATAATAAACAGAAATCAGAAAAGTTAGAATGTAAATCTCTTAGTCTCTAAGTACAAAACACAATTCAAAACTCTCACTGCCTTAACCTGTCTAGCAGGCAATTGAAATATGACACCGCCTGTCTCCTCACACACCAGCAGCACTCGAGCAAGCTGTGACGTAGTAGCTTGCTCACACACACATGCCCACATACAATCACAGCCTCAGACTGAAACGATGCAGCCAATCTTACAATATATCACATTAAGCTTATTAATGGTATCTAGATGAAGTATATGGCAAATTTACTTTTAGAGAAATTTCTTCATACGACAATATGAGGTAGATTACTTATAGCTACTTCATCAAGTTTCACTAAATGTTATTTCACACGCAAAGTGTGCAAACTAAATAATTAACATTTCAATTCTATGTGAATGTGTTACAATTTATTAATTTAGTTCCATGAAAGGAAAATGCAACAAACAACAAAATGAATCAACAAACAGCTGCAACAAAGTCTTCAGTCCTCGGTATAGGATCCACAACAGCACCCGTCCGCTCTGTCCCCTTAGCTGAATCTTTTAGCTATGCAGGTAGCAGGGCACAGTTTCTTTTGGATACTGTGGTTTTAGGTGTACAACAGACCCAGACTGGTTCGTCTGATAACAGTCGCTGTAAGTTTTACAGCAGTCCTCCAGCCAGGCCTCAGTCTCATTGCTTGTGGTCGTTGACTCGCTTGCAGCTTGTTTCCTCATCTTGGGTCTGTTTTTAGACAGAGTCCCATCTTGATTCCATTTTTAGTGAGAGTCCAGTAGTTGCAGCTTTGCTTAGCAGAGTGACAGCACCTTGTTTAGCATTCAATGTGGAGTGCAAAATGCTTAGTTTTGCTTGGATAGTTATAGTCTTTTTCACCCTGCTAAATAGCCACTTTCATAAGATTGTGTATCTTGCCTTTTTTAAACTCAGTCCTTTGATGTTTTAATGTCCTTTTCCACTGGGACATCACTAAATGGTTGTTGTTGCACTTGTGAATTATCTGTACATAATTCAACACTCCGCTCAGCCTAATCCAGTTCAGGTGCTGGTCCTCTAATCAGTAGGTCACATAGTTCAGTTTGTCTACAAGCCAGAGGCCCCCTTCTCAAGACACAGCAGTCTGCCCTGTTTCTCAAGACACACAGTTTCATTAATGAATCCAGTTACATTTCTAATACACATTCATGTATTATCATATTCAGAGAATATGTCCCACAGTAGGGATCCCCAAGGAGATTTTGACTGATCGTGGAACCAACTTTTTATCTGTCTAACATGCTACACCAGGTTTATAAAATATTAAAAGTATGTCCCATCAAGACATCTGTTTATTATCCACAGATGGATGGTTTGGTGGAACACTTTAATCAGACCTAAAAGCAGATGTTGAGACGTTTTTTGTATCAAGAGCAAAAGCATTGGGCATCGCTTCTTCCCTACCTCCTTTTTGCAGTGAGAGATGTGCCGCAGAGATCGACAGGGGTCTCCCCCTTCGAGCTCTTGTACAGCCTACAGCCTCACGGCATCCTCGATCTGCTGAGAGAGGGGTGGGAAGAGCACAAAGGCTCAGTCAAAAATGTAGTGAAGCATGTGCTCCTACTAAGACATCGCCTGGATTTGGTCAGTCGTTTGGCCCAGGACAACCTCAAATCGGCTCAGCACCGGCAACAGCAGCACTACAACAAAAATGCATGAATTCGAACCTTTCGATCAGGAGACAAGGTAATGCTGCTACTTCCCTCATCAGAATCAAAATTATGTGCTAAATGGCAGGGGCCATATGAAGTGATTCGGGCTATAGGAAAGGTGAATTATGAAATTAAACAGCATGATCCCTGTAATGAATGTGAAATTTATCATGTAAATTTATTAAAGCCCTGGCAGGCAAGGGAGGCCTTATTTATAGCCCCAGATGAAGTAGAGGATGATTTAGGCCCATGTCTACAGACCCCTAGCACTAATTCATTTTGATGGGGAAACAATTGATTTCAGATCAGCAATGGGGGCTGCGTAAGCTTATTGAGGAGTTCAGCTATGTTTTTTCTGACTTGCCCTGCAGAACTAACCTGGTTGAATATGACATTATCTCTCCCTCAGGTGTCACAGTATGAGAGAGTCCTTACCGGATTCCAGAAAGTCGACGAAGTGGCATTAGCAAAGAGGTAAGGGCGATGCTTGAATTTGGGGTGAGTGAGCCTTCCAGGAGCAAGTGGTGCAGTCCAATTGTGATAGTGGCAAAAAAACACGACACCAACCACTTCTGCGTTGATTTCCATTAGGTAAATGCTATTACCAAGTTTGATGCGTACCCCATGCCTTGGGTCGACAAGCTTCTATCTCTACTCTGGACCTGACAAATGGATACTGGCAGATCCCATTAACCCGCAGCTCTAGTGAGAAAACTGCATTTTCAACCACTGTAGGGCTGTTTCACTTCAAAACCATGCCTTTTGGGCTGCATGGTGCGCCTGCTGACTTTCAGAGACTGTTGGACCAGGTTTTATTCCCACATCATGAATATGCAGCAGCGTATATTGATGATGTGGTTATTTACAGCTCCACTTGGCAAGAGCATTTGGCTAGGGTTACGGCCATCCTTCAGTCTCTAAGGGTAGCCTGGCTGACAGCTAACTTGGGAAAATGCGCGTTTGCCAAAACAGAGACTCAATATTTGGGCTTTTTAATGGTGAATGGAAGGGCGAAACCCGTTGTCACCAAAATCCAGGCTTTGGTAGATGCTGCAAGCCCCAAAACCAAGACTCAGATGAGGTCGCTACTGGGATTAACTGGTTATTACCGCCACTTTATCCCTGAGTATGCCACAGTTGTTAACCCTTTAGTCGACCTCACCAAAAAGAGTGCACCAAATTTAATTAAATGGTCAGTAGAATGTCAGGGGGCGTTTGATACTATTAAGCGAAGACTCTGCCAGGCCCCCACTCTCATCACACCTGATTTCACCAAGAGATTCATCCTCCACACCGATCCGTCGGATGTGAGTTTGGGTGCGGTCTTGTCCCAAAAGGTAGATGGAGTTGAGCACCCGATACTGTATATCAATAAAAAGATGCTCCCTTGGGAGCACAACTACTCCGTGGTCAAAAAGGAGTGTTTGGCCATTAAATGGGCTACTCACTCTTTACGATATTACCTGCTGGGACATTCATTTGATCTTGTCACAGACCACACCCCACTCAAGTGGTTAAGCACAATGAAGGACAGCAATGCCTGGATAACTCGGTGGTATCTGGCGTTGCAACCCTTCATGTACCACATGGTACACAGTGCGGGGAAAGACCATCAAAATGCAGATTATTTTTCCCGGGAGGGGGGAGTAATGGGAGAGATAGATTCAGCCGAGTGTTCCTTCGGCTCCACTCTGAGCGGTGGGATATGTGACAGAAATAGAATGCTCTTTGGTGGTAAATCTCCCTCCCTACCTGTGAGGGCGCTAAGTAATGGGAACAGAGTACCCTGGACTGTTTGGCCTGACAATTCATTCCTCCTGTTAAAAGGAAGTCGGTCATCTAGAAAGGGGGCAGAGCTTCAGTGCACTAACTCATCAACCCGAAATGGAAATGATGTGGCAGTCCCGGATTGGAGGAGCGGCTGCAATCGTTTACCAAGGGGTCATGTGTGACGGTACAAAAAGGGGATGAAGCGACGTAATCTGTTCCTTCGTTTTGGTTAAAGAAAGAACCCGGATGGACCTGTGTATTGTGGAATCGTATTGTGAGTGTTTGTTTGTTTTGTCTGTAATTGTTTATTATTATTATTAGTAGACGGCTAACACGTCCAGAGCTTGTCGCCAACGGCCAGCACGAACCCAGACAGCACTCCACCTGTATCACGATAAATAATTGTAATAGCACCACGAGCACTACAGCACGCACCTAGGACTGGTGACCGTGTATTGTGTTTGTAACAGGACTGTGTTTATTATTTGGAACTGCAATTCCTTTATTTAGAACAGTGCAATACCCATTGCTGGGTATTGCCTGGGAAATATTATTTACGGTCACCAGACCAAGATTATAAATAAAACCACTTGCACTTGGATTACCATTGTCTGCCTTTCATTTAACTCTGCTCCTGCACCTGTACACTGGAAGCCACTTTGCCACATTCATCCATGAAACTTCATTAGTATGCTGACAAATGCTTAAATTGTGCACCAATTGCTGTATGCTAATGCTTTTTTGGAAAAGGAATTTGGTTTTATATTCTAAGGATACTATTTACAATTACTGTTATGTGTTTTAGCTGTACATAATTGAGGAAACTGGAATTGTTTGGGCATCTACATATTTATATTGATTATACTGTGACACTTTAAAAGAACAGATGGGGACATTGAAAACATCTTATTACACTAACTGAATGTACTTAACAGTAATCATGTTTTTCAAAGCATGATTAACAGCAAACTGTTAACATTGACTTCATAAATTCGGTACAGCGCAAAACTATAACTATTATTGTGCTGTCTTTAACCCTTAGAAACAAGTCGCACTACTTCACAGATGTGTGAGAAAGTCAAAAACAGCTGTTAATGCCATTCCACAACAGGGTATTTAAATAAAGCAAATGTACTTTTGTTTTGCATTTGACCTGAAAACACACCTGCTTTACATTAATGGCTCCTCTAAAATCCAAGCAAGGTAATGGTCAGATGAATAATGACTTAATACAATATAACAAAATACAATAAAAAATAAATGGCCCCAATCATACAGAAATGTAATAAAATAATATAGTACAATGTGCCATTCATCTTCTGATCAGACAGGCAGACATGTAACATTTAGTATACTTTCTCTATTAACAAAAGTCATCACCTGCCAGATTGCTAAAGTTATATTCCATCCCAAGAGCCTGAATTTATGTGACACTGGTACATAAACACATATCTTTACAAGTTGGTTCCATTATTGTATTTTTACCTGCATCTTCAAACTCCTTGTAGAGGGTGGTCCAAGCCTCACTTATTCGAATCAAGCTTTCCTCCATTGCTTGAATGTCCATGTAAGGACAGTTACATTCTGGGAAGCTGTGGTCACACTGGCACCAGCAGTCATTGCCCTTACAGATAAATCCACCTTCTGTGTTACAGGCAATGTAACTGAGAGCAGCTTGCACAAAGCGTCCCTTCAGATAGTCTGGGAGAATGACCTGCAGACCTTAAATAATAATAATAATAATAATAATAATAATAATAATAATAATAATAATAATAATAATAATAATATGGAAATGATGATGGTATAAGATACAACAGAATGGTGTGCTAACTGAAAACATCAGAAATGTCTGTAGCTCTGTGCTATAGTTTATGCAGTATATGCCAAAAGCAATGTTGGATGTGTCAGTAAATATAAGTAATAAAAAAGAAATAGAAGGAAAATACATTTTCTGACATAAATACACACAAACGTCTCCCCGTTCTACAAAAAGTGACACCTACCTTGCAAATGGACTTTGTTTTCAGGACTCTGAACCAGAACAGAGCTAACAGAGTCAAGGTTGTCATAGTTACTGCATCCAAGGGGACCAGTACGGGTTTCAGTTACCTGAGAAACAACAAATAAAATCTCTACGTTATTAAGCCATGAATCCAAATACGAAGTAGACAAATCAATAAATCAACAAGGATTGGAACATATATTGGAAACAACCAGATGCACCAAATAAGATTTGTATTTAATACATGTAATCTAAAATGTGTGAATGTCAATTGAAATGCACCAGTGATAAGAATTAATTAGTGAAAAATATAAATTCTAAAACTAATATCTGTATCTATTTAAAGTGACTGGTTAACACATGCTTGTACTTGTCATTTACTAAGTGAGTGTCTTTGTATAGGGTTTTTTTAAATCTATATCTACACGATTTCTAATGATGCAGTATGGGAATAAAACCCTGATGGTTCTGCAAACAAATTATAAAATACATGCCCTACTATGGAGAAAATGAAGAAGAATCAAGAATCCCTAAATTAACTTAATTTCTTAAGCAGTGAGTGGGTGGTTCTTTTCAGGCAGAGAGATACCTTTCTCGCTTATAATTACATCATTATAAATGTTCCACTAGTCTTACAGAAAGGAAGTTAAAACGTTTATTTTTATTTTGTATTTGTTTCTATTATGCCTGTTTATGGGGCTGCATATGACATCCCTTTTAAATAATTCTGGTCACGCTTCTTTGCACTCTTTCTAGAGCAGCAACATCCTTTTTGTAGCGAGGTGAAACTGAACACAATATTCTAGATGAGGTCTTATGCATTTTTAACATAAATAACAATCACAATTCTCATACTTTAACGGTTTTTGTTTTATTTATTAGGCGCGGCTGCATTTTTAGAAACAGCAATAACGGATGGTTGAAATTTATACATTTCTTACTTGCAAAAGAAAAACGAAGGAAGAAAACACAAGAGTACAGAAAGTGCAAAGCGACAGAAAGTTATACCGAATCTGTTTGGATCATTTTTATGTTGGCTTTAATAAAAAAAAATAAAAAAAAGTTTATTAATGTTATTATTATAGTTGTATCTTGGTTAATTTTGTTGATATTGTAAACATTTTAAATGGCACATAATTATGCTGAGATGGTAAGCAAATGTGATAAACATTTACAGTGCAGACTGTTTTATATTATTTATAATAACTTTTTTGAATAGAAAGTAAATATAATGTTTCCAAAGAGATTCACAAATAATGTATTTTAATTCTGTGCGTCCAAAGAATTAAGCCTGGTATTCTGTCCTAAACCAGCAGTCCCAAACTGTTGTGATATATATTATATATTAAATAAAACAGGGAAAAAAGAAATGTGTTAATCAGAATATTCTGCCTTTTTATTGCAACTGTGGTACCATTCAGTCAAGTGAAAATTGTAAAGGGGTACTTGAGCTGAACACTCCAGACAGAAGGGGTACAGTTTCAAACAAAGTTTGAAAACCCCTTTTTTATAGCTTCCCCACATTGTCTAGGTGAAGACATTTCTGAGTCAACATAAACGCCTAGGTCTTTTTCATAGATTCCTTCTTCAATTTCAGTATCTCCCATATGGTATTTATAATGCACATTGTTATTGCCTACTTGCAGTACCTTACACTTTTCGGTATTAAATGTCATTTGCCACGTGTCTGCCCAGTTATTTGTTCTCATTAACTTTGTGGAAGCTAGGGTGAAGCTATTTTATTTCCTTTCTTTTCGTATGGAGTATATCTAATTGATACAGTGTTCTCATTATTGGTGCAGCACCACATGTTCATTAGATTTGCAAGCTTCTTGGCTTTAACCTGTCAGTTAACATTTGATCTTGGGCTGGAAAGACTGCAGAATGATAAGAAAAGGCATTATACACTGAAGCCTTCTTTTTCTTGCTTTTTTTCTTTTTTAATTTAAAAAGATCTAAGTCTGATGGGGTCAATATAAACCTTAACCTTAGGTTTTATTTCATCACGGTGCCAATTTATTTTATTTTTTTTCCAGGAGGTGAGGGAAATGATTTATGATCCAGAAAATAACTGACCACTATTTGAAGAATAGTAGATTAAAATACAAAAAGATATAGTCCTAAAAAGGCCTACATAACTGTAATGTAGATTAAGCTGTGTCAGGAAATGTGAAATGGTTTTAATTTGGCTTAATTTAGTTTTTTTGTAATTACAAAAAAACTAGAGCAGTGCTAAAGACGCGTTGGTAGCTACCCAGTCATTACACTTTTAATACATGGTTATACGCTGTGTAATCTAAAGTGCTATTCATATTTTATTTGAATTCTTAATGTGTAAATGAAATAATGTAAATTATGCTGCCCTTTCTAATGCTCTGATAGTGTAGAGTAAATACTGTGGGTTTGGAGTTACTGTGGAACTGTACTCTAAGATCCATTTGGTATTCTAGACCAGAGAGTGTGAGCGGAGCAGAGCACTCCAATTGTATATGGAGCAGAGCGCGGAGCAGACATTTCTGTCCTGCTCTTTCACAACACTGAAAAGAACTGAGCACGGTTTTATTTTTTCTTAAATACATGTTCGGCCATGGAGTTTGCACAAAATTTTTTTTTTTTTTTAAAAGGTGACAAATACAGATGTAGTCACTTTACAGTATTTTCCATCATGCCTGAGCATGTTAACCTAATTTTCCAGTTTCAAAACAAAATTAGGCACTTTTATGTTTTGCAGAAATTTTTATTTTTTATTTTTCTTTTATGTTCAATGTGATTGGCGTTACACTTTATAATTCATTGTGGAGTGAAAAATATATATTCTCCCAATTGTGGAGCTGCATTTGTGCCATATAAAAATGTGAGAAACATCATAAGTGTGTCCATCTGGCTGCGGTTATTACATAGCCTATATTGCTCTTATATGGTTCTCCGGTTATGCCCCAGTACAGACTGTGAACACGGTTTATATTTTCTGCACTCTTAAGGATAGTTCATACACTACAGGGTGGTCCATCAGCCCTGTTGAGACTCACTCATATGTGTTTGTGGGTTACTTTGAGCTCTCTATGAGATATTCGGATACAAACAAGCACAGTATGAAGCTAATTTGATAAAAATCATATGCAAAGTTTGAAATAGGTGAGTACACCATACACAACATCATAGGAACCTATTAAAAAATTGCAAAATGGTATTTCCTAACTTTTCCTTTATTTTCAATGCATGCATTTTTTCAGTACCAATCAATAATAATGAGAAAGCGTCTTCCAATACAAAAAAGCTTATATGATACCATGTATATATTTCAGAAGACTGAGATAGAATTGTAGCCAGTGAATTGTGTCTTACAGATTAATATCAAAGGTTTTTTTGTATTCATTTCAAGTCCAACATCTGATGACAAGTTATGCTGTTAGAAAAGAAAGGGAGCTTATTGAACACAATTTTAGATATGGTTTTGTAAGAGCTCGGGAGTGTTCTAAGACTTGCTTTTGATGGAAATAAAAGTGCTAGAAGGTTAAATATGCTGCCCAAATTCAATATAATATTACGTCTAGGCTGCTTTTAATAAAACTAAAACAAACACTTCATTAACACTTCATTTTCTCAAAACCAAAGTGTCAATGTTCTCCAAATCCAAAAAAAATGTATCTACTGCTACAGGGATGCATTTTAATTGTGATGATGCTGTGGAACAAAACAGAGGGATTAACTGAGCTGTTAATAACTCTGGGCTTAGCTTCACAGTCTATTTAAAATGTAGCCATGGTTTAACCTATTCAAGCTTAAAGGGATATTGTGGCGGTGTGTCCTGCCCCTATGTATTCTTATTTGTATTTTTATTTGCGGCGCGGGTAAAAGCGCCGCGTCTTTTATTACTTATTATTTATTATTTAAAAACCTCGTGAGGATGCATGACTGATCAGCTACTGATTATTTAACTAGCTGACAGTCATGCATCCTTACCAAACGCGTGCAGACTCTGGCCGAGGGGTAATAAGATAATTAACAACTAGTTAACCCCTCGGCCAGAGTATAAGAACCAGCAGTTGTCCGTTCTGGGGGTGGAGTGTACAGAGGAGAGTACGGGGAGAGAGCGAGAGCGAGAGCGAGACCGAGAGCGAGGAGACATAACATTTAAAAACGACTGCTAAACAGTGTTTGTTTATTCGTTTGGCCCTTGTGCCTTTTTGTTTTGTGTTTTGTTTAAATCTTTTGTTTTGCTTAATTATTATTAAATACGCTGAATGCCATAGCATTCAGCTTCACCCACCATCCACTGTTTGTGATTCAGTTACTTCCTGGTCCGTGGACGTCACCACTGCGAGCCAGCCTGTCACATATGGTGTCCTGCGTGGGACAAACAACGCCTCCACGAGCCGGACCAGGAAAGAAAAGGACGTTTTTGGTTTTTCAAAAGTATTTTTGTGTTTTTGGAAAAAAAAAAAAAAAAAAAATGGGGAAGAGTAGCCGGAGGAGAAAGCAGCAGCAACAACAACAGCAGCAGGAGGCGCAGCAACAGCAGCGGGTCCTTACCACGCTGGACGCCTGCCTCACCTGCCTGAAGGGTGAGGAGTGGTGCCAGCGGTTGGTGAGGTTGGGCACATGGCACCGGGACCAACCTCCTCCATGGCAGGAGAGGAAGGAGCCTGAGCATCCAGCAAGGGGTGAGAGGACCTGCATCCTCCGAGGCGGAAGAATCCCGTCTCCTCAGAGGGGATCTGGAACTGGCTGGCGGAGCCTGAGAGGGATATAATGGTCGCCCTCCCTGCTGTGATCAACCTCCTGTGGGCGAGAGATGGGGAGCGCTGGGAGGCCTGGGAACAGAAACACCAACCAGCATCCCTCCCAGACATCGCAGCCATGGTGCTCAACTACCTGGCTGCAGATATGGGAGGGGCCACGCTGCTGTTTTCAGCGCCAGAGGGAGAGGAGCCATCACTGCCGTCTCCAGTGCCAGAGGGAGAGGATCCATCACTGCCGTCTCCAGTCCCAGAGGGAGAGGAGCCATTGCTGTCATCTCCAACGCCCGAGGGAGAGGAGCCAGTGCTGCCGTCTCCAACGCCCGAGGGAGAGGAGCCAGTGCTGCCGTCTCCAACGCCAATGGGAGAGGTGCCATTGCTGTCATCTCCAGCGCCAGAGGGAGAGGAGCCAGTGCTGCTGTCTCCAGCGCCAGAGGGAGAGGAGTCATCGCTGCCTTCTCCAGCGCCAGAGGGAGAGGAGTCATCGCTGCCTTCTCCAGCGCCAGAGGGAGAGGAGTCATCGCTGCCTTCTCCAGCGCCAGAGGGAGAGGAGTCGTCGCTGCCTTCTCCAGCGCCAGAGGGAGAGGAGTCGTCGCTGCCTTCTCCAGCGCCAGAGGAGAGAGCCGTCGCTGCCTTCTCCAGCGCCAGAGGAGAGGAGTCGTCGCTGCCGTCTCCAGCAATAGGAGCAGAGCAGCAGGAGCTGTCTCTGTCTCCACCACCGCCAGGAGCAGAGCAGCAGGAGCTGCCTCTGTCTCCACCACCGCCAGGAGCAGAGCAGCAGGAGCTGCCTCTGTCTCCACCACCGCCAGGAGCAGAGCAGCAGGAGCTGCCTCTGTCTCCACCACCGCCAGGAGCAGAGCAGCAGGAGCTGCCTCTGTCTCCACCACTGCCAGGAGCAGAGCAGCAGGAGCTGTCTCTACCTCTGCCACCTCCACCAGCAGAGGGTGAATGCCTGCTGGTTCCGCCTCAACCGCCGTGGGAGGACTGCTTGCCGCTCCCACCTCCACCAGCAGAGGGTGAATACCTGCTGGTTCCGCCTCAACCGCCGTGGGAGGACTGCTTGCCCCTCCCACCTCCACCAGCAGAGGGTGAATACCTGCTGGTTCCACCTCCACCAGTAGAGGGTGAATACCTGCTGGTTCCACATCCACCATCATGGGAAGGACTGCTCCTGCCCTGCCTCACACCGCCCAAGAATGCCTGTTGCTTCGCACCGCCCAAGGATGCTTGCCTTGCTTCGCCCAAGGATGCCTGCCTCGCTTCGCCCAAGAAGGCCTGCTCCGCATCACCTGGGGCTGCCTGTTGCTCCGCATCGCCTGGGGCTGCCTGTTGCTCCACATCGCCTGGGGCTGCCTGTTGCTCCGCATCGCCTGGGGCTGCCTGTTGCTCCGCATCGCCTGGAGAGCCACCAGTTACAGGGTACGAGGGAGAAGTGGAGCTCCTGCTGCCGCCTCCATGGCCAGGGGCTCCCCTCCCGAGTTCGCCTCCTGAGGTTCCGCTGCTGCTGCCGTCGCCTCCCGAGGTTCCGCTGCTGCTGCCGTCACCTCCCGAGGGTCCGCTGCTGCTGCTGTTGCCTGCTGAAGGTCTGCAGCTGCTACCTTCACCTCCCGAGGGTCCTGTTTTGCCTGGGGTCGCTACCAGTCCTGCCATGCGGCAGGAAATACTGTGGCTGGAGCCCCATGAAGGAGAGCTGCCGACCACGGAAAAGGAGGGGGAGGTCAGGAGACCAGCTCCCCAAGCCGCACTTTCGCGGCAGGAAATATTGTGGCTGGAGACCCATGAAGGGCAGCTGCCGGCCACGAAGAAGGAGGGGAGGTCAGGAGACCAGCTCCCCAGCCGCACTGGCGGCAGGAAATACTGTGGCTGGAGCCCCATGAAGGGCAGCTGCCGGCCACGAAGAAGGGGGAGGTCAGGAGACCAGCTCCCCAGCCGCACTTTCGCGGCAGGAAATACTGTGGCTGGAGCCCCATGAAGGGCAGCTGCCAGCCATGAAGAAGGGGGAGGTCAGGAGACCAGCTCCCCCGCAGCAATTTTGCTGCAGGAGAGGGTGGCCGGAGCCCCACGGAGGGGAGCTGCCGGCCATGAAGAAGGGGGCAGGTCTGGAGACCACCCCAAAATTTTTCTGGCCAGAGGAGCCGGCCTGTGCGTGGTCCACTGGGACGCTACAGTTGTTGGGGTGGGAGGAGGACATCCCACCGTGGCTGCCACCTTTGGCCCGTTGCTGCCCCTGTTCCTGCGCCGGACTGCTAGCCGGGACTTTAGGGAATAAGGGGGAGGTGGTCGAAAAGGCCATGTGTGCTGCGCGCAGGGGCATGTGTGGCGGTGTGTCCGCCCTATATATTCTTATTTGTATTTTTATTTATGGGCGCTGGGTAAAAGCGCTCGCCTTTATTACTTATTATTTATTATTTAAAACCTCATGAGGATGCATGACTGATCAGCTACTGATCAGATTATTTAACTAGCTGACAGTCATGCATCCTTACCAAACGCGTGCAGACTCTGGCCGAGGGGTAATAAGATAATTAACAACTAGTTAACCCCTCGGCCAGAGTATAAGAACCAGCAGTTGTCCGTTCTGGGGGTGGAGTGTACAGAGGAGAGTACGGGGAGAGAGCGAGAGCGAGAGCGAGAGCGAGACCGAGAGCGAGGAGACATAACATTCGTTTGGCCCTTGTGCCTTTTTGTTTTGTGTTTTGTTTAAATCTTTTGTTTTTGCTTAATTATTAATAAATACGCTGAATGCCATAGCATTCAGCTTCACCCGCTCATCCACTGTTTGTGATTCAGTTACTTCCTGGTCCGTGACGTCACCACTGCGAGCCAGCCTGTCACAGATATCTGTAATGCTCTTACAGCATAATGATGTACAGTATTCTCATTTGCCCTTCATAGAAACAGAACCATGCTAATACAAGATTTACTATATAAAGCATTAAACATATACATGTTTTCAAACATAAACCTAGTTATGCTTTGTTTGTGGGGTATGTGTCTGTCTAAATAATGCTTTTGTTATTTATTTAAAAATATTTCAACTTACTTACTCAGGCCTGTCTTAAAATAGGAATTTTCTGCATGGCAATTACAGCTTTTTTTTAAAAAAAAACAACTTGTATTTCAAAATGTTTAAACTTGTGTTGCATTTATTAAAGTATAAACCTTTTGGAACAAAGGTCTGTTATTCATTGAGAAAAGTGTCAGCTTGTGACAGGGCACATGCCGTTTCCCTTGTAAATCATTGGATATGTACATTGGTTATTCTGAACTGATTGGAGCGGAACTTAAAACAATTTAAAATAAGTCACACCTTTTTTAAATGCTGTTTTGGTAGTACCTTTCGGGCAATTTGGGTTTACATGCAGTTTTCTTAAAGCAGAGAAACTCTCCTTCATAATTGGTTTAAATAATATTAATAAATCATACTGTAATTAATTGGATGATATATATGTATATACAGTGCACTCCATTTATAAGAATTACTGATATAAGAATCAACCGCATATAGTGATTAAAACCACTGGGACAAAATCATTCCTATACTAACCAATGTAAAATAATCAGCTTGTAAGAATCATTTCGGGGCAAACTGACTGCATGTAATATGATACTGTATCAAGTGCA
Source organism: Acipenser oxyrinchus oxyrinchus (assembly GCA_030684275.1). NCBI lineage: Eukaryota > Metazoa > Chordata > Actinopteri > Acipenseriformes > Acipenseridae > Acipenser > Acipenser oxyrinchus. Next base: position 21,282,137 of record CM060260.1, read on the forward strand.
GTGACGTGTACAACCAATAAAGCTGTTTTTGGATTTGAATTTGATCACATCTGTTGTGATCAGGCACCTACACAGTGTGAAAAAAAGCAAGTCGTGCAGTTTATGCGTGTCAACATGGCAGGAAAAAGAAAGACACGCGACTGCATTGTACAAGTTTTTTTGTGTTCTCTGTTCATGAAAATAATGTTTAATAAAGTCAATACACATTCATTGAATACATACTGAGCACAGCACTGTTATTGTGTGATATGTATGTAGAGGAAGGGGGATTGCATAGCGGCGAGATGCCGAGGGGGTTGCGGAGCTTTGCATCTCCACTTAGTGAAAATCATGTCAGATAGGAAAGATGTAGCGATTATAGCTGAAACTAACAATCCGGGTGTCCAAAGCAGATTGGCAGAGAAATTTGGAAAATCCTAACAGTGTACTCATCTGTTCAATGCTTGGCCCCTGGATTCCTTTCTGACTGCTACCACTTCCTGTTCTTCCACAAGCACTACCTTTATCACAAGTTTATTTGATAAACCTAACAAGCGGATTGGGGGTGGGGGGTGTGGATAGATAGAATAGATTTTCTTTTTCTTTTTTTTTTTTTTTTTTTTTTAACTCAGAAGCACCACAGACTTGGATTAGTCACTGACAAATACTTTCCTATCTGCTGGTGGTAAAACATTAGTCCATTTTTTTTTTTACTGTATGTACTTCTTTCTTAATTTATGACTCAGTAAATTACTTCTAGCTTGTTAAAATTTTGCTCATCCAGACCAATGAGTAGAAAAGAATGCAGATAAACCATTTAATTTATTTGATTGAAAGTGCAAATCTATGACAGCTATAGAGCGAGCTATTTCAATGATCTAAACACTGATCTTAAAACTGCCAACCCTGAAAATGTATAAACCTTAATTTTTTCAGACCTCATTTAATTAAGTTTTTACAGTATATATTAATGTTAAACAGTTGGTGTAATGTTAAACAGCAGTTATTAGATATGCCTCTGTTAATTCCCTAAAAGTAGACCCCATTGTGGGCATCTTAATCACAGACATGTACATCATGTAATAACAAAAATCCTGATTGGTCAATCTCCTGCTAAGTTTATGTAAAAAAAAAAAAAAAAGAAATGGCTTTTGGTCTTGTATGATGTCATAGTTAGTGCAGGATTTGGGTGGAGCCAGTCAAAAGTAGACATGGCCTAAACTTTACCCACTTTAGGTTTGGTCACACAATTTACCCTAAATCGAGGTACGAGGGGAAGTGAGGTCTGATAAGTTATATCTCAATAACCTGAACATGGTAGAAAGGTTTCCAATACTGCAGGATGCAAAGAGTTTTAAAAGGCAGCTGTGTTACAGGGGGAAACTTAAACAATTGTTAGAACACAATTGCATTATTTGCCTTTAAAAATGGTTTGAACACGCACTTAGCATAATGTAATATCAAGTCCCTTCTTGAAGTGTTAAATTTGTGACTAAACCATTTAATGGCCTTCATAATACTGATATGAGCTATTTTGTGTCATCCTTTCATGGGATGAACCAAGCAGTCATCAGTTGCTAGTCTAGTTGTCAGTCTAGATCTGTTAAAAAAAAACTTTCTAACAGTGAGTTTCAAAAATACAGTTGGATACTATTCAGATTGGAAACCAAAATGTTGGCTATGAAAGCTGTGTAACACAACACTTACCTTGATAGCTGCAGAAGCAATCTGAATGTGATGCAGCTTGCGAAGTGTGCTCTCCCTGTCAATGAAGTAAGAGGCAGCTAGCTGATGAAGAGTTTCCAATGAGACTGAGGAGCTATTCGTCATGTAGTCGCTCACATCCAACTTTTTGCTCAGTTTCCGCTGGTCCACAAATATGGTCAGTGCCTCTTCTCCTGCATGTGAAAAACAGCTTCACTGGCCTATTTGTTCTTTAATAAATACAGTTCATCCAGCCAAACAGCTGAACTAAGCAGTTACCTGCCAATCAGGAAACCCAATGACACATCTCTTTAAATTAACTGCAAGTGAATGACAGGTCCATTGTGTTAAGCATTAGGGTTGTATTGTTCCATTTTATGACCTTTTTCTAATTAAAACCGGCTGGCTTAAAACATGTTAAAGGAACTTACTGGGAATATCCCCTAATAAGCAACCGGCTGTCTTCACCCCAAAATTAATGTTCCTTTGACTAGTTAAATAAATGCATATTTGTGTGAGAAGAATTTGAATCCAAGAACACAAAACTTTGATCTAAGCAGGTTAAGTGGCACAGATAAAGGACAAGTTTAAATACTAAAAAAAAATCTCTTATGTAATTCTCAAAATGTGTAATTAGCTGTTATGAAAGCTTATTATGCCCTGCAAACCAAATGACATTTTAGTTATCCAATGTTTCAGTATAACTAATACATGAAATTAGCACCAACATAAACCTGGTGAAAACTGGGAATGTAGACCAACTTATTAACAATGTTTGTTGATGACACACTTCGAAAGTAATACATTCTTTACTAAAGAACCATCCATAAATAAGTACACGCTATGACAGATTACTGTTTTCTAAATGTAGACTTTACTACTAGAAGAAGCTACCCTTAGCCATTGTAAAGAAATGATTGGACTTTGCAAGACTGGTAGCCACAAAATAAGTTTTCAGTAAGTTCTAATCATGAAAGCAATTCTATTTATGTGGGTAGATTAAAGAGAATTTAGAGTCACCTACAGCAGGTCGTCACACTGCACACTACCTGTTCTTGTCAAGGTATCTGCAGCATCAACTCTGTGGCACTGACACAGTTATAAGGACAGTGGGAGAGATTGCTGTCATATGCTATCTGCTATGTCCAGAGTACATAAAAAATACAGATACCAGTTTTATAAGCAAGTCGGTGTTACTACACAAAATGACAAGAGGATATCACAGCACATTTGTTGCTCAAAATAATTTTATGTTTCATTTGTCAAAATCACCTCTTACTAAATCACCTCTGACTAAAATGCATGCTGTACATTACAAGTATAAGGAGAGTTAAACCAATTTATAAACTGCAGGTTTATGGCACTAATCCATATCCATGCAGGTCCAGTTCTCTGCAATATGTTCCTTAAGACTCCTGGTGTTTGGGTGGATGCCAGGCTTTGGGACTTTATTTCATTTCCAGATGGATAATGTTTGTATCTAGCAGACCGATTCATAACCTTGACCTTTTTTCTGAACTAGAAAAAGGGTAATGTGATCAGATGTGCTTTATGTCAGACCCTTCCCACCAGTCGGTTGAAATGAAGAAGCTCTTGTACATGAATCACATCTCTCTTGCTTTAATACATTTTGAACTTTAAACACTTTACTGTTCCTTCAGAGAAGAACAGTCTTGTAACATCCAGATGACATTGATAAATATCTCAGTATGACCTTTGGTTAAATTCAGATTATGTTTCCAGTGTTAATACAACAGAAAGGGTTTAAGCAATAAGACACTCAACGGTGTGCATACCATAGGATGTATCTGATAATTTAAAAGCTTTTGAAGATGGGCAATTTTCCCATAAACAGATAACAAAGTAATGGATTTGGTGACTGGTAAAAGACAACCAGGAACTCCAAAAGACCTTAAACCATAGAAATAAACAGTACTATGAATCTTCTATCTATAAAATTGATAGTACCTCCCAATGTCCCCGACAGCAAGAAATGGGTCCCGTATTTCTTGATAAGATTTTCAGTGATCAGTTGAAGGCTTGGTCTGCGTCCCAACAGTCTGATGTTCCTGATGAATTCAGGGGCAAGGGGTAAAGGTGAGCCAAGGGAATCCCTTCTTTCAAATGCTAGGTTATTTACCTTCCAGCGACCAAATTCTCTGTTTTTGAGGAAAACAAAATGTTATGACATGGCACACACACAATGCACATAGATTAGACAAACCTCCTTAGTGGTTAACTGAAATCCTGAGGTGGAGATGGTTCTGAAGGACCATCTAACTAGTGGTTTAATAAAATGAACAACAGTAAAATATTACCCTAAAAGATTTGACTGGATGCGTACTATGCTACAGATGAAAATTGTTTTGGAAACACACTGTTAATAACCTGTTCCAGATTAACTTTATTTGGAATAAAAAGACCAGTGCTTTCATGACCAGAATAGGTTGACAACAATATTTTCTTGCCTGATTCTATACCCATTTATATATGATTATTTAGACAGTATGTTCCTCTTTTCATTGTTACAACAGGTTTATATGGGTGTGTTTCCAATCTGTTCTTTCTTTTGTTATTAACATATTAGTTTGTGTTATTTTTTTTATTTTATTTCTGGTTGTTAAATGACTGTTCTCCACTCGTTTAGCACTTGTTTGCATTAGTGCAATGTGTTAAAAAAAACAATTAAAAACAAAAGTTTTGTTTTCATGAAGCTTCTTTGCTTTTACACTCACTATGTTTGCCTTGTAGACTGTGCTAAATTCACATTCTGAAACCTCCCAAAAAACAGTTTAAACTGGTTTTGAGGGCCTTTCCTGAAAAAGGTCAAGCAAACACCATCATATAAAGCCCTTAAATAAAGACTTCTTTTATCCCCCAAATCCTCCATGGTTTATAATACTCGCTCAGATCGATGCTGTGAAGATCAGGAGTGTATAAACTAGACTCGAGTCACTAAGTCTCACTGCAATGCTTATGTTTTAAACTTGGACTGAATCTTTCTGCACCAACATTCTAATCTCATGGATTATGGATTAGTGTGCCACTGACATGCAATGCAATATGATGTGCAAGCCAGCCTAGCGCTATAGAATGATATGTTTATGTAAGAATTATGAAAAGACTGTCTTCCCATTTTTTACAGAAGAAATCTTTTCCATGTTGTATAACAGAAGCAGGTATTAAGCACAGAATATGAATGCCCGGTCAATCTTAGATTTATGAATTAAATGAGAAGAAGGTTACATTTAGATACTGAGCTACAACAGCACCAAAAAGAGCCCTCGAGAAAGGTTATCGGACAGTGTTGTGATTTTGTCTTGTCTCTTTTTGTTTGTTGATTTTGACATTTTAACTAAAGCACAACATTGGAACAACACACAATTAAAAAAGGAAACCAAACCAAACAAAAATTCTATACGTAGCAATGGCCCAGTTGTAGCTATACTATGGTACTAAGGACTTTAAAGGCTGCGTGACAACATAGCCACAGACTGACATTTTAATTCATAATAATCCTCCATTTCACTTATAATATCAAGCCGTTATTTTAGCAGTTTCAATTTGCTTACTGAAAAAAAGAGGAAGGGAGCGAGCTACAAAATTCATGTGTAAGTGCAGATTGAAACAAATCCCCTCCATTATATGTTCCTTCAGTTACAACTGATTGTGATAAGCTTTGCCTTTCATATCTTAAACCCTGGGCAGACAGCAAACTGATGCAAGTGCAAATACAGTTTGAAGGAAACAATGGAATAGTACTGTTTTTAACCTGTCCTTGGGTTGTCATAGGGAACTGGATTAGTCAAGCTATTCTTTCATTTGTTCATTTCTTTCTATGTAATCTATTCTGGGGTCCTCCATTTGAAATCAAGCTCAGTCTATCACCTTTAGATTTTTGAAAAATAATGTAACATAATTTTACAGGGGAAAAAATGTAAAGATCTACACTGTGGCATGCAAATGAAAACATTGTTTGATACAATTATTTTGCATGTCAGCAGGACATGTGTTCATTGTGAATTGAATTACTTTAGGGCCCTCTGTCCTGACAAAAAAAACCCCCAAAAAACAGTTCACAAGTTTATATTGCCTTGCTGACGACTGCTTTCTGATGTTTCAAAATTAAAATTATTTCAAATTCAATGGAAAGGTAGAACATTGAAAGAGATTTAGGCGACTGTTCACTTTCGTTATGGGTATTATCCTATTACATACACCTCTAACTAAGTGAATCAGCACTTATAGTAGGGTGGGCAAATGTTTTTTTTTAGATTTCAACAAACAAAACACCAAATAGGTTATTATTAATAGTTTCACTTAACATATCTGAAATTAAAATAACATAAAAAAAGTTTTAAAATGTTTAAAAATGCTTTTTTACGCAACAAATTCAACTACAGTTCCTATCCGGTGGTCATCTTGGATTTACATTTTGCACCTTACTGACTTTAGCTTTTAGAATTTAAGAAAAAATTAAATAAATAAAAGATTTGTCACTAAAACATTAAACTTTTTTCATTGGAAAAATTAATTCCAAGCTAGGTGGTACTTCAAATTGAAAGATCTGTTTTTTTTTTTTTATTACACTAGAGCCTACCCCTAAAAACACATCTGTCATCTCCAAGACTGTCCGGAGGGCGTGGCACCGAGACAGACACTGTACTGCAAAAAAATTGCATAGGCGTCATTTTTAAATGCATGGGTTTTGCTTATAATATACAGAAATGTAACATATTATAGCACATTTTAAAGGGCATTTATTTGTCTGTTACAAAATTATAATTATACCCATTATGCAATATTTTTAATAGTATTTCTTAGGGGTCAAAAGGTCATAATAACAATGTTTTACACAATAATTTGTAAAGAATGTTATTACCAACATTGAAATACTGTTCATGCTGCACATTTCTAATATCGAGACTGGTTACGATTTAAGATCATTATTATTAGTATTAGTATTATTTATTTATTAGCAGACACCCTTATCCAGGGCCACTTACAATTGTTATAAAAAAAATATCACAATACAAAATATTGCATTATAAAATATCGCATTATAAAATATCACATTCAAGTAAGAGCAAAATAAAGAATACAGTAAACTCATGTTATAAACTGCAACAGTTACATATCGTTCTGTCTTGTTAATACGACTAACAAATGTATAGATCTCATGCATCACCACATTTGTTAATAATGACACATCTAATTTTGCACAAAGGAATGCTGCTTCCCCTTATCACTGTTTGGTGCCTTCTAACACTCACAGCAGCCGCACTTGTTGTCATTGTCTCAGAGGGAGGGAACTTCGAATGGACGCCGTAAAAACCTGAAGCGCATCACTTAATCCAACTCAAATATCTTACAAAACCACACCTCATATGGTAATGATTCAAACAGGTGTCTCTTCTCGACACATCGCACTAACTAATTATATAGTTTTTGAGAGTTTGAAATTTGGTTTTGTTTTTCGAAATACCAGTCCAAATATTTAAACATTTTTATGAATGTTCTGACTCTCAGAATAATGTGAAAACTGAGATTCAGAAAGATCCAAATCTATGAAGTTTATTTTAATGCCATTTGTGTGTGTAGTATAATGAAGTTGGTGTTTTGTTTTGTTTTTTTTAAAATAAGTAACCCGAGTGTGCCACAGGCATGGCTCCACGGCTAAGTCTGGAAATGCCATTAACGCTTGTCTTAAAAACAAACTGTTATACAATAAAATCCACTTAGAAAAGTATGTGTTTTTTTGTGCCGAATGTAATCTAGGTGAATAGTACAATCCTAAGAATTATATTTTGTGAGCTTTATGTAATATTTTGAGAAACTATTATTACGATTAATACGGCAGGTTTCATTGTCTCTTGCTATATGTAGTGACTCTGTAAAAGTAAAACTACTCAAACATACTTAAATATTTTAAGACAGGCGTGTAGAGGACAAAAAGTCCTATTAATATATGTGTATGTTTTTCGACTGATGATTACCAAGATAATTTTACATCGATTTCAAAACTGCTGCAGCACACACAGTCCTTCCCATAGAGGATGAACACGATCAGGCTCTGTTCACCCATCCTTATAACTGTTCCAATGCTGACATGATGTCAAGGAAGATTAAAGTTTATCAGAATAAGATCAATCCTATAAGTAAAATAGATAGGAGTATGAATAACTACTGTGTCACTATAACTATGGGTATAGCCAGTGTTTTTCAACTTTTTTAGACCCCAATGCCGCAGTGGCTGCATTTGAGAATTGAATAATGCCGGCACTAATAAAATTGCAATCATTTTAGAACAAAACCAAAATTCACAATAGTAAGTACAATGCAGCCTATATGCTGATGATCTTTACACCAGGAAAGGGTAACTAAAACAACTAAAAGAAGCAAAGGTTTTACTTTTACAGATTTAAAGGAAAATTATTATACATGTACTAAATATATCCTTTAAACTTGTATTATAATGCAATGAAGGGGGAGATTTTGAGAGAAAAAGAAGTAAAGGTTGATAAATAAATCTAACGGTAAATCTGAGATTGTTTTTAAGTCACCAAGAGAGAAATCGGGTTTAAAGGACTGGTCAACTGCAATGATCAGCTATGCTTCCAGTTTCATATCAGCAGTTCTGTTCCTTAATTCCTTAATAAAACATTCAACACAGAAAATGTTGTCTCAAAAGTAAGTTGAAGCAAACATTGATAGCAAATTGGCGACAAGAAAAGCTTTCTTGTGCAGCTTTCACAGAGATGAGTTCCGTCTCCAAAACCAGGGTTCCTTTCTGACTTTCGTGTGCTGATTTGCAGTGATTTTTCACAACATCCGACTTGCATACAAACATTCTCCTGTACTGACAACACAATGGCTTTCCTTCTCTTTCAAAAACAGCAAACTCCCATAGTGATTTTTTTTCACTTTTCTTATTTTATCATAATTTTATTTGATGGAATTTCATATTTGCAGAAAACACGGGACTCTACATATTGGCATACATTTCTTAGAAATATAGTTACGTTTTAAATAATAACTATTTATTAACTATTTTAACAGTACAGCACTTACAGTGAAGTTATATAGGTGTTTGATGTATGAGGACGAAGTGGTTGTTGCTATGGTACTGTTTCCCAGGTAACTGTAACCTTTTGACCTCTCTTTAGACTTCTTGCAAAGGTATGTGGGAGAAGTGGAAACATAGCTGTGTCGGTATTACCTTCAAGTGATTGATGAGAAAACGTTATGGATGGAAATTAAAAAAATGTGGAAGAATTACAATAAATGCTTTTAAAACGTATAGCTTTTTTTGAAGATTTTGCATAATGCTGCCATAGAACGTGCAGGCAGGTATGCAATACTGTATGTATGCATATAAATGTTATTTGTGTTTACTTGCTTACCATGACCACCAGAGATGAAAGGAGTAATTTAAGCCTATGCAGAGCTTCAACCTTTAATAATCACCTCCAAGGTCTTTAACACTAGAACTGTCGCAGTTTTACTCATACTTAAAACCCCCGCTGGCAGTCATTATGATGGTTACATTTTAAACAACATCAATATTAAAATGGAAGACAAACTATCGGGTACAACTCAAAAGTTTTATTCAGGCATGTCATATCAAACATCTGCACAGCCGAAACACGGTATAAACTTATCACATATAAAGCAGTACTTCAAAAAATGAAAAACGATAATAAAATAAACATTTCAAAAGACTCTACTGTGTAAATAGGTATATGTACATACAAAAATGTAAAAAACAAAAATAGTTTTTAATTTAAAACGAAAGTAACATATGTGTTCTCTTGCATGTGTCAGTCAGTGCAGCACTGAATCCAGGTTGAGCTGCTGCAGCCTGCTGCTTTGCAGTTTCCTGATCAAAATGTTTCTGCCGAAGTGCTTTGGCTAGCTTCAAGATGAAATCTCTCCTACTGATATTTTCCCCGGTGCATTCCTTGTACAAAACTAAGGAATTGATGGCCGCCAGGTCCAGTAGAGATATCAAAATGGTCTTGTATATAAATAAAATAGAATATTGTAGGTTACATTCAAAATAAAAACTTTCAGACACGCAGTAATTTAAATATAAAAACCTCAAACCATCAAAATGACTGCCATGGCGGTTCTAGTGTTAAGGGTGCTTGAAGTGATTAAAGCCAACCATGACTTAGCGGACTTTGACACAGCCTTCAGAATATTTTTATTATGTAAAATATTGATTTTGGGTCATTGTAAATTAGATCTATTTATAAAACATATATAAATGTGTTATTAAAGGTTTGACAATTATCAACACGTATAATAGTTTATAACAGTAACATTTTCAGTGCCAGTGTAACACTTCAGTTATAATTACCCTAGGCTATTGATCTTATAACAATATACAGTATTATTATTATTTATTTCTTAGCAGACACCCTTATCCAGGGCGACTTACAATTGTTACAAGATATCACATTATTTTTACATATAATTACATTATTTGTTTACACATTATTTTTACATAGAATTACCCATTTATACAGTTGAGTTTTTTTTACTGGAGCAATATAAATAAAGTATCAGGAGGCTGTGTGGTCCAGTGGTTAAAGAAAAGGGCTTGTAACCAGGAGGTCCCCGGTTCAAATCCCACCTCAGCCACTGACTCACTGTGTGACCCTGAGCAAGTCACTTAACCTCCTTGTGCTCCGTCTTTCGGGTGAGATGTAATTGTAAGTGACTCTGCAGCTGATGCATAGTTCACACGCCCTAGTCTCTGTAAGTCGCCTTGGATAAAGGCGTCTGCTAAATAAACAAATAATAATAATAATAATAATAATCTTGCTCAAGGGTACAGCAGCAGTCTCCCCCACCTGGGATTGAACCCACACCCTCCAGTCAAGAGTCCAGAGCCCTAACCTCTACTCCACACTGCTGCTCATATTGCTATCAGTAGCATAGAGCATGGCTACGGGGCATGGGCACCAAGGGGGTCTGGGAGGAAGGTAAAAAAATAAAATAAAATAAAAATAATAATAATAAAAAAATAATTAGAGAGAGAGAGAGAGAGAGAGAGAGAGAGAGAGAGATTGATTGATTACAGATATTCCTGCAACCCCAGCCAAAATTCTAAAGTAAACACTTAACTGATTGGTCAAAGGTCATGAGACTGATAAAGGGCAACTCGCTTGGAGTACTTTTGATTTCGGTTGCTAAGGAACTACTTAATGAGAAGCGCTGGATTTTTTTTATTAAAACCAGAGAAAGCTTGAAACAGATAGCTAGGCAGTATGTCTCAATATTACCACCAAAGTGGAGCTCAGAAGATGAAAAAGAAAAAAGAAGGATTAAGAAATGTACAGGTAAAGTGAGTGTGAATTGCGTGAACTGTCGCTAAAGGAATTGAATGGTTTTGCTAACTACTTACCAAAAGTACACACCTGTCCAGTGGCAGGAATTACTTCCTGTTTCCATAAATCAGACCTATAAAGCCTGCTGATTTGCTGTGTTTGTCTGATTGGGGCGGGACTGTGTGAAGCAGGAAGAAATATTAAATAAATAGAAACTTAACCACAAGGTTAAACAAGAAAGAGTGCGGGTGACTGCAGAATTCTCTATAATGACTGAATTGCACTATTTTGATAGTGTTTACCATATAAAATTTCAAGCAATACGATTTTAATATGATGCTCTCCCGAGGGAATCGCCACTGCAATTAAACACATTTATTAACACTAGAACCGCCATGGCAGTCATTTTGATGGTTTGAGGTTTTCAAATTGAAATTACTCTGCGTGTCTGAAAGTTATGCAGCTGTCTGTTTATGACTTTTCCTAAATACATGTATTAAGTACCCTGACGGCGTTTGAAAGGCAGGATCACAAAAATAAAGAAGGTTATAATCCCGCCCACCTATAACCGCCAAAGCAGTAATTTTGACTGCCTTTTATAATACACGCTTTATTTTGAATATAACCTGCAATATTTTATTTTTTTCATATATATATATACACAAGTCTGTTGTTATATCTACTGGACCTGGCAGCCATCAATTCCTTTGTTTTGTACAAGGAATGCACCAGGGAAAATATCAGTAGGAGAGATTTCATCTTGAAGCTAGCCACACAGCACTTCAGCAGAAACATTTCGATCAGAAAACTGCAAATCAGCAGGCTGCAGCAGCTCAACCTGGATTCTGTGCTGCACCAAGTGACACATGCAAGAGAAAACATATGTTACTTTTGTTTTAAATTAAAAACTACTTTTTGTTTTTACAGTTTTCTGTGTAGATATACCTGTTTACACCCTAGTTTCTTTTTAAATGTTTATTTTAATACAGTTTTTCATTTTTTGAAGTAGTGCTTTATATGTGGTAAGTTAGAAAGTAAACTCTTTTATGTTTAATTGTCATTTAAATACGGTGTTTCAGCTTTGCAGATGTTTGATATGTCGTGCTTGAATAAAACATTTGAGTTGTATCCGGTAGTCTTTCATTTTAATACTGATGTTGTTTAAAATGTAACCGTCATAATGACTGCCGGCAGCGGTTTTAGGTATGAGTGTAACCACTGCGGTTCTAGTGTTAAAGCCACTCACGCAATTCGAGATGAGTTAAAAAACCTGACCTGTCTTAGTGTCCCGGAATGGGGCCAGTTGATAGCCTTAGTGACAGCATCGAAACACAAAATGAAGCGAGGGACACCGAACAGTCTGTGCCTGATCCAATGGCAAATACAAGCAAAAAAATTAAGTGTATAGAAAGAGTGACAATCAAGTAATAGTTGAAAGAATACTAGAAAATGATAGTGCTGAAGTTACTATTGAACATTTCCCTGAAGGAGAGGAATATCCAACAGATAGGGTTAATGTTCCTATTAATATTAGTGATTACCAAGTGAAGTGAATTATAATAGATCATGGATCATGTCAACCGAAAGGAGCTTTCCCAAGGGATAAAGAACAAGGTGGAAGACATTTTTCAGAACATTATTATTACCATACAACAAAAGCAGGTGTCCAGTTACGTATAACATGGCTATGTTATTCACCTGAACTCTATTCTGTATACTATGAACCCTGCTGGCTATTTGGCGATCGTAGCAAATTAGGGTTTGAGCCTGCTTCCTAAAGGAATCAGTAATTGTAAAGGTTTATCAACAAAAATACAGTCACTCGAAAACACCTCAAATACATAAAGATGCATGCATTGTATATGATCACTGGGGACTTTAATCGCACAGTGGTTGCACACAATGAAGCAAAAATCCAGAAAGAAATTAACTTTTGGAGACAAGTTCTGAAGCTTGTTGTTACAGTGACTTTAACTTTAGCTACGTGTGGCCTGCCTTTCAGACCCTTTTTCTGTAATGGAGCTTTTAGCTGAGTAGGATCCTGTGCTGAAACAGCTCATACAATTACCAAGCAACACAAATAACTACCTAAGCCCTAGAGTTCAAAATAAAGTAATCAAGGTTCTGTCTAAAAATATTGAAAGCGATACTGTGAATGAAATAAAACAAGCACCATTATTTTCAATCATAATGGATACAACTAAGGACATTAATAAGGATGACAAAATAAGCCACATTTTTCATTATGTCAGCACTGAATATGAAAATGACAGACCAACTTAAAGGTTTTTTAAAGGTTTTATTTTTTTAGGTTTTGTTGAAATTCAGGATCAAAGAGCTTCAGGATTTGAATCTGAAATTATAAAGTCCATAGAAAGAAAGGGTTGGAATTAAATAAATGTCAGGGGCAAGGCTTTGATGGAGCAGCAGCAATGAGTGGTGCTTACAGTGGTGTACAATCTAGAAATGCTGCAAAAGAGCCAAATGCATTTTATGTACATTGCACAGCACACAATCTGAATCTGGTGCTAAATGATGCAGCTGTGAAACATCTGCGAAGCGTCATGTTTTTTTTATGTGGTGCAGAGACTATATACCTTTTTTGCTGGCAATGTTAAACAATAGACGATTCTTTCATCTTTCAGGAGTGAGTCAGGGGCGCATTTGAAAAAGCTGTGGCCAACGTGCTCGTTATCCCGTTATGAGTCTCGTGATAGCCTTACGTTTTCGCTACATGGACATATTGAAAGCGCTGTCTAGGATCATTCTTCTGGCAGGAAAACAAGATGAAGTATCTGAAGCACTGGGGCTTAAGAAGCTTGAATGTTTTCAGTTTGTATTTTCTTGTAGTCTTTCAGATTAAAATTTTTGAAACTGTGACTGGTGTCTCTAAAATGTTACAGCGAGAGACATTTGATCTCATGAAAGCTGTAGAACTGATTCAAAGTGCTGCTGAAACACTGTTAGCCTATCGTAACAAATTTGAGAATGCAAGAGAGACTGCAGTTCCCCTTGCATTTAAAATGACTGCAAATTCGAAGAAAAGAGGTTCAGAAAAGTGAAATGACAATTTCATGATTTAAGCGAGGATGAGAGACTAAGAGATCCAGAGGAAAAATTTAAAAATACAGTGTTTTACTCTTGTTTGGACATTGTAACGCAGCAGCTGGTTAACCAATTCCGTGGCATGGACACGATTGTTCAGAGTCTTGGAATTCTACAACCACAGTGTAGAATGGTGTCTATAACAGATGGTGAGCTTTTTGCCAAAGCAGAAGAGTTCCAGAAAACATACAGCAGTGACATATCACCATCATTTCCAAGTCAAATGCTAATTTCCGAACAGCTCTAAAGAATGACATTCAGAAACTCAGGTCAGTTAAAGAGATTACCCATCTCCTCGTTGTGCCTTATCGTCTTCTTTTCCTGACATTTGCACAGAGGGTTTTTTTTTTTTGTTTTTTGTTTTTTTTAACCATTCTTGTCACCGTTGCCACTACTGAGAGATCATTTTCTAAACTTTAGCTGATCCAAATATACATTAGGGGCTTCCGAGTGGCGCATCCAGTAAAGGCACACCGTGTGGAGTAAGCATACACTAGAAGTACCATGTGTCAAGAAAGACTATCGGGACTAGCCTTGTTAAGAATAGAACAAGCCTGAGCAACACGGGCAAGATTGTGGATGATTTCCCTGCCATGAAATCTGGAAGACAGGAGTTTTAACAAATTGTTTGGTAAGTATACATACTAACTCCGTATTCTGCAGTTACCTGTCAATAAAGAGTGGTAAATGGGGCGAAATTTATTTTTTGCTGTGGGGCCCGTGACATGCAATGTACGCCACTGATTGCTATACATATATTATGTCTAATATTGTTAATCAATTCCTGTATAACGCAATTATAATGCATTATTTGATATTTATAACGGATTCTTAAACTAAAGTGTTACTAACATTTAAGAACAGGGGGGATAGGTGTAATAAATGTCAGAAAACTAATCATTGAGATAGCATGTAACTTTTTCAATAAAACACCAATAGAATCTGACCTCTTTCATCAGCGGCATGTTTAACATAGAGGCAATTATGTTTTAATTTGTATTTAATGGGTCTTCAATGCTCCTGACAGCAATGTACTGTATATTACAGGGCGCAATTACACATAACTGGTGTTCTTTATGCTATTTCTTCACAAAACTGTCTTTAAAAAGGGTAAGAATCGTGATAAATGAAAACATTATGGCAAGACATTTGACAGTTTCTGCTGATACATTCATCACTACACCATTACCCTACCAAACAGTTAGTATTCAGTTAGACCTTTTCTACTGTGCAGCTGTGACTCTGTATCAACACTTTCTATTGAAACATTGACATTGACAACTTGGAAATGGTTCAGATGTTACAAGAATGAAGATGCAAATGTGCTGAAGAATTTGATGGAAATAAACATGCTTAAAAAAAGGCTTCACTCTGGCAACAACAAATTCTGACCTTATAGCTTATAAAGCTGTTTTAGAATTATAATTTAATGACAAACCTAGCACTACTCAACATACCACAACTCAACAGGCTGATAAAATGATTACTGTGTATGTCTGTCTAGAGTGTAGTACAGTATGCTGCGGGTGCTATAACTAGGCTTCTGACAAAACTAAACACTCAGAGCATTTAACACCTGTCTGTGCATCCCTACACTAGTTATTGGTCAGTTTCTTATTTGACTTTGAGATCCTTCTTCATCACTTGCCATAAAACTGTTCATGATCTTATACACAGACCCAGCCCCATTGCTCTTCTGACTTAAGTCTGCTTACCGTCCCTAGGCATCATACCATAATATGTTTTTTATTTATATATTTGAAGTCCGATGCATATATATTTTCGAGTTTTAAAATATATATGCATGGATCCAGTTAGTTATTATAAGTTTTATATTGTTGTGGCAAGGTAAAAAGGTGAGGTAAAATCTGGCCTCCCAACAGGTGTTGACGCTAGAGCTATCATCCCGCAGATCTGCGCCAAGATGGAGCGTACATTAAGTGTAGTCGGCTTGCGGTGGCCATCTTTGGGAGGGCAATCACACAGGTGTTACAAAGACAGTGTTTTTCCATAGAGATAATCATGGAGGATTGACGGGGAGGGGGTGGCTTGAATCATAAAAGGGAACTCTGTTAATCAGTGGATTGGTGGTGTTTGGGGAGATGGGACAGGAAGGACGGCAAGCCGGAGGTCTGGAGTGTTTTGTTTTGGTTTCTGTTTCTAACTTGAAGTGTCTTTACCTGCAGCAGTGGAACAAGTAGAGAAACTGTGGCGGTGTATGTGGAACCAGGCGGACAGAACAGCGTCGTCACTACATGGAGAAACCTGCAGCAGGAGGCAGATGTTTCCTTCTCGCAATGATATCTAAGTATAGTGTAAATAGTGGTGATCGGGACTGTTTGTGTGGGACTGTGTTTTCTATTGAGTTCACTTGAAAATATAAAGTTTGTTTTGCACCTGAAGACAGTGACTCTGTGTATTTGTACACACACACTGTGTGTGTGTGTGTGTGTGTGTATATATATAGCGTATGTGTATAGCGTATATAGCTTATAGATGTAGCATTGGTTCGATACACAGATCAGATACTAAATAAATTAACATTCAGTAGTTTCCCTTTTTTTCAATGAAAACTAGATAATGGACGGGTATTAATGAAAGGAAACTTGTTGTCTCCCGAGATCCAGAAAACAGCCTTGCAGTTTCTACACATGGGACCCTGCACAGTAATGAGCATCAAGAAGCACACAGCACATAGTCCATTAACTCAGTAGCATGTGGAAATTACTGTGACACTGAGAAATGAATTTATTAGAACTGTGCCTGTCTTCAAAATCCACAGATTGACATAGATTTATATGCATTCCATAAAACTGTCTGCAGTTTCTAGGACTTACATAAAATTAATGGGGCTTTTCATTTCTTTTAATATTTTCTACGTTGGTTACTTAAAATATGGTATAAAAGCACGCCAAGCTTTAGGTATTATGTTATACATATAAGTACATGATGTACATGCCAAAAGTGGCAAGGAAATCTGATTGATCTTCAACAGCATCCTATTAACTAATTAAATATCAACAAGACACATGATCTACCTTTTAAACAACTGTACCTTTCAATACAATGTATATTTTTTTTGTTATTCTATTTTTCATATTAATTGTAGACTTTCATCGTCAATGCCACTCACCTGTATATCTTGTATCTGGTAGTGAATCCCTGCCGGTTCCTTTCCACAAAATCAGTGTACTCCTGCGATCGATGGAAGGGTCCCTTGTCTGAAAGGAGCCAGTCAAGGGGGCTGCTTGCATGCTGATCCGAAACCAAGGCTGCAGCTAAAACCCAGCAATGGAGGCTCAATGTTATCCACTCCCATAGAGCCATCAGAGAGAGCAGTTCAGCAACAGCACCACACTGCTATATCATGCCTCCACTGGGAACCTGGCGTCTTCATTCTTTCTGTTCTAACTGCACACCTAGGTGGAAAAAAAACACACACAAAACAAGCAATTACAGTACAGAGACACAGTCTCCCCCAGGACTCCAGTTCCTGCTTCAGTTTGCCAAGGAAGGAAAAACATGTTCCTGTGCTTCTCTGGACTGGGGGAAAAAAAAGGCAAATAGTAAACCAATCATCAGTTAAAAGCGTATATCTACTGATATTTAAAGCTGATGTGCCGTGAATGCATCAATTTAACTGTTGATCTAGAGGTAAGGGAGTACTGTACCTGGTGGAAATGAAAACAGGAAAATGGTAGCTATAATTACAGTATACTATAGTTACAGTCACTTTAGACTTCATTTGGTGTGTTTTATACCAAAGGTATATCATTGTCGAAGGTACAAAATCGTAACTGATAGCTATACTTGACTGCACTAAGAATTACAGAAAAGCTAATTTTATCTCCTTTTGTATATGCCTGAAGTCCTTTCCTCGACAGAAAACAACCACTTCCCTTTTACAGCCTTGCACGTATTTCTCAGAATAACTAAGGATCACTTTCTTATATATACAGTACATATAT
>CM060260.1:21300727-21429878 GCA_030684275.1 Acipenser oxyrinchus oxyrinchus
ATATAAATTACTGCTTTGACTTATTTAGAGTCTTGAACACACCTGCACTGAATGCTGAAATAAATTAAAGTGTGCAATGAAGTAGAAACTACAGGGTCATGCAGTGAATCCATCTGTATTCCTATGCCTCAGCGCTGATTTTAAACAACCCCGTAACTTCAAGCTGCTGTGAAAAAAAAGAAATGATTACTATGTAGAAATAAATATAGAGCTCCTCTGATTAAAACTATGCTGTGTAGAAACATAACAAAAAAGCCTTAATATTGCTGGAGCATGCCGGTAAACAGGATATTTTTAAAGGAAAAAACCTGTTGTGAACTTTTGTTTTGTTTTGAAATACAGTACAGTACATAAAAATATCACCTGCAATGGTATTACTATTTTCTGATTGAAACAGTGATCAGTGGAAACATAATTAGCAAAAACCATATTGTATGAACTGTACATTAGATTAGGAGAAGGAAAATATATATTTTAATAATGAACCACCTCCACCATAAGCATTTGAAATGATACAAAAAACTAGAAAAAGCCTCATGGAAACAGTTACTGCAATTTAAAAAACATATGGTGTATGACCCATGGTGTAAGACATTACTGGTTCTAACTTTAAACTCCATGCTTATCTCCTTCAACACAGGCAGCAGATTTTAAGTTACAGCATATGAAAAAATGAACTGCCACAGAGTTCATTACATTCACTGTGCAATATTATATAAAAAAAACCTCCCTATCGTATATATCATCAAAAGAGGGAATCAAGGTGCCATAAGGTACAAAATTCACACTTTGCATACCTAATTTATTGAATGAATATTTATAAGTATAGTAAAACTTGTTCACTGCAGTGGCATTCATACACTAAAGCAAAATAAATTGTATAAAAATAATAAAAACAACCTTTTGTATATTTTGTACTTCTGTATCTTAACAAAATATAAGAAAAAATATATACTACCAATAAAATTTCCTCTCGTCAAATGAACCGTGATCAACAGAACTCAGGAAAATAATAAAATAAAAAAAACTGCAATTCTTTACAATACACCAATGCCAGTCTGCAAATTCTGCATGTTGATGGTGAAAGGGCACAGTGGGTCACTGAATGTACATTATTATGTTAAGCACTGTTTCAAGGAAGTTGATCCTATTTGTATGACCCAGCTCAGCCTGGAAATTCACTGCAGAGTGGATACTTTGCCTGTAAGTTGCCCACAGAGAAAGACAAATGTATTGCTCTTCTGCCGTGACTTTAAATCACAATGCTCCATTTGCTGACATATTTCATCAACAGCCCATTAAGAGAAACTGAATTATTATTTCTACTGATTTTCAAGATTTAAGAATATTTTTGCTATCCTTTCAAATATGCTGCTTATGGAATATTTTTGGTCACAGTCACTATGATGACATGAAATAATACAAAACTACATAAAACTTGGAGATGAATACATCTGTACCAATGGAAAAAAACTTTGTCATTTTATTTTACGCCTGTCAGTTAAAATATAGATTTTTACTAAGCCTCAGTGTAATGCATTTTAGAAGACAAAACAAATCTGGCAGATCAGTCCATCATGTTTTGAAACCAATCATGATAGCTCATCACGTTTGTGCATATTAAGCAGTTGGCAGTACATTTAATGAGTATAACTAGTTACAGAGCAGATGCATTTATATTTGAAGTTTGTTTAAGAATGGAACAGCATGGTTGGGAGATTCCTATCAGGGGTGTTTATATGTCTGTCATAGAAGTCTACATACGGTTCTTTCTTACATGGTGAGAAACAATGTACATATGAATACAGGCGATATGAATATTCACAGTGCTCAAAACATTCAGATGATATTGCTCTATATAATATCAATGATCTCTTAACCTGCACAAGACTTAGAAAGGTTTCATTTGTAAAACCTGAAGATAAGTTTAAATGCAACATGTGGGGGCAAAATGATTTTAAATATGTATTATTATACAGGAAGATGGTAATCTGTCATAGAAAAACAATGATAATAATATGATAAAGCATGGTATGTGAATCTCATTGTCACTTTAATAGTATATTTGGTACACACCACAGGAAAGAATACAACACTACAAAATGTTACAAACTAAAGCAAAGCAAAACCAAATGCAAAATGCAATAAATTGCAACTTAAATTACTACCATGTCACTTACTACATTGCACACTATGTATGTTGTTTTTACTGCTCCAATTGTTCTCTTCAAGAAACAGTTTTCCTGTCTCAGGTACATATAAATGATCTTGAAATTGAATGCCATTTGTTTTCCTTAAACAACATTTTTAAACATTAAGACATGATTTTATGTTCTGTTGTTACCATTGGTTTCTTGTTGGTATGGGGACCAAATTAAACACAACGTGCCTTTTAAATTAATGGACCATTTCTTTAGCATCTGAGTGCAGTGTTTAACACAGTCTAACTGAAACGGTACCCAGTGTCTTGAATAACTCGGTTAAATTGTGACACAGATTATTAAACCATATTCTTTAACATGAAAACTCATGGTTGCTGTTTGTGTCCTGGGGCCCTGACATGTGCCTTGAAGGAGGCTGTACTATGCATAGCTCTGTTGGATAACAAGTCTAATGTGCTTCCATGCAGTTTTTCATCTAAAAACATTCTGCCTTGGGGATAGCTTTATTACAATGAAGTAACACCTATCTTGCCTAATCCCTGATTTTCTCATTGTTGAGTTCAAATAGAAAAGACAATGCGAATATGATTAATGTCAAATTGCTGGTGACCAAAGTTCTACAGAAATAATCTGCATACACCATCCTCTTATCATTCACTTAACTATATGTACCACTATTAAAGTTGTCATTTTCCACAAGCATTCAATTTAGTCACCCACTCTTTAACAAACTTTCAATCTCATATTTCAAAGGCAGGTCAATATGAAGTCCATGTCCATTACAGACAGTCATTTAATCTCTGTGTGAATTAATAATAGACTAAACAAGTGCTTATGGCAAAGATACTTCACAACTGGAGTGCTGAATCTCTAGAGATGCTGCAATTTTTTCATAAAAAACAGGAATACATTCCAAATAAAAACGACTCCCATAAACAAACAAATCCACTTTATAAATGTATAAGATAAATGTTGTATAAATTGTCTCCAAGAGAAATTGCAGACTGCCTCATAATTTTAATACATAATATTAATAGTTACATGTCATGTTCCAATGAATGTAAAATTATGTACTCCAGTATTCAAGTGTTCATTAAAAATATTTCTTAAAAAAA
Source organism: Acipenser oxyrinchus oxyrinchus (assembly GCA_030684275.1). NCBI lineage: Eukaryota > Metazoa > Chordata > Actinopteri > Acipenseriformes > Acipenseridae > Acipenser > Acipenser oxyrinchus. Next base: position 21,304,005 of record CM060260.1, read on the forward strand.
AAAAAAAACACTGTCCTGCTCCATGTATATGTATAAAGACTATATTTTCTTAAGGAGCTTGCGGATTAATTTACCACCAAGTGGCTGAGACTGCCACTAAGCGTGTTTCTTTTACCACAATATTATACTGAAGTGAGGCTTAAAGTTACTTTAAAAATAAAATATAGTATGCATGATTTACATATCTGTAAATCTCCACTCCCCACAAAAAATATATATATATATATATATATATATATATATATATATATATATATATATATATATATATATATATATATATATATACACACACACACACACACACACACACACACACACACACACACACTCCTATCTGGAGAAACTAGATATGGCAGAAAAGAAAACCCTGGTGTTTGAAAAAATCGTAAACATTAGATAATTCCAATATGACACATCCTTGCACAAAACTAGTGCACTAAATTGTGCTTGTGAAATCAAATCATTTAATTTTGTACCAGTGCAATTTATAATCAAAGACACGGCCACCACCACATACATAAACACAAATTTCTATTGGTCTATGTTAACTAAAAAAAAAAAAAATCACGAGAGAATGGGTGAATGAGTTGAAACATTTTCGAGTGTATGAATGAACTTAGTAGTCCATTAGATTCAACAACGTTAAAGATACTGTAATGCATCAAACATGTGCGCTAAAATGTGGTGTGTAATATGCATACATAATACGTGATTCTAATTCTATTTAGCACTGCGGTGAATCAAATAAATACTCCATTTATAAACATGTCAAATTTGATGGACACTAGATTTAAAGGAAGGCGATGATAGTGGAAACACGGTTCTAAACTTACCAGAGTGAATCCCGACACATTTCATAATGTAAAGTGAGCCGCACACACGATTTAAAAAGTGGTATGCCATTATCTTTCTTCTTCAACGGGTTTTTTGTCCATAAAACAGTAGCCTATTCATCACATCAATCAGTCCAGCGTGGCTAACAAGTGGTTAAAAAGCAACAACAATAGAGGAGTGAATGAGCGTAAATCGCCATCAAAAAATAATCATATAAAATATATCCGTGTCCCTGAAACAGTCCAGTTAGAAACTTGATGAGCTGTAAGAAGGGTAACGAGAGCTTGTTATTTGAGATCATCGAGGAATAAATTGCGGTACTCAGTAATGCCTTATTTACGAATCACCATAATGTACATTTAAATAGTTAGGTCCAGGAGGAAATGACAGCCTTGTGAAAAGAAGCGACGTTTTGCAATAGGACTTTACATGATGCAATGATCCATCGAGAAAAAGATATACTTGTATTTGGGGTGGGGGGAAATACTGCAAGGATGCATGCAGGTGTGCATTTACCACTGATAACTTGCAAGTGCCTGTGTAGGTTGGTGAAAAATTCCTTTATAAAGTCAGCACTTTCCACCTGGGTCCTTTTGACCCTCCCATTCTGCATCACAGTCTGAGCCACTTCAGAAGCCAGATCACAACAAAGGCTGGCAGGTGTTTCTCTTTCACAGGAACTGGAGGAAATAGGTTACAATTTCAATTTGTTGTTTTGAAAACATGCACACGGAGAGTACAGGCGACTGGACATTACTCAAAAAGGTACAGCAAAACATAGAGATTTGATGAAATACGCAATCTTTAGAGTTGTCTCAATTCAGACATGTTTGCAGTTGCGTTATTTTAGGTGTAGAAACTAGCGTTTTATTACACGTTTTCTATACGCATTGAAAGAAAACGCATTTCTTTTGGCTTAATACAGTTATGCGTCAGTTTTTTTATTCAGAATCCAGCGTGTCAACTATTTTGAGCTCATTCCTGTTTAAAAAAAAACGAGGTAGGTCTATTGTTCATATCATCCACAGACATGCTTCTTGCACTCGTCCATAGACAATATTCGGAAACCTTGTTTCAAATTTGTGTATGCTTTAAAGCATCCGCGGTATGTCATTGGGCATACCTAAGTCAAAACTGGCACTGCATTTTTGAAACTGGATATTATTATATCAAAGCACACTGCGTCTGTTTGCGATGGTGCAACTATAACTATTGTAGCAAATGAACGTTTCATTATTACCTGTAGTGTATTCAATATTTTTGAAATAAATAAAATACATGTTGAAAACTCCAGATAATTTTGTGAGAAGTACATGTTATCTCTAGATATGGATTTGATATTTTATTTCTAAATGAAATATTTGATCTGTTAATAGAATTTTATAATTTTGATATCAGTACAAGTTGTATTGTATCGCCTTTGCTACAGACAGACCAGGGGCTTGTTGATAAAACTGCAGCTGATTTGTTAATAATAAATTCCTAGCTGACTTTGTTTGCCTGGAATATTTTCCACACTGAAGTGCCCTGTGTTGAAAAACGGATATAATAGATTGCGCAGCCCGTTTTATCCTGCGCTGTCCGAGGTTCTGAAACCTACTGAACCTTGACACAGTCCATTTAAACCGGTGTTTCATTTATAAAGATAGGCATAAATGTTCAGATTTACCTTTTTTGACACAACTGTTCGTTTTAACTAGGGTTTAGACACATTCGTGCTTTAATCCCTATATAATTTGTCTTTACATACATAAACAAATACATACATACTGACCTATTTTATTCACGTTGGTTACGGTTGCAGACATTCAGCAGCAAAATACAAACAACTACAGCAACATTCTTGTTACATATATATTGATAAAAGACATCAGTTAACTGGCTTATATATACAATTAATAATAATAATAATAATAATAATAATAATAATAATAATAATAATAATAATAATAATAATAATAATAATTTGTATTAGTAGAAGCCTAAACTATTATGTAAAACAAACTATGAAAAAATGTATGCATCATCACCACTTACTGATATAAAAGGAATGTTCTGTTGTTTGATTCAATTATTAGAGATAATAGTTACCCTCTACAGTGTTAAAGCAGTCCCTTAGGGACTGTGAGGGACTCTGTGACTTCCAGTTCAATCTGATAAACTGTTATCATGATGGTATAGTTCATTTTTTCATCTACTACAAAAACAACATCAAGTCAACATTGTTTCAGAATTAAACATCAACCTTTCTTTCCTATTTTCACCTGAAGATGAGACCTTTGAGGTCTGTAAAGCTTGTGATTAATTATTGTTTAGTTAGTCCAAAAAAAGGTATCAGATCTCCTCTTTGTCTTTCAGAATGAGCAAATTATTCAAACAACTGAGAAATGCCTATCATGTACTGATCGGTGTCATGTATTCTTATCCTTTGCTTTTTAGTTGACAGTACCAATATTGTATCGAAGGTAGGAGAGTAAGATCAGTAAGATCATTTCCCCTAGTTCATCCAATTGCAATGCAACTTGTAATTGCATCACTACTGGATGTGTGTGTTTTTATTTATTTATGTATTATACTACATCTTTTTAAAGGGTAAAGTGTTGAATATGGTTAAAGTTACTACTTGAGATTCAAGTTTTTATTCACAGGGGGTCTCTTGTGAGCAGTAACCACTCACTTATATCACAGTTCATGGGGTGGGAGCCAGGTTACCTGTAGAGATGTTGCCTGACTTCTCGGAGAGCCGCCGACTGCTAGGACCAAGCCCTCAGCAGGACAAGGTCTGGGTCGCGGTGAAGTCACCACTGCAGGTTATGACAGGGCTGTGTCATGATGTGCCTAATTCCAAGACTGGGTGCTTGGCACCCTTAGGGACATAGAGTTAGTAAAGATTGAAAACATATAAGAGAATGCCCGACATATAGAAAGGGGGTCCCCGCTGTTTGGACAACCGGACACACTGGGGAGACCCTCTGCACATAGAACATATAGAAGGGGGCTCCCTGCTGTTTGGGAGACCAGACACACAAGGGAGATCCCCTGCACATAAAATAGAGGCTTGAGAACCTGAAAGGAAGAAAGAAATTGGAACTCTGGCTCGTTCAGAACTGCCCTTGATGAGGACTGAGAACTGCCCCTTTCCTGGATGGCCGACTTCCACCTGACCCTGGAATGAACTGTCAAACCATCCAGTCCGGGGCACACTGTTCCTGTTACACAGCGCCCTCACAGGTCGGAAGGGAGATTTTTGACTCAGATTCATTCACTCTTTGTTACACCCCCCAAAAGGATGGACCCCCGGCTCCCTGCTAAATATTCCTATGAGTGCAGACAAACAAAAGAACTGCCAATGCATATACAAGCAGAGAAAGAAAGAAAACACTTAACAGAACAAAGAAGGTTAGTAACTGGCTCCCTACTGACTATGTGAAGACCCTCTGCTCAGTGCAAAGGAAAAAAACACCTTTCTTTTTAGGGGGAAACCTTTGGTGGCCCCGGCGGAAGGGTCGTCCCCACTCTGGACATACTAGCATTAGACTGATGTGCAGACGATATCTCAAATGTGGAAGAACATACGTATGTATGATTTAACTGCTGATGAAGTCCCGCTCCCCATATTTTTTTATTAGATGCTGGTTAATCTTTACTCTTGCTGCTGATGTGGCTGCCCTGATTCTGAATGAATGAGGAGTATAGAATTGAGGGGGAAGTCCTGCTCTGGAAACAAATGTAGACAGATGAGATGTGAACCAATGTCTGGATATAGGAGGCTGTATGGTCCAGTGATTAAAGAAAAAGGCTTGTAACCAGGAGGTCCCCGGTTCAAATTCCACCTCAGCCACTGACTCATTGTGTGACCCTGAGCAAGTCACTTAACCTCCTTGTGCTCCGTCTTTCGGGTGAGATTTAATTGTAAGTGACTGTAGCTGATGCATAGTTCACACACCCTAGTCTCTGTAAGTCGCCTTAATAATATAACGGTCTGGCTTGAATTTGAAATAGGTTTGCGTTCTGCGATATATTTCTGCATGGAAGCATAGAGGAGAGTCAATTTTTGATAGCTGAATAAACTGAGCTTGCCTAAGCTGATCTGTTTTGGAAATCACAGGAAGAGGATAAAGTGGGAATCTAAGATGAGCGTGAGATCACTGCAGTGAATACCCACTATAGGAAAGCTGGCAATAGAAGGAACTGCATATTCTGAGCATCTTACAAAAAACTAAAAATGCAGTTAGACATATAGTTTCCATTGTTAGGTCATCAAATGTAGAGAAGCAGCCTTGACGGAGAATTTAAATCAGGCTGCTCAGAATAGAAGGAGAAGTGGTCAGAGAGCTTTTAGAGATTCCGTACAGGAGAAGAGTTGGGGAGTTAATGGATATCAAGCGAAATTGGTATTGTATTCATGACAGATAAGATTTGATTGTAGCTGGTGCAAGATATAAAGAGTCCTTTGCATGCACTATAAACGCCATAATCCAGTCCTGGTTGAATAGGATCAGATTAATCCTGCTTTGAAATAGTGAAATAGGTGGTCCAGCCGGTGGAATAAGTGGATCTGATGGAAGGAGCCAGTGCTGCAGCCATGTATGCTTGCGCTGAATTGAGTAGTCCGCTGATAGTTGTATTTAGTTTAAAATTAACTGGTTGAACTGGGGTGTCACTGCTGGAGTTGGCAGAGCTGTAGGGACCAGATGGTGAAATCTGTAAATCTGTAAACGAGAAAGAGTGTCAGCTGCGTTATTATAAGTGCCCAGTAGATGGCGGGCTTGGATTAGAAAAATATTTGATACTGAAATCCATATTAGTCACCGCAGTAGTTACATAATAAGAGGTGAACTCAAACGGCCTTTATTGTTAATATGAGCTTAATATGATTTGTTGTCGCAAAAGAATAGTATTGATTTCTTTGACCAAAGATGACCCCATAGATATGCTGCCACGACTATTGGGTAAATTTCAAGAAGAGCTGTGGATTTTAGATGCAGTGATAGGTTTCTGATTTCTAGTGGCCAAGCACTAGAGAACCTCTGAATCCTGTGAATGAAGCATCCGTAAATAAAGCCAGGTCGAGGGGTGCTGAAATGAAATCATCATAGAATATAGACAGGCCATTCCAATGCTGTATAAGAGCAGACCACATTTTAATGTCTTTCCTAGCTTCTGATGAAACACTGATGTAGGAGTCAAAGTTTTTTGCTGTCAATGAAAGAGCAAGTAATCAAGATATAAATGTCTGTCCCTGGGGGATAATGCGAATTGCAAAATTGAAATGTCCCAGTAAAGAGAGCGTGCATGTTTCCTGATTGTTTTACTGATCTGAAAGTTCTGAATAGGAGAACGAATATGGTTGAGTTTAGATATGGGAAGGCTGGCTTCAAACTTTTCCGTGTCCAGTATGATTCCTCAGAATTCCAGTGAATGAAGGGGGCAGATTGTTTTTTCTTCTGAAAGTAGGATTCCAACCTCTAAAACTAAACTTTTAAGATTGGTGATTGCTTCTGCTGGTGGATCTGAGGAAGGGGAGATCAAGAGAAAATCATCAAGTAGGTGGAGCAGAAATGGAACATGATATGAATTGAGAAGTATCCAGCATAAAGCCTCTCAGAGATTATCAAATATTCTGGGGCTGCTATGGCAGCCAAAAGTTAACTGAGACTGCTGAAAATCCAGTTGAATAGGTCGAAATCAGGTTGTGCCCAGTCGATGATGTAATTATGCTGAAAATGATTGGTGGTAAACGAAAACATGGTCCCTCCATATCTGACAGATAGCTCCACTATGTACCATTCGGATTTGCGGGGCTATTGAGTGACAGCTGGGTTGACCATATGCTGTTGCAGATGCAAGGTTGTAGACCAGAGGCTCTACTGTAGGGACCAGGGTTGGTATATAACCAGAAGTGGTGGTTGTGTTTATGACAGGAATGGAGGAAAATGCTGAAACTGCATAACCTTGCTTCTCTTGCTCGATGTTGGACACCTGTTTATCCAAATTGCTAAGTTTGGTATTGAATGAGGATAAGGTGTCCAGAAATGGTTTCATTAATGCTTTTATTTCATTAAGAACATTCCTGTTGGCTGGAGCAGCTGTCTACTAGTGTGATGATGTGCCGGCAGCTGCAGTAGCTTGCTCTGAGACAGTCTGCCTGCTGTCTGACCTGGGCCGCTGAACAGTCGAGTGTGGCTGGGGAGTTTTCTTGGGTGGAAAAATTGGTTCTGCTGAGATGGAATTACAATAGAAAATGAAAAAGAGATTCCCAATTGCTCCCTGCTGGGATCTCACTGCCATTTTTGAGGAGGGTCTTTATGAGTTTGTTGAGAGTCCAGTCCTTAATGTGCAGACCCTCTTGGATGGTGGGTGGGTAGTGGTATGCTGTCCTGTTCGGGAGGCACCTGTTCGGATGTTACAGAAATACCTGATAAGGGAAGGAGAGGTGGGCTGACCATATCCTGGGATGAACCTGTAGTAGAATGTTCTGATACAGGCAAAAAGTGAGTTTCGAAAACCTCTGAATCTGAGGAAGAGGTGTGCGGTAAATACCCCTTACTTTAAATTTTTCTTTAATTCTTTAATTTAAAGAAGAAGCTGCTGGGGGTCTTGCAATCCGCTTAGGTTCACAACCAAAACGAAAAAACGCAAGACGGAAGTATAGGGTGTGACTAATGGTTAAATAGGAAGTAGATTTGATTGATGATCAGAGATCAAAGGGTAGAGAGGAGCCTAGCTCCCACGACCTGAACCACAATCAACAGGTAACATTAGATACAATTACATACATTTTACTTGTAATTTCAGAGTTTGCCATGTTTTTTTGTCTGTGTTATGCATTTATTACCTTGATTTACAATGTCATGCTTTCACTAAACATTACTACACTTTGCTATACTTTTACTATATGTTTTTTCATATCATATTTTATTACAGGATTTAAACTCCTGATTCATAGTTTATCCATAATGACTTCTGTAATCAAAATAAAGTCCCACAGTGATTGAGATCCATGTCTGAAAATCAATAACAAATTATCCACTAAAAGCCACCCAATCAGTAATTTTTTTAATAGTTAAGCACAAACCATTTATATATACAGTGCTCTTCTATTATAATGCGACATGTTACAGTGTGGAATCGGTTATAGCACAGTAAGGTCCTGGCTCCCATTTCCCCCACAATGCAATTTGACTCCTAAACATTGAGTGAATGTTGGGTGAACGCATGAAACATGGCTGACAGCAAAAACCAAAAATCTTTCTCTGTTAAAATGAAACTCGATGTGGTGGACAGAGTAAGAAAAGGTGAATCTCACGCAGCAGATTCAAAAGATATAAATGTTGCAGAATCTACATTGCGTGAAGGGCTAAAAGACAAAGAAAAACTAAGAGGTTTTCTTGATAAGATTGATAATTTGCTTTATTAGACTTTTTTTTTACTTGTTTTCAGCTCTTAAACAGTTGCAGTTCAAGTTACTTATAAAATGTTATAGCTAACTTGAGCTGAAAACAAGTAAAAAGGTCTAATTTAAGTAAATTATCAGTTCAATTAAGGGTATAGTTAAGTAATTGAGAGCTCGGTTGGAATAAAAACCAGCAGCCACAGGGGGTCCCCAGGACCGAGTTTGAGAAGCCCTGATATAGGGGGTGCCCACTTCAGTGCAGGCAGAGCCGAGTGAGACAAGCTGCTGTGTCAGAGTGCAAGACTGCCTGTTGTTTCTGAACAGGGGCCAGGAATAATCATCCAGCAAACCATGGATGCCAATATTCGTTATACGGCAAAACATAAATAACGCCTAATTATGGACCCCAACCCCATTATAACGAGGTAGCACCGTATGAAAAATATAATATGTTACATTTGTGTAACTAACACATCCTGTCATTCTTTTAAAAAAAATGCTATCCCAATTTGGATGCTGGTTGCCTAAAGTTTTTTTTTTTCTTATGATGTGTCAGGTGAAATATGTCTCTGTTCGGTTAAGTGCCTCTTCCAAATAAACCAGTCAGCACCAGTTGTATGGGGGAATTCTTGTTGGGTTGATATGTTACAAAAGGAAAGAACGTTTTTCAGTTTTTTTTCTGATTTATTTTTCATAAAAATAATTATTTTGTACTTTTTTTTCTTATTTTGGCTAATGGTGCTATTTCATGCCATTCGCTGCCTGCTGACCCAGATAATATTCTCAAATCCAAAAGGAAAAGGTGATCCAGTTGTCCATCATCAAATGTCTCCTGTGCCTCATGCAAAAATGTTATCTTCAATGTGCCCGTCACCTGTGCCCAAGATGAATCTGGGCAATGAAACTGCTCTGAAATATTGGAGTGGTGTTGTTTTCTTTTGCTAAAGTGTCATTTTTGTTAAATGGATTTAATTTGTCTGTTACTTAGACCAAATAAACAATGGGGGCACTGGACATAATTCAGTTTTTTCATTAAGTAACAGTTACTGTCACTGCAGTTACCATACATTGATGCTTAAATAGTGTTGGTTATATTCAGTTTAATTTCAACCTAGTCAATAAAGAAAGGCAATACAGAAGCATATTTATGTATGGGACATTTACTAGCAATACACAACAACAGGGTGGTGCATTTGTTCTTCATTTTACCCCTAGTTTCTGCAGACTGCAAGACAGATGCCGTATTGAATGGTTCCAATGACATACTGCGCTAATAAATATATATACTGCATCTAGCTGTAACATTCCCAGTTCCTTTTAATTAGCTGGAAGACAATAAGATAATACAAATGATTTTGACACCTTTTTTCATGTAGTATGTTTGGTTGCATTCACATTTTAATTGGATATTAAGCTCTATTGAATACAAAATCCAGTGAGCATTTCTGCTGACATTAACATTTATGACTCCCTTATGCCATCTTACTTCTTAACATAAAATTCCTCTACTTTTGCAGGTCATTGTCTTAAAGGAAGCTTTGCTCTATTTTTTTTAAGTACTGATACAGTATGTAAAAAAAAAGATGTATCCTCCTTAAAATAGATTTAATTATCAGTTGAATGTATACAATTAGCATATTGCATCTTCTTGCAAGATACTATAATGTACAGTGATTAAATATGTTTCCTATGAGAATGGTAGAATGTGTTCTTTATTTATACACTCATTTTCATATACTCTACACACACAGATGGCATGTTTGACTATATTAATTTATTTATTTTATTATTTATTGATATGTTCCCCCTTTTAAATAGTTTAAATTGCTATGCTAAAGTTACTGTCAAAGTCACACCATTTACATTTTATTTTAAAATTGTCTGTTGAAAATTATAATAACTTTAAATAAATATAATTTTGTCTTCTGCAGGGCTGTTTTTCATGACATTTTCATGGTTTGCTGAGTTCATTTTAATGTCAGCATGTTTGTGCTGTATAAACTGTGTGCCGTTTAATTTAATGTTACCCAAAGAAGCTCCACGGGAAATAAAATGCTTTTCAGTCAGAAAGGCAGCAAGCAGTTATTAATTTCCACAGTGGCACTTCCTTTAAGATGTCTATCAGCAGGCTGCTACCTCAGAACAGCAGTGCAAAGAATGCAAACTGACACACAGTGCTACATTATTTGTTGAGTAGTTGACACGATTTTGTTTAAAATTAGGTTTTAAGCAGACTTACCTGTCTGATTGAGAGTGTACAGTTCCATTTGTATGGCAGCAGTGGGGAGTAGTGGTGAGGGCTCTGGACTCTTGACCGGAGGCTCGTGGGTTCAATCCCAGGTGGGGGACACTGCTGCTGTACTCTTGAGCAAGGTACATTACCTAGAATGCTCCAGTAACAAAAAAAAACCCTAACTGTATAAATGGATAGTTCTATGTAAAAATAATGTGTAAAAAAAAAATGTAATTGTATGTAAAAATAATGTGATATCTTGTAACAATTGTAAGTCGCCCTGGATAAGGGTGTCTGCTAAGAAATAAATAATGATAATAATAAATAATAATGTTACAGTTTCCCCTTTTGATGTGAAGTGTAACAGATGCTCACCAGGTTTTTTTTCCCCGCACTCAGTGACCGATTCACACACAGGAGATGGATATTAAGTGTGCGGTAGCGCACTTTTTATTTTAAACACAAATAAAAATAAACAAAACAAAAAACTAGCTCCACTTTGAAGAGCTGACTACACACGTTAGGAACCTAACTAATAAAACCAGACAGCTTAGCTGTTTACCTGTAAAAAACGAGAACACACAGTACACAAAACAAACAAAAAAGTTCACACAGTAACTTTTGCTATGACATACAGTTGGGGTTCTTCACACAGGAGAGACCAAGAACAGACTGGCTGCTCTCCTTAAATACTGTCAATTGGCTCTAATTTACAATAACGAGCCAACTGCCAAAACAATTAACAAATAAATTGCTCACTTAAGCCATTACATTTTCATATGGCAGAGTGATTTTAACCCCTTCCCTGCCACACATCCTCCCCTTCGTCTTAACAAGACACAGGCCATACCAAGGCCAACTACCACCACCCTTAAAGGACCACCCACCCCCAAGTCTCATTTCTTTAATCTTCACCCTTTTGCATGGGCGGGCTTGAGGTTGGGTTGGTCCTTTCTCCGGTGCGCATGGAAAGGGACCAAAACCCGTCGAGGAGAGACCCGGACGGCTTGCCCTGGATGACTGCAGTGCAGGCCGGTGACCGGGAGCGAGCAGTGACAGGCAGCGGTGCGTGGCTGTGGACTGGTGCAGCAACATCTTGGAGACCAGGGAGAGCGAAGCAATAGGTAGGGGAAACGCAGCAACCAACAGGGGGAACGCCAGTGACGTCTGCCCCTTGCGTAGTGACATCCTCCTCTTGCGTGGTGATTGTCTGGGGTTCAAGGGTGGTTGAGCAAGGGATCAGGTAAGGAATTGTGCCTGGCAGTGTTGCAACCTGGGCACAAGGTCGAGCGGAGGGACAGCCAGGCATTCCAGGCGGGTGTCCACGATGTCAGGGTATGGGACCACACCCAACAGCATCGGAGTGGCTTTCATGGGCTGCGGCCGAGGCTGTAATGGAGGTGTGCTGATCACCTCCTCCCCCTTGATTGCAACCCATGGCTCTGGAGATGGCAACGGCTGCACCTCTTCTGGTACTGGAAACTGCAGTGCTTCCCCCTCTGGGGCTGGAGACAGCGGGACATCTCGTGCCGCTCCAGCTCTGTTGGCTCCCGCTCCAGCAGCCCTCTCTCCAGTCTCCATCTTTTGTTCTGCTCCAGCTGAGCAGCGGTATTTCTGTTGATCATTTCAATCAATTCTTTTCAATCTATTTTTCGAGTCGGAGTGCTGCCTTTCGCTGCCACCATATGTAATAAGACACTTGCCACACAGGCTCGCATCGGGTTCTTTTTCCAGCACTCAGTGACCGACTCACACACAGGAGATGGATGTTAAGTGTGCGGTAGCGCACTTTTCATTTTAAACACAAATAAAAATAAACAAAACAAAAACCTAGCTCCTCTTTGGAGTGCTGACTACACACGTCAGGAACCTAACTAATAAAACAAATAGTTCAATGCTATTTATGTTGTTTAATTGGAATGTCACTTCGTTTAATTGGGATACAGTATTTTCAAATGATGAACAGAGCTCGCTTTTCAGAGCAAGGCAGGCCATGTAGCACAGTGCAGTCAGTGCAGGGAGTACGTTATTACACTGTGACTTGTGTAAACCACGTTGAACTTTGAGAAGGAGGAGCTGCTTATGGTTTCTCAGGCTTTAAGAAAGTTGGCATATCAACATCGCAAGTGCAATTAATCATGTTTAGGGATAAAAAAAAAACATGGACTCGTATTTTAAATTATGCATTTAACATTTAATCATGATGTGATGTGATTTCATTCTTTTTCTTTTCATTAAGAATAAAAAAGTGTGACTAAGGTCATCTCAACTGCCTCTCATTTAATTGGGACAGCTGCTTATTCAGGATATTTTTCCTTCTCCCGAGGCGTCCCGATAAAGCGACGCTGACTGTTTATAACAATGATTTTGCACCATCGCTATCGCACAATTAAATACATTTCAACAACCATGCATTATACCTTCCCTTGTAATTTATTACTTACATAAAATATTGAATTCATATTTGGTATTGGAGATCTATGCATCGTGTATGTTTGTATAGTATGTCCAGGCGTACCTGTATTTATTAATAGGAATGCCATTATTTACCCTCCAAATAAGGTGATTTACTATCCTAACTGTGTACTGCATGTCATTACTGTAAATAATCTACAAAATAATGAAACAGGAAATAGCTTTCTTGGAAGCAGGCCATGTGTGATTTGGTGCCTCGCTGGAACTCACAAGGTAACATTAATAGTTAAACTGCAGATAGATTGGAGATTTGTCAGAAGTGATGTAGTGTATAAGGCTAGCAAGGCTGGGGTATTAGAAAACCTTCGATAATGTACAAGAGATAGACAGGAAGGCTACAATATGCAGTTACTGAATGCAGACTTAGTTGATAAAATACCAGATATCGGTGGTGCCTTTCTGCTTTTCAGCACCCCAAACTATTAATTGGCAGCATTTCCTGTATATTTTATTCTCCATATTCAATAATGCTAAAGGGTACAGAGCTCTTCTGTAATTAATTTTGGAAGTCATGTGGATAGTTTGCATTGTGACTGCAGTCATACCTGTCAAGGTCACAAGACACTTGACCGGGAGATTTTTGTAAGGGGTATTTTTAGCGAGCAATGCGGCATGGGGGGAGCATGTTAACCCCCTGCTGCAGAGAGGGGTACGTATTTTTTTTTAAATAAAGTTGCTCAGAAACTAAGCTATAATTTAGTATAAGAGTCCTTTAGTGTAGCCTTAGAGATGATGGTGTTGAATCAAGGGTGTGTTTTGGGGTGAATGTTGTTATATGCCCAAGTGGCAGACTTGCAATCACTCAAGACTCTGTCATGTTGGAATCATAATAGCAGCTGTCACTTTTCACTAGGGATGCACCGAATCCAAGTTTTTGATATTTAGCCAAATACCGAATCTATCTCAAAAGATTCGGCCGATACGGAACCGAATACCGAATCTACAAAAACTGTCAAAAAAACTGTTGAATTAAAAACAGACTGGCAGCTACTAACAAGGGACGCAAACAATCTATAGTTCTGAGCCTTTTAGTTCATAGTATTTTTTACTATCGAATGGAAATATATCCCTGAATAAGTTTTCAGTTTGAAACTTACACAATTTACTGCTAGCCCCCTCCCCCCACAATAGAAATGTCAAAATACAAAACTGTTTACTTTACCTTTAAAAGAAAGGAGAGCTGCATCTTTGCCATAACCCACTATTTTCTTTAATGACGTTTCAACCTGTGTCACCTGATCTGAAAGTAGGGTTGCCAACAGACTCCAGAATCTCGGGACACTTTAAGGAAAGTCAGGTTTTGTAACTCACCTCTCTAAACTGTAATGTATTCAGTAAAGTGAGTGTGAATTGTGCGAACTGTCGATAAATTTAATTGAATTGTTTTACTTAGTTGTCACCAAAAGCACACACATGCCTGCGAGGATCGTTTCCATCAATCAGACCTATACAGCAGCTGATTGGCCTTCTGAGTCTCTGACTCATGGGATTGTGTGAAATAGTTTAAAAATGATTTTAATCAAACACAGCAGTTCCCAAATGGTTCAACTTGTATTGGCACATTACAGTAACGTAAAATTGTATTTACTAAAGAATATTGTTCAATAATGTATTGCACATCTGACAGTTGTAAAGTTACAAAAAATATATATATACCGATCCACAAAAAGGGAGACAAAACCGAACCAGGTAACTACAGACCAATAAGCCTGAATTCTATTATATGTAAACTTAATAAGATCCAAAATGGAAAATTACATATATGGTAACAGTATCCTGGGAGACAGTCAGCATGGTTTTAGGAAAGGGAGATCGTGTCTAACTAACCTGCTTGACTTTTATGAAGATGCAACATCGACAATGGATAACTGCAAAGCATATGACATGGTTTATTTAGATTTCCAGAAAGCTTTTGACAAAGTCCCACAAAAAAGATTAATTCTCAAACTGAACGCAGTAGGGATTCAAGGAAATGCATGCACATGGATTAGGGAGTGGTTAACATGTAGAAAACAGAAAGTACTGATTAGAAGAGAAACCTCAAAATGGAGCGAGGTAACCAGTGGTGTACCACAGGGATCAGTATTAGGTCCTCTGCTATTCCTAATCTACATTAATGACTTAGATTCTGGTATAGTAAGCAAACTTGTTAAATTTGCAGACAACACAAAATAGGAGGAGTGGCAAACACTGTTGCAGCAGCAAAGGTCATTCAAAATGATCTAGACAGCATTCAGAACTGGGCAGACACATGACAAATGACATTTAATAGAGAAAAGTGTAAGGTACTGCATGCAGGCAATAAAAATGTTCATTATAAATATCATATGGGAGATACTGAAATTGAAGAAGGGATCTATGAAAAAGACCTCGGAGTTTATGTCTTCATCTAGACAATGTGGAGAAGCTATAAAAAAGGCCAACAAGATGTTCGGATATATATTGAAAAGTGTTGAATTTAAATCAAGGTAAGTAATGTTAAAACTTTACAATGCATTAGTAAGACCTCATCTAGAATATTGTGTTCAGTTCTGGTTACCTTGCTACAAAAAGAATATTGCTGCTCTAGAAAGAGTGCAAAGAAGAGCGACCAGAATTATTCTGGGTTTAAAAGACATGTCATATGCAGACAGGCTTAAAGAATTAATTCTATTCAGTTTTGAACAAAGAAGACTACGTGGCAATCTGATTCAAGCATTCAAATTCTAAAAGGTATTGACCATGTCAACCTAAGGGACTTTTTCAACCTGAAAAAAGAAACAAGGACTAGGGGTCACAAATGGAGATTAGATAAAGGGGCATTCAGAACAGAAAATAGGAGGCACTTTTTTACACAGAGAATTGTGAGGGTCTGGAACCAACTTCCCTGTAATGTTGTTGAAGCTGACACAGTGGGATCATTCAAGAAGCATGTTTGATGAGATTCTGGGATCAATAAGCTCCTAACAACCAAACGAGCAAGATGGGCCGAATGGCCTCCTCTCATTTGTAAACTTTCTTATGTTCTAATAGAAATGCAGAGTCTAAGCCCAGGCTTTGCTCCATTAAAATTCAATATCTTCAGTTCACAGCAATTTTAAGGTGCAGTTTCCAAGTTCCCAGCTGGTAGCCAGGTGACATCACATTTGTAAACTGGTGAGACATTTATCAACTATTATCCTAATCCAACATCTTTCATTCCTTTGTAAGAGAGTGTGACTGGAAGCTTAATCTTTTGATTCAAGGATCCATCATGTCTCATTGTTTAAAAAGTATTTTTCTTAAGCTGTCAAGCCAGGGAAAACTTGCAGTTTATAAAACCATGTCAATGTTTTCCATCTTTAAAGGATCAGCACATTAAAGAAAATGTGTTTCTTTAGAAATAATTAAATACATAAATAAATGAACAAACATTTCAACATCTCTCAGGACCATTATATTGTTTTTCTGCAATCTAAAATGGCTATACTGTACCTAAATCAGGCAACGGTTTGTTTTTTATTGTGTTGCACTTTATTGAATAATGATAAAATGCATTTTGTAAAGCAGCTATAAAAAGCTTGTGTTGCAAATGACGACAAGAAAGATATATAGTCCAACATTTACTCTTTAATGAATCTCTCTTTAAAATTGTTCTGTAACCAAATATACAGTGCCTTGCATAAGTATTCACCCCCTTGGACTTTTCCACGTTTTGTAGTGTTACAACCTGGAATTAAAATGGATTTAATTAGGATTTTTACCATTTGATTTACACAACATACTTAACACTTTGAAGGTGCAAAATATTTTTTATTGTGACACAAAAGTTTATTAAACAAAAAAAAGACATTTGTTGGTTACATAAGTATTCACCCCCTTGAGTCAATACTTGGTAGAAGCACCTTTGGCAGCAATTACAGCTGTGAGTCTTTTTGGGTAAGTCTCTACCAGCTTTGCACATCTGGATCCTGCAATTTTTGCCCATTCTTCTTGGCAAAATTGCTCAAGCTCTGTCAAGTTGGATGGGGACCGTTGGTGAACAGAAATTTTCAAGTCTTGCCACAGATTCTCAATCAGATTGAGGTCTGGGCTTTGACTGGGCCATTCTAAGACATTCGTGTTCTTGTTTTTAAACCACTCCAGTGTAGCTTTGGCTGTGTGTTTAGGGTAATTGTCCTGCTGGAAGGTGAACCTCCGCCCCAGTCCCAGGTCTCTTGCAGACTGAAACAGGTTTTCCTCTAGAATTTCCCTGTATTTGGCTCCATCCATCTTGCCCTCAATCCTGACCAGTTTCCCAGTCCCTGCCGATGAAAAGCATCCCCATAACATGATGCTGCCACCACCATGCTTCACAGTGGGGATGGTGATCTCAGGGTGACAAGCAGTGTTGGCTTTGCGCCACACATAGCGTTTTGCCCTAAGGCCAAAAAGGTCAGTTTTGGTCTTATCAGACCAGAGAACCTTTTTCCACGTTTGCTGTGTCTCCCACATGCCTTTTGGCAAAATCCAAATGGGATTTGATATGGGTTTTTTTCAGCAATTCTTCTCGCCACTCTTCCATAAAGCCCAGCTTTGTGGAGCGTCCGGGTTATAGTCGTCCCATGGACGGTTTCTCCCATCTCAGCTGTGGATCTCTCCAGCTCCTTCAGAGTTACCATTGGCCTCTTGGTTGCTTCTCTGACTAATGCCCTCCTTACCTAGTCACTGAGTTTTGGTGGACGGCCTTCTCTAGGCAGAGTCGCGGTTGTGCCATATTCTTTCCAGTTTTTAATAATGGATTTAACGGTGCTCCGGGGGATGTTCAAAGTTTGGGATATTTTTTTTATAACCCAACCCTGATTGGTGCTTCTCCAGAACTTTACCCCAGACTTGTTTTGATAGCTCCTTGGTCTTCATGATGCTGTTTGTTTAGATATGCTCTCTAACAAACTCTGGGGCCTTCCAGAAACATGTATATTTAATCTGAGATCATGTGACACTTTAATTGGACACAGGTGGACTCCATTCAACTAATTATGTGACTTCTGAAGGCAATTGGTTGCACCAGAGCTTATTTAGGGGTGTCACAGCAAAGGGGGTGAATACTTATGCAGTCAAGACTTTTCGGGGGGTTTTTTGTAAATAATTTTGAAAAATATGTAGATTTTTTTCCCCACTTTGACATTATGGACTATTTTGTGTAGATCGGTGGCAAAAAATCCTAATTAAATCCATTTTAATTCCAGGTTGTAACACTACAAAATGTGGAAAAGTCCAAGGGGGGTGAATACTTATGCAAGGCACTGTATAGACATTACCTTATATTGGTCAGCATCTTTGTGAAGATTTAAGCATTGCAGTGCACAAAAGGTTTTTTGTTTTGTTTAGGATCTATCTATCTATCATATATATATATATATATATATATATATATATATATATATATATATATATATATATATATATATATATATAGATAGATAGATAGATACTTTTTATTGTGAATTTCAAAAGCCATAAAGGGGAATACTCCTGACAATAATTTGGCCTCTTGGCAATGTTTTATTTTACTGCCACAACCGTGCATTACATGGTGAGTTTTGTAAAATGGTGATTGACAAACTCTGTTGAATTGCAATTAAATTCTGTGTGATGTGAATCACTAGGGAGATCTTATCATAATTCTCCTTAAATCCAAGCAAATGGTTTCTTTACGGCTCGGAACTACATAACTGTTATAAAATACCCCAGTGTACCTTACAAGGAAGATACATTTAAGCCATAGCTAATACCAACTAAATTAATGTTACTGGAACAAGTCTTTATCCAAATGTGTACAGACGAAGCTCAGACTGTAGCACAATCTTTTATTTTTTTTTTACCCCTGATTTTCTCCCCAATTTAGAATGTCTGATAATATTTTTCCCCTCATTGCAGTGATTCCCCACACAGCTCAGGAGAACTGAAGGTTCAGTTGGCGTCCTCCGATCCCACGACCAAGTCAACTTCCTCTTTTAAATAATAAATGTACACTACAGTGTTTTCATTGAACCCTGGGCTCCTGACTCATGAGTGAAAACAAGATAACACACTGCAAGCACTATATTTGCATCCTGAGTCATTCGGGGAAAGAAAAGGCATAATACCACAGTAGTGACGTCAAAAATTGATAATTCCTCTCCTCGAGACCATCACTTTCAATTCAAACACAGCATGTCTCGTTTTTAGTCACTCGACAACACCCACAGTACAGAAATGTTCATTAATGATCAACAAAATGAGAATACGTTAAAAAAATGATGTAAAGCTGGTATGTTTGTATCTTGGAGAAACTATAGAGGAACAGGAAATTAAAACAAGGTAAAGGGTAATCATCCAAATAAAGCTCAGCAAATAAAGCACAGCATTGAAAAAACCCAACTGTACTGCTGAACCTCGTCTTCTTTAATATTAACATCACA
Source organism: Acipenser oxyrinchus oxyrinchus (assembly GCA_030684275.1). Taxonomy (NCBI): domain Eukaryota; kingdom Metazoa; phylum Chordata; class Actinopteri; order Acipenseriformes; family Acipenseridae; genus Acipenser; species Acipenser oxyrinchus. The sequence goes on from CM060260.1 coordinate 21,323,347, forward strand.
AGGGTATCCTTGTAGTACACAAAATAACAGATGGGCCTCTTCAGTGAGTTACAGGAAAACAATTCCATCTCAAATTTCTGTGACAGTTTATAAATCACTCGACCTTCGGTCTCGTACTTTATGATATCACAGAAACCCTAGATGGAATCGCTCACCACACACCAGCAACCTCTTTAGTCCTGTGGCTGGGTGCCTGCGGGCTTGCCTGTAAGCTGCCCAGAGCTGCGTTGTCCTCCGACGCTGTAGCTCTGAGGTGGCTGCATGGTGAGTCTGCAGTGTGAAAAGAAGTGGTCAGCTGACGGCACACACTTAGAAGGACAGCGTGTGTTCGTCTTCGCCCTCCCGAGTCAGTGCAGGGGTGGTAGCGGTGAGCTGAGCCTAAATAATAATTGGATACTCTAAATTGGGAGAAAATAATAAATAAATAATTGGCGACTACTAAATTTTTTTTAAAAAGCCCCATGCTTTTTGTTCACATAATCCTAGCAATGCAACCAATTACTCCGATCTGTAAAAGCAGTATGTTGTTATGGTAGTTTATCATTTGGGGATCTAGCCTTGTTAATTGTGAAATATATACATTTATTTCAGGACATTTCTTTTAGACTGTTTATTTTACTGAGGTCACTTAAGTAAAAACATTAACTGAGGAGTTTAATGTCTATAAATAAACAATAAGAAAACTCTGGGAAACCATGGAGGATTTAACAAACTACTTAATGTTGAATTATTATAATTGTCTATTAAAAACTGTTTCTATATTTTCAATAGCTGTTTACTTTAAACCAAGTTTATTGTTCAACATGGTTGATGGTGACTTAATGTATCCATACCAAACCAACCAGCAAATCCTACACATCACCAGGCAAAATACATGTCCAGAGCAGAATCTATTCTAATCTAGATAATGTTCATGTGTAATTGTATTGTTACATAGAAGTTTAAGGTGCAGTGCAGACTTAAGATATATCATAACAATTTAAACATATAAGGCTGCCACACCTGCAATGCCTAGGGTGTCCAAGCCTGCAATGCCCAGGGTGGCCTGTTCCACACCGCCCAGGGATGCCTGTACGCCATCGCCTGGGGAGGCAAGTTCGCCATTGCCTGGGGAAGTCAGTTCGCCATCGCCCAGGGATGCCTGCACATCACCGCCTGGGGATGCCTGCACAACACCGTCCGGGGATGCCTGCTTGTCATCACCCGGGGCATTGTTGTGTCCAGCAGTAGCAGTTCTGCTGCCGGAAATTCTGGGGCTGGAGCACAAGAAAAGGGAACTGCAGGCTACAGAGAAGGGGGAGAGGTGAGGAGACCACCTCCACCTGCAGTAGTGTCACTGCCGGAGTGCACAGCACCGCTGTCACTGCCGGAGTGTCCCGCGCTGAGAGCAGCATAGCCGCTGCCAGCACCAACACCATGTCTGGAGTGCCCAGCACCTCTTCCACTGCCAGAGGGTCCCGTGCTGAGGGCAGCCTTACTGCTGCCACTTCCAGAATGCACTGCACCGCTGCAAGATCTGCCGTTGCTGGAGGATCCAGCCTTGGCGCTGTCAGCATTTCCACTGATGGTGGTGCCGCTGTCAGACTTGCAGCTGCCAGCGTTGCTACTGGTAGCATGTCCACTGCCAGAACTACCTTTACTGCAGGAGCCAGCCTTGGCGCTGTCAGAATTGCCGCTGACGGGATTGCCTAGGCTGGAGGAACCCACAGGGCACTGACAGCATTTCCGCTGTCAGCATTGCCGCTGCCAGCGTTGCCATTAGCAGCATTTCCGCTGCCGGAGTGTGCCACCCCTCTGTCAGCGTTACTGCTGCCAGCATTGCCAAGGGCAGCATTTCCGCTGCCAGAATTGGCCAGGCTGGAGGAGCCAGCCTGTGCGCTGTCAGCATTTCCACTGACAGCATTGCCACTGACAGCATTGCCGCCCGTGGGCCCATTGATACCTCCGTTCCTGGCCCAGGATTATGACTGAGACTGTTGGGTTTTTAAGGAGGGAGGTGGCCTTTGAGGCCATGTATGCTACGCACAAGGGGGGAGAAGTGTGACAGGGTACACCCCACCCCTGTGTGTTTTGTATTATTTTATATTATTATTATTTAAAATGTATGGTTTAGTGTGTAAAAACACAATGTTTTGTTATTATTGTTTACAGCCTGGATGGGGTTAAAATGCTCCATCCAGATAAAATCGTGAGAATGCGTGGTCAACAGTGAGTGATTATTGACAAACTGGCTGTTGACCATGCATATGAAAAAAACCTGTGCCGAATGTGGTCAAGGGATAGAATAAGTAATTGATAGCCAGTTAATCCCTCAGCCACAATATAAAAACAAGCAGCTTTGGCTGAACAAGGTTAGTGTGTTCAGAGGCGGAACGAGAGTCGGGAGGTAAAGCAAAAGAAACCATAACTACAATTGCTACTCGTGCTTGTTTTAGACTAGCACCATACTTGTTTTAGACTAGCACCATGCTTGTTTTAGACTAGCACCATACTTGTTTTAGACTAGCACCATACTTGTTTTAGACTAGCACCATACTTGTGTGTTTCCGTGTCTGTTTGTTTTGGCCACTGTGATGTTTTGTTTTGTTCACCCTTTTTATTTATTTAGTCATCCGGGTCACAGTTACCCACAGACTTCTTGTATTGCCACTGTAATTCAATGTCTCACATTTTGTATAACATACAGCACCTTTGTAACAAGCTAATTCTTCACTGGCATGGTATATGTGGTACATTCTCAGAATAAATATCATCAATTAGATTGTCAAATTGCTTTATCACATGCAAATATGCATAAATAATCCTGGACAATTATATTTTGCTTTAAAAACAAAAATTAAAAAAAAAAAAAAAGATTATTTTATTTCATTTTATTTTAACCCAGCTGTAGGAAATCTATCTGCTCCGTGCACCACTATACAGAATGTATCGGTTCCTTCTTGTGGTTTTTCAAGACCTGCTGCTACATCTTACCAGTTTGCAGCAGTACTGTCTGTTACATTTCTACTGAAGATCCAGCGTATTAAAAAAAATATATAAGTTTGTCTACCATTTAAGAAGTATTAAACATAGTAAGTAATACATAAGTATCCATAATACTCTAATTATCCTCTAAATTAAAATGAAAGCTTCCTAAACACAATATAGAGACTGATTTACAAAAAAACAAAACAAAAAACACGTCTGTATGCCGCTCATTGTAGCTCTCTGACTCTCGCACAGTGATCTCAGCTGCCATCTTCAAACAACATAAATTCTTGGTTCATAAAAAATAATGACTTTAGAAGTAATTACATCAGTAAAATGGTTTTGGGCTTTTTTTCTCGTAACAGGCCTCTTAACATCGTAATCCAAAATCCCTCTTGAGATTTAAGTACATGTCCAGCTGTGGCAGACTAATGCGTTCAAATTGAATCAAAGTGATTAGGCTTTTACAGTAGTGGGCATTTACTGGCAAATAATGACCCGAAATGCTGCATATTGGCTGAGGCAGTCTCCAGCATTCCATTAGGACTTTTATACCGTATAGGACAGATAAAACCAAGACTTTGTTTATTAAAAGCAAAAGTCACCATAGTCTAGTAGTTTATGTGAATAAGATGTGTGATGTGCATTTGATAAGCACATATTTTTTTAGATAAGTCAGTGACATTACATCAGCTGTCTGACTTAGTATGTGTAAGATGGAAAAATCTACAGATAACAGGAGTGGAACGACTATACTGTCCATGGCAGCTGCAATAAGCTTTTCATGTTTCACTTACAAAACATTTACCATTTTGTCACATGATTGGAAAGAAGTGAGGAAGTCTGTTCAGTCCAAGGCAGTTAAAATTTCCCAGACAAGCTCACAGGCAGCTACAGTAGTAAGTGGAAGGACAGATATAGAGAAAAATGACGACTCAATATTGGATAAACAGAGTCCAGAACCACTCAACATAATTGCAAACATCAAAAAAAGGAAATGTGAACCAATAAATGACATGACATTTAAAGCTACCTTAATATAGCTCTATAATCTTTGAACCAAGTTTATAAGGCAAAGATCAAACACTGCATGTGTGTCATGTTAGTAAAAATATATGAAATGCCAGCCAGGGTCCAATTTTAACTATTTAAATGACATCAGTATTTATCCTCCACTGTTAAGATCAATTGAATAGATCCCTGTATGCTTACAGAGCGTGAAATCTAAAACTGCAGTGTGCCACTAATTGATCTGTTTACTTCAACTCACTCAATAGTTCAATCCATCTGGAAAACCAGCACGTTGTAAGTGTAACCCCCTTGTGGGTTTTGCGCTTAGATGTGAATAGATTCTGGACCAATACAGATGTCACTCTAAGAAGACAAAAACAACAACAAAAAAAATCTGTATAGACGTGTTCTTTGTGAGTCTTAAAATGCAATTAGCATGTCTTTATTGCAGAGACTGAAGAGTATAGTTGAATTTTAGTTAAAGAGCAAATACAAATGGTATGTAAAACCTTTTACAATGCTGGCAATTATTCTTAGCAATTCTAATATAAACACATGAGCACACACATTCTAACTGAGTTGAAAGCTAAAAGTAAACTCCATAACAGCAGATCAAATCCTATATTCAGTTTGATTCCGGGGAGGTGGTACAAGTGCTTAGATTACAGAACAATTAACTGTATATGAAACACAACGTGGACCTGAGTTAGTTCATTTGGACCCGAGTTAGATCCAAGTTAAAATAGTGTACATGCACAGGTGTGCAGCACCTAAAGATGGCTGGTTAGATAACTTGGGTAAGAAGTCTGCCTTACAACAATTCAGTTGCTTACAATAACATTTAGAAAAATGTAGGAAAATAAAGTCTACATTATCTTTAAAAACATAACAAAAAAAGGGAGTACTCAAACCTGAGAGCAGCAGTACAACATCAAATCCAAATAAGCTAAAGTAAATCCACTCTCACGACAGTGCCATAATGCTACAAGGTCACTAACATACAGTGTGCCCACATTTAATAATATCTGAACACTTTGTACCTGCTCATTCTTACCTGTTACACTTGGATGTCACTGAACAAGTACACATTATTGACTAATGTTAATATTTTGTTCATTTTCAGAAATCTTCTGGAATTATCATTCAATAATACTGTTTAAATACATTTTCAACAAAATCAATAAAACATATTGATATCCACTGTGTTGGAAAATTCAGCTTTATCCAGTAGGAACACAAACAGAGGTCTGTGTCAGTTTAGCACTATCTTGCTGTAAATAATTAACAACAACATAAGGGTCATGACTGCTCCTTACAGCACATAAATCCAGATGAAAGGAAATGCTTGTATGTCAACCATTATTAGGAGAGCAGAGATGTCACCTATTGAGCACCTTTTGAGGTTGAAATGCCATTTCCCAGTAGTTGCATGAGATGTTAAATGTCTAACTCGTTTGATGTTTTCTTAGAAAATATTTAAAAGACACTTAACCTTTTATAATACAGACCAGATCAATTATTCATTTTTCTAGTTGTTTCTGTTCAGTGCATATTCACATTTAAGTGTATCTAATCAACTGAAAGTTATTAGTTTAGAGTTGTATATATAGGCGTGCAAATTTAAATTCTGCCACCAGCAGACATGTTAAATTCTGGCACCAGCGTTTAATTTTTTTCCTCAGCAACAACAGATGCTGATAGTTTCTCATTGGGACTGAACTACTCACACTGGCGCCTGTACCTGCATGCACATTCCGCACTGTGTGTACCATTGGTTTGCAAAATTGCAGCATCATAAGTGTGGACTCGCATGTAATCTCGTGCGATTGGTTGACACGAAACAGACATTTTAGGCTTATAGAATTGTACTTTTTATTTAGTGGTAGCAATGAGCAAACAGAAGCAGTTAAGTTTGGTTGAAGCTTTCAAAAAGAACACAAATCTCTCTTCTGACGATCCAGAAGGAATGTCAGAGGGGAAAAAACATTAAAAGCACCAAACTGTGTTTCTGGCACTCATGGCAGTGGAGTTTTAAGTGCCAAAAATACGTTCAGTAGTTCGGGACAAAACACCAATCACAAAATCATTTACTGAAGAAATGCAGGGTATGTGATAGCTGTGGAAGAAATAACAATACCTTAATTTGGCATCAAACCTAACTTGGTTTGAGGACTCACACCTGGCCGTGAGGACGAGGCAGAGGCCCCAAAAGAACAAGCAGGTCTCAATGCCGCAAGTAGGAGTAATTAGCTCGCTAAGGGACTAGCCCTAATGGTGGTTACCGATACTAAGAGCATATCTGCGAAAAAACATTTTTAAGATCTACAATGTTTGCCCTGATGTAACCTTGATAAGCCCCAGAAGACCAACGACCTAGCTGCTTAATAATGCAGTCTGGAACTCCATGACAAGAAGCTGAAGAAGCTGCTCCAATCCTGAATAAATGACCGGAGAACTGCTTGGCTGAGAATCCGGCGCTGGAAAGGATCTGGTGAAGGTGGATAATAAACCAATGCCAGGTAACGACAACTCCGTTTTCATTAACAAACAAAGGTTCGGTAGCTAAGGCACCCTGAGAAAGGCGGAGTTGAAGAAAAGATAGAAGGGATTGTGGCAGGCTGGCTCGCAGTGGTGAGTGTGATGACGTCACGGACCAGGAAGTAACTGAAACCAAAACAATGGATGGGCGGGTGAAGCTGAGTGCAACGGCACTCAGCGTATTTATTAACCAAAACAAACAAAACAAAAGATTTAAACAAAACAGAAAACAAAAGGCGTTGGCCAAACAAATAAACAGACAAACAAGTAAGTGACGTGCTGGCTAAACCAGCACGTTTTAGCAATTGTTTTCTTGTACCTCTTTATCTCCCGTACTTCCTCTCTGCATCCAACACTCAACACCGCAGCACGGACAGCTGTCGGTTCTTATACTCTGGCCGAGGGGTTAACTAGTTGTTAATTATCTTATTACCCTCGGCCACAGTCTGCATCGTTTAGTAAGGATGCATGACTGTCAGCTAGTTAAATAATCAGTAGCTGATCAGTCATGCATCCTCACGGGTTTTTAAATTATAAATATAAAAACAATAACAAAGACGCGGCGCTTTTATCCGCCGCAAACAAATACAAATAATAATAAATAGAGGCGGGACACTCCGCCACACATGCCCCCTGTGCGCAGCACACATGGCCTTTTCGCCACCTCCCCTTATTCCCTAAAGTCCCGGCTAGCAGTCCCGCGCAGGAACAGGGGCAGCAACGGGCCAAAGGTGGCGGCCACGGTGGGATGTCCTCCTCCCACCCAAACAGCCGTAGCGTTCCAATGGCCCGCGCACAGGCCGGCTCCTCTGGCCAAAAATTTTGGGGTGGTCTCCAGACCTGCCCCCTTCTTCATGGCCGGCAGCTCCCTCCGTGGGGCTCCGCCACCCTCTCCTGCAGCGAAATTGCTGCGGGGAGCTGGTCTCCTGGCCTCCCCCTTCTTCATGGCTGGCAGCTGCCCTTCATGGGGCTCCAGCCACAGTATTTCCTGCCGCGAAGTGCGGCTGGGGAGCTGGTCTCCTGACCTCCCCCTTCTTCATGGCCGACAGCTGCCCTTCATGGGGCTCCAGCCACAGTATTTCCTGCCGAAGTGCGGCTGGGGAGCTGGTCTCCTGACCTCCCCCTTCTCCGTGGCCAGCAGCTGCCCTTCATGGGGCTCCAGCCACAGTATTTCCTGCCGAAAGTGCGGCTGGGGAGCTGGTCTCCTGACCTCCCCCTTTTCCGTGGCCGGCAGCTCCCTTCATGGGGCTCCAGCCACAGTATTTCCTGCCGCATGGCAGGACTGGTAGCGACCCCAGGCAAAACAGGACCCTCGGGAGGCGACGGCAGCAGCAGCGACCCTCGGGAGGCGACGGCAGCAGCAGCGGACCCTCGGGAGGCGGCGGCAGCAGCAGCAGTAGCGGACCCTCCGGAGGCGAACTCGGGAGGGGAGCCCCTGGCCATGGAGGCGGCAGCGGGAGCTCCACTTCTCCCTCGCACCCTATAACTGGTGGCTCTCCAGGCGATGCGGAGCAACAGGCAGCCCCAGGCGATGCGGAGCAACAGGCAGCCCCAGGCGAGCGCGGCAGGCATCCTTGGGCGGTGCGAGGCAGGCATCCTTGGCGGTGCGAGGCAGGCATCCTTGGGTGGTGCGAGGCAGGCATCCTTGGGCGAAGTGAGGCAGGCATCCTTGGTAGGTGCGAAGCAACAGGCATCCTTGGGCGGTGCGAGGCAGGGCAGGAGCAGTCCTTCCCATAATGGTGGATGTGGAACCAGCAGGTATTCACCCTCTGCTGGTGGAGGTGGAGATGGAGCCAGCAGGTATTCACCCTCTGCTGGTGGAGGTGGGAGGGGCAAGCAGTCCTCCCACGGGGTTGAGGCGGAACCAGCAGGTATTCACCCTCTGCTGGTGGAGCTGGGAGCGGCAAGCAGTCCTCCCACGGCGGTTGAGGCGGAACCAGCAGGTATTCACCCTCTGCTGGTGGAGCTGGGAGCAGCAAGCTGTTCTCCCATGGCGGTTGAGGCGGAACCAGCAGGCATTCACCCTCTGCTGGTGGAGGTGGGAGGGGCAAGCAATCCTCCCACGGTGGTTGAGGCGGAACCAGCAGGAATTCACCCTCTGCTGGTGGAGCTGGGAGCGGTAAGCAGTCCTCCCACGGCGCTTGAGGCGGAACCAGCAGGCATTCACCCTCTGCTGGTGGAGGTGGGAGGGGAAAGCAGTCCTCCCACGGCGGTTGAGGCAGAACCAGCAGGCATTCACCCTCTGCTGGTGGAGGTGGGAGGGGCAAGCAATCCTCCCACAGCGGTTGAGGCGGAACCAGCAGGAATTCACCCTCTGCTGGTGGAGCTGGGAGCGGTAAGCAGTCCTCCCACGGCGCTTGAGACGGAACCAGCAGGTATTCTTCCTCTGCTGGTGGCTTGGGTCCTAGGGCTGTGGAAGCACCGACTTCCCGCTCTTGGGCTAGGGAAGCACCGACTCCCCCCTCTTTGGGCTGTGGACGCACCGACTCCTCCCTCTTGGGCTGTGGACGCACCGACTCCTCCCTCTTGGGCTGTGGACGCACCGACTCCTCCCTCTTGGGCTGTGGACGCACCGACTCCTCTCTCTTGGGCTGTGGACGCACCGACTCCTCCCTCTTGGGCTGTGGACGCACCGACTCCTCCCTCTTGGGCTGTGGACGTTCGGGCTCCCCCACTCGGGCGTGGGACGTTCGGGCTCCTCCCACTCGGGCGTAGGACGTTCGGGCTCCTCCCACTCAGGCGTAGGACGTTCGGGCTCCTCCCACTCAGGCGTAGGGACGTTCGGGCTCCTCCCACTCAGGCGTGGGACGTTCGGGCTCCTCCCACTCAGGCGTGGGACGCTCGGGCTCCTCCCACTCAGGCGTAGGAGACGGCAGCAATGGCTCCTCTCCCTCTGGTGCTGGGGAAGGCAGCAATGACTCTTCTCCCTCTGGCGCTGGAGAAGGCAGCGATGACTCATCTCCCTCTGGCGCTGGAGATGGCAGCGGCTGGGCTTTTCCCGATGGAGCTGGAGATAGCGGTAGCCCTGCCATATCTGCAGCCAGGTAGCGGATTACCATGTCCGCAACCTCCGCTGAGGGACACTGGGCAGTGTTGCTTTTCCCAGGCTTCCCATCGCTCTCCATCTCTGGCCCACAGGAGGTTGATCACATCGGGAGGGCCTCTTCAGCATTCCTCCCAGGCTCCACCAGCCAGCCCCAGATTCCCTCAGAGGAGAGTGAACTCGTCTTAGCCAGCGGGCCCTCTCCCCTGACGCCGGACGCTCAGGCTCCTCCATCTTCTGCCATGCGTGGCTCTGGCTGAGTGGAAGATACCTTACCTCGCCACACAGGAAGCACCACCCTTCCTCATCCAGACAGGCAAGGCAAACATCCGGCGTAGTAGAGGCGCGACGGGACCTGTGACCGGGCCCGCTGCTCTTGATGCGCCACCTGCTGCTGTTGCTGCTTTCTTGGCCGCTTCTTCCCATTTTTTTTTTTTTTTTCAAACACAAAAACACTTTTCAAAAAATAAAAACGCCCTTTGTATTCCTGGTCCGGCTCCTGGAGGCGTTTGTCCCACGCAGGACACCATATGTGGCAGGCTGGCTCGCAGTGGTGAGTGTGATGACGCCACGGACCAGGAAGTAACTGAAACCAAAACAATGGATGGGCGGGTGAAGCTGAGTGCAACGGCACTCAGCGTATTTATTAACCAAAACAAACAAAACAAAAGATTTAAACAAAACAGAAAACAAAAAGGCGTTGGCCAAACAAATAAACAGACAAACAAGTAAGTGACGTGCTGGCTAAACCAGCACGTTTTAGCAATTGTTTTCTTGTACCTCTCTATCTCCCCGTACTTCCTCTCTGCATCCAACACTCAACACCGCAGCACGGACAGCTGTCGGTTCTTATACTCTGGCCGAGGGGTTAACTAGTTGTTAATTATCTTATTACCCCTCGGCCACAGTCTGCATGCGTTTGGTAAGGATGCATGACTGTCAGCTAGTTAAATAATCAGTAGCTGATCAGTCATGCATCCTCACGGGTTTTAAATTATAAATATAAAAACAATAACAAAAGGCGGGCGCTTTTATCCGCGCGCAAACAAATACAAATAATAATAAATAGAAGGGGACACTCCGCCACAGGGATTCATAGGGGCTTACATGGGATTTTAATTTAAACAGATAGATTAAGGATCCATTTCCTTCCTGGTCAGTTTTACTTCTTTTGAGCAAGAAGGTTAGTGCGTCAGAGGAGAGGATGGATAAGTCGAAAATGCAGGGGTGGATCTGAGAGTTAAATTTATAAGAGTGTGCTGTAAACTCTGAGTACTTCAGAAACCCAAAAAAGGCTAGAAGGAATACAGCTTCAAGAGTTGTGTCTAGAAACTGTGATGAATAACTGGAACGAATAAAGGAGATGCTCTGGGAAAGTATGTCAAAAGTGATAGGCAGGCAGGTTTGGGGGAAGGTGACCGTTGAAGCCCTTTCAGAATTAATGAAATCTGAGAGTTGCCAAGTGTCAAACTAGGGGAACCAAATATGAGTTTGTGAAAAAACTGGACACCAGCAATTGAAACTTTGATAGAAGAGACTCGTATAGCTCTGTTTTGAAGGGAAATAATGAAGGATGAAACTACCTGAATTGAAAAAGAAGGAAAATGAATATTAAATACTGAATGGACATTTTTAAAACAATTCCAAGCTAACCAATACGTTTGCAGGGAGCAATACCGAGAAGAGCTGTCTCTTGAGCTTGCAGAACCAGAGGATGCAGAGGATGGTTCACAGGAATATCAGGTCTGAATAGGGAGGAACTGGATTTGGCAGCAGGTTGGCTTTGGGAGCAAGTGATCTGAATTTCTGGAGAAAATTGGAAACGAGAAAGAGAGTCAGCAATTAGGTTTAGGTGGCCAGGAATGTGTTGGGCTCTGAGAATTAACTGGTGGCAAACAGATAACCAGGTAATTCTTGTGAATATTTTCATTAAAGGGGACAAAGATGAGCAACCTTTATCTATGATTTGGACTGTAGCTAAATTATCTGACTGCATGAGGACAGACTTTTTGGCCCAAGAGGACCCTCAAAGAAATATGGCTACGGCAACAGGATACATCTCATACAATGACGAGGACTGTTCAGACAAGGGAATGGTGCTGAATTCTTAGGGCCATGTAGCTGAAAACCATTTCACCTTGTAGTATCCTCTGAAGCCGAGGGAAGGAGCTGATCTGTAAAGAGTTGAATGTCTTCAGGGAGCAGGAGGCAGTCAACGTAGAAAAATGTGATTCCGTTCCATTCTTTCAGCAAGAGTTCCCAGCGATCCTCATGGCAGAAAGAGTCTAGACATATAAGTAGGGGTCTACCTAAATTGCGATTTTCGCGGATTTCGTGGAAATCGTGAAATTGAGGGGTCACTGCGAAATTTACCTCTAGGGGCCAATGCATACAAACAAGTACGGAGATGAAAAAAAACTAGTTTAAATGAACTACTGCACAACGCAAGCGACGCAAACTACGATCTTCCTTCTGTAGATTGCCACTTTTGATTCCTTCACCGTCCCGTGTGCATTGCACTTAAGCAAAAAACAAACAAACAAAAAACATCCACAAGTAACATTTACAAAAGAAATTTTCCAAAGCAGTTAACATTCTTGTCTACTATTCAAATGACAAAGTTTTAATCAGCCTATCAGTGCGTCTTTACTGCTTTTATGTGACCTATACTGTGCAGTAGGGGGTGGGACAAAGTTGGTGCTGCATTGTTTTGATTTAGGTTGCTAAAATCTAGTTTTCAGCATTGGAGGTAAAATAGTAGAAATGGACGACAAAAAAGCAAAAGTATATTTTGGCTGATGATCATTTCAAGATATTTTCCAAAGAAACTGTACATACAGACTGAGGTAATTGTTTTCCATATCTTAATGTATCTTTGGAGAAAATACGATCGCTCGCTATTTAGCTTCAGAATCACACATTAAGCAAAAGGCTACTACAGAGGCTGCTGAACAGCAGTGTGGAGTAGTGGTTAGGGCTCTGGACTCTTGACTGGAGGGTTGTGGGTTCAATCACTGGTGGGGGACACTGCTGCTGTACCCTTGAGCAAGGTACTTTACCTAGATTTTTCCAGTAAAAATCCAGCTGTATAAATGGGTAATTGTATGTAAAAAATAATGTGTCAAATAAAATAATGTAATTGTATGTAAAAAATAATGTGATCTCTTGTAACAATTGTAAGTCGCCCTAGATAAGGGTGTCTGCTAAGAAATAAAAAATAAATAAAATGAATAAACAGCTTTCAGAAACCAAACTGGAAAGTCAGCCCAGACAAAAAGTATTCTTGTCTGCAAGGTAAAACAGTACTAAAACGATCCAGCACAGCCACCTCGCTTCAACCTGCCGCTTACTTTTCCACAGTTGGAATTTTAGACCCGAATAGCCACATTCTCTATGTTTTGACTCGGTATTAATAAAATAAATCATTGGATGGGACAAATAATATGATAATGAACGTGCTGCATACATTGCCTTTATTAAAGTATGCCAGATGCCCTTGTGTAACCGAGTTTTTGGGTTGTTTCTAATCGATTTCCACATCTGTATAACTTGGCAAAGCTTTGCCTTAACTTTCAACCAATTCAGTGGATGCAGAACGTGCAGTCTCAATGTATGGGCAAGTCAACTGCAGGGGGATGCTGCATGCTTGTCTTTAACAAATGACAGCACTCTGTTTTAATAAGGAAGCAAGTACCACTATTTTTAGGCTTTATAGTGTCTTTATACTGTCTACTTAGGTTTATTTAATGTTTAAACAGGTCCGCGAAATCCTAATTTTATTCCACAACCTGCCCGTGAAAAATACTTAAATTTACCACGATTTAAGTAGACCCCTACATAAAACATCATTGAGAGAATCAACAAATGGGACCAATTGGAGAAGATAGGATATGGAGAATGGTGATGTTCTGTGCAGGAGTAGCATGAGGAAAATCAATGAGGAGAAAGACATCCAGGAGATGCAGCAAGAAGGAAATGCGGTACAGAGCTTCTGACAGAGTGTTAAAAATCTTGGGGCTGCTCCTACAGCCGAAAGTCAGACGAACCAAAAATAATAATTTGGAACACCACTGTACTGCAAAGAGGTGCTACAGACCAGGATCTATGGGCATGATCTTAAATGCATTTGAAATGTCAGCCCTGGACAACCATGCATTTCTCCCGGTGACATTGATTAATGAAATTGCATGGTCAACTGTTGCATATTGTAGGGAAAAATCTTTATGGGGAATTAAACTATTGATGCTGGGAGTAGAGGAGTTATGAGGAACAGAAAGGTCAATTATCAGTCTCTTTTTGCCAGAATATTTTCTTATTGCAATGCCAATGGGGTTAATCCGAAATAAGGGAAAAGGAGGAGATTCAAGGGGGCCTATCATGAATTTGATTTTCTAACTCTTTCTTTCGCAAAATGTCGACAGTGTCAGGGTCGGAAATGGCAGATTGGAGATTATGGCAATAGAAGGAGGAGGTGGGAAACGAAAAAGAGACCAGTAGAAAACTCTTCAGTTAGACTGTTAATAAGATAAGAAACAAAAGAGGGGTCAGGGTGCTTGATTAACTCTGTAGTCAGAGCTTGAGTGTTGACAGGTGTAGAAAGAAATTTGAGCAGTCATTTTGGAACTTTGGCAATGGAAGGTTTGGTTTTTATAGAGGGGGCTACGTGTTTGAGTTTGCGGGGACAGACAGATCGTGAGTGGGCTTCCCCACAGTGGCTGCAGATGTGGAGGAAGTTGCAGGAAGAAAAGGAGCAGGCTTCTTTGTTGAAGTTATTACAAATCTGATGGCTGCCAGAGAAAGTAATACTACGACTGCATCCGTCTGTGACAGGAATGACGAGTGGTGCCGTCAGGCCAGAAGCAGGAAATAAAAACACAGGCAGTACTGCAGGGCAAAAAGACGCTGCGGCGCCGTTTATTTTTAACACAAAAATAAATAAACGGTTGCTCACAGAGCAAAATAAAAAAAGATAAACAAAACAAATCACAAACACAAAACACAACAAAACAGACCCTAGGTCAGGCTGGGCAGAAGCATTAACTGATCCTACTTATTTCTAATCACTCTTTCTTTCCCCTCTCATTCGCTCTTTTCCTCCTTTCTAACACCCACCCCGAACATGGAGAGCTGCAGGCTTTTTAAACAGGTGACCATCTCCCGAGTAGCACCTTGTGCATGAGGTTTTTAATTACTGGCAGGGGATGAACTGCTAACCTCGCCTCTGCCAGAACACATTTAAATAAATTAAAAACAAAACACACAGTGCTTCGTCGTCATATCTAAATACAATAAATCATAAAACAAACAAATACAAAACAATAAATTGCACAGGGGTGGAGTGGGAGACCTCGTTCTAAAAATAATTAAACAAATAAATGTACAGGGCTCCTCACCCTGTTACACCGTCCTTAGACCTGGAAGGATTGAAAGAAAGAGAAGGATTAAGAGGAAGGGACAGAAAGGAGGGGGCGAGGGGCAGTAAGGGGTCAGGAAATGGTGGAGTGAGAGGTGGAGCTGCATATCGAGCATGTCAACAGCCAGAGACCTGTGAAAAAATGAGAAAATAAATCTTGATCCAAGGCTCCCCAGTAAATCCTTTGGTTCCATTGCTGGAGACGAGCAGCGGCTTTGGCAGAAAAGACTTTATGGTATTCGAAGAATCTAACAGAAAAGTCTAGAATAATGTAATCATCCAGCTCACGGTGCCGGTCAGGATAGAATTCACAGATGATATCTCTGAAATGGCTGAAAGCTAGGATAAATTCAGAAATGGTGAGTTTTGAATAAGTGTTGGTCAGAGGTTTTGAGGGTAACCGAGAGATCGGCGCACTGAACCACCCTGGTACTTGCTGAATCTAGGGTGTTTGTAAGGAGGGAAACCACATTAATATCTGCACCTGCTAGAATCTGGTGGCTCAGGGAAAGGGAGACAGGCTTAGGGTTGAAGATCAGAGAGTTTTCAGGAGGAGGAATGGCAATAGCATTTTCTAAAGAAAAAATGGAACTTGCTGAGGGAGGAAGTAAAGGGTGGTTATTGAGAAACTGGACAGCTGGGGGAACCTGGGGAGCTCCAACTGCTGAGGGAGGGTAAGAGGAGGGTGCAGCTATGGGGGCCTGCTGGATGCCCATTGCTGTGGGTAAAGAAGAGGAAAAGAGAGCTGGGCCCAGCTGAGATAGGAGTGAGGAGCCTGCTGTGTGGGCTTGCTGGGAACCCGGCATAGAAAGAAGAAAAGCAGGGGCCTGTTGGAAACCTGTGAAGAGGAAGGAGCAGGGGCTGGCTGGATGCCTGTCTAAGCTGGTGATGGGCATGCTGGTATAGAGGAAAGATTGGACAGAAAGGCGGGGGCTGGCTGGATGCCCGTGAGAGTCAAAGAATAGGAAGGGGCTGTGGGGGCCTGCTGGACACCCAAAAGTTGGACAAAAAAGGAACCACTGAGGGGGCCTGCTGGACACCCGTAGTGGTCATAGATGTGACTGCCGGGACTTGTTGGATGTCTGGCCTGAGGAGAATAACTTGGGAGGTTGAAGGCAAGGCAGGGGCCTGTAGAATACCCGTGGCAGAACCTGAAAACCCGGGATGGATTGTGGGAGCAGTCGCTCCTGACTGTAAAAAAGTCTCAGTACTCATTTGCCCAGGAACTGCTGGGTGAGCCTTTGATAGAAGGCTGCTGCGGTGACTCCACCGGCTTGGTCTTCAGGAAGTGGAGGCGGGGCTTTGAGAGGCTGATGCAGAGGGTGCGGAGGGGACTGGAAAGCGACGATCCGAGGTTTCATCATAATGCCTGTGACGAGGAGAAACCTGAGTAGATAGATACATTTTAAACAGTTGTTCCTTATGTGTTGTTGATTTGAATGGAATATTTTGATTGCAGAGAAACTGCTGAAGCTTTGGGATTGTCTAGTAGACAGGAGGGAGCCACGGCAAACAGGAAAGTGACCGGAATGTTGTGCTGATCTGCAGCTGCAGCGGAGAGCAAACGAGGGATCCTCTGAAGGAGATGGAGAGGTGGACATCTGGGCTGGAAAGGCTGGAGTTGGAAAAACTGTAGATTGCAGTTGCCTTTGAGTACATACATCGTACATGGGAGGAGTGGGTTGAAATGAAGTAAGGGATTTCTGCTCCGGGGAAAGAGCAAACAATTCATCGTCCGACGAAACGCAGTAATCCAGACTGTTCTCCATGACTGTGTGAGAATGAATGAATCAAAACACATACGAGGGGTAAGTGGAGAGGGTATATATAGTGCTTGCAGGTATTAATGGCTGACATGGAAATTGAATGATTCAATTGGTGATGTGAAGATTGGTACATGCCCCTCCTCCTGAACTTTAATTTAAAAATTCATTCATGCTACTGCATTATCTGAGTTCTGCTCCTCTTCCAGGATTGAACATGGTAAGTGTGTAACAAATGTGCATTTCGTTTGTATATTTTTCTCTATTATGTCTTTCAATTACTGTTGAGACTGCCTTAATAAATCCATTATTGCCCACTGCACTTTAAGAATCGATGTTGATAATACACTGATTAGTTAAATACATAATAGCTGAAGGCTGGTGTCATCTAGAATGGATCGACGCTGTCCTTTTAACTATCGATAGCTTACCTTTTATCGGATATGGTTATGTTATTGTTCAATTGACGCACATGGGACCTTTTATATGCTGCACGTTGTGTTAATTCTTTCTATTTAAATGATCTATTTTATTTTGTTAATTATGTAATTGGCAGCTAATTTCCTTGTATGTCTTTCCACTATATATACAGTATGTATATGCTGTGTTGGAGAGACTCGGGGCGATTGCAATCTGGTGAGAGAGAGGAACGGCAAGGACAGGTGCGGCTGATGCGTGCATTGATGTCTATGGAAAGAAAGTGAGAATATTGATTCTCTTTGTTTTATGGGTCGAATAGGAACGGGATTAGTTGTAGTGAGACAATCTGTTTACATGCTATATCACTGTCACAAAGACGGCTGTAGTGGGTGACGTCAGACCAGAAACAGGAAATAAACGACAGAGAGAGGTGGAGTTTGGTAGAGCTGAGCGAATGGTTTCGCTCTGCATTTAATAAATGAACAGACAGCCAGAAAATAAACGGTTGTAACAAACACAAAAACACAGGACACGGCACATTCGCCAAAACAAAAGAGACAAACAAAATGGACTAACACTACACAAAACACGGTGAGCAGATACTTTAACTTTACGTTATTATTTTATTATTGTTTACCTCCGTCTCCAATCCCGTTCTCCACTCACCGAACACACAACCCCGAGTGAGTGAAAACATGCTGTTTTATGCAGTTGTACCGAGACTCGATTGCTAGTCAATCATTCAATTGGAATCTCGGTACAACTGCTCGTGAATTAATTAAAGTGCACTTTCCCGTGTTCACATACAAATACTTTAAATGCACGTGATGTGATGTGCCATCCTCGTGCCTAAATACAAATATACAATTTAAACACTCGTAGTACACAGATCTGTTTATATCCCGTGTACCAATGACTATACACCAACATTAAAACACAACACATAACGCAAAATACACACAGGGGCGGGCACTTTGCCACAATCACTATATGGACAAGAAATTATTTGAAAACTGGAAGTTTTCTTATTACTTTTTGTGTTTCCTTATTGATATTTAGGTAAATCAATTCACTGCAGGGAGGCTTGATCAGCCTCGGGTGCTTCAGATTTCCTGCAGTCCCATGGCTTTCTGGGAAATGTAGTCCCTTCAGTGACTGTTAAACACGTGTGACGCATATCTGATTTTCTAATTTTGGCCCGTTCTGACCCTTGTCCATTTTTTAAGGAACACAAAAAAAAAAAACAACACAACATCAAAAATACATAGCTGAAAGACTGCGTTTTAAAATAAGTAGGCTTCCATTTAGATGTACTGTATTGGTACAGTACTATATTTTCAACAGAATAAGTATTTTTAATTCAGAATGATATGATTCTAAAAATATCCCTTGCCAAAACTAAAGAGACGACACATTAACTGCAATACAGTACATACTTTTAAATCCGGTATGTATTGTACAATGTCAAATTTTCCAATAACAACCTAACAGCAAAATTAAATCTAAATGTTACCCATGCACAGAACTGCATAAAACGTAAAAGGCAATGCAATTTAGCAAAACCAAAAGATTAACCCAGTTTCCAGAATTAGAACAGTATCCCAAGTCAGTATTCAAAATTGCAGAATATAGTGCTCGATAAGGCCCTACTGTCACAGTTCACTTGCAAATGAAAATGCACAAACAACTAAAGATCAGAGATATCTAGAAATGATTGAGATATCTTTAAATATTTAGAGTGTCTCTAAATGAATTTGAGATATCTCTAAATTATAATCCGGCTTGCCATATTTTTATGATGTTGTTGATGATGAAGATTATTATTATTTATACATTTAATTTCTTGGAAATATACATGTATGATCAATTAACATATGCCATTTTCCTCTTTCAAAACACTTGCTCTAATTATGGTTACTGTTGTTTTAGCTGTTCTAACCTAATGAGTTGGAATGAATTACAAGTCATCAGCAGCATTCACATTCAATCTCTGATGGAGAGCAAATATTAATGAGCCTGTTAATGTAGACATCAGAATGGATGACTTTTAGACTCACTCACCATAGTGTGTTTTGTTGACCACACTTCTTACATACCAACTAACATCGAACCTTGATTGTCTGTTCTGTCTTATAGCTGTGTTATTCATGAGCATTCCTATTCAAATAAAACAAACCAGTCATTATAAATCCTTTCACAAACAATACATAAGTTGTCATTGGTATATTATTAATAGTCTGTGATGGGGAGCCCTCCCCTTGTGCCTATTTAGTTATTTATGCATGTATTTCATTTGTATTTGTGTTGTTGTCGTTATTATAAATTGTAGTATTATTATACGTATCTGTGTGCGGACAGACAAAAGCTGGCCGACATTATTATTTATTATTTTGAGACTGGCGAAATGTGGTAATATGTGGATGGGGGTAAAGCTCGTGGGAATGTGGCTGGAGCCTTAATAAGGTAATTGTTTAATAAGTAATTAAGGCTCCGGCCACAGATGTAAAAGACCCACTCCAAGCTCATTATTTGGAGAGCGCTTATGAGGGCATAGGAGAAAAACAGCAGTATTGAGAAAAGAGAGAGCAAATGCTACCCGCTAGAAAGGTACTCGTTTTTGTTAACATCCTTTTATTGTCTGTGTCTGTTTTGATTTGGCCAGTGTGTCCTTTCCTTTTATTTAAATTGTTAATTTTGTATTATTTATTAAATACGAGGACAGCAGTGCCGATTTGCCGGTACTGCCAGTGTTTGGTTTTTCATTTCCTGATCTGACGGCACCACCCACACGTACCACTAAAGCCATTTGTGACCAGGGGCGTAACTAGGGTTAGAAAAAAAAAGTTGAACAAACCTCTTGCAGATCCTGTTCATGTTACGAAGGTAAAAGTTATCATCTTATAAAGCCTGGAGACTGTTCATGCAAACTGCAAAGCAATATTAATGATGTTAATGTTAAAATTTGATTACCCATATTATTTCAAAGATTAAAACTAATTCTCCCAGCAAAACCACAGCAACCTAAAATGACTATATTGACACTGTCAGAAATATGTGATTTTAACAAGAATATAACATCAATATTAATAAGTAGATGGGTTCATACCTTTATTGACTTGCATTTGGTACACTGCTGGGACTGGTAACTGCTGCTGACTGGTAAGACTGGTGCTGATACTGCTGGGCCTGGTGCTGACACTGGGACTGGTGCTGACACTGACTGGTGCAGACACTGTGACTGGTGCTCACACTGGGACTGGTGCAGACACTGGGACTGGTGCAGACACTGACTGGTGCCAACACTGTGACTGGTGCTGACACTGCTGGGACTGGTGCCGACACTGGGACTGGTGCCGACACTGACTGGTGCCAGCACTGTGACTGGTGCTGACACTGCTGGGACTGGTGCCGACACTGGGACTGGTGCTGACACTGGGACTGGTGCTGATACTGCTGGGACTGGTGCTGACACTGGGACTGGTGCTGACACTGACTGGTGCCGACACTGTGACTGGTGCTCACACTGGGACTGGTGCTCACACTGGGACTGGTGCTGACACTGCTGGGACTGGTGCTGACACTGCTGGGACTGGTGCTGACACTGCTGGGACTGGTGACGACACTGGGACTGGTGCTGACACTGGTGCTGACACTGCTGGGACTGGTGCTGTTCGAGTACAACTCTCTAGTACTTTGACAAGATATTCACCAAAAATAACAACAACAATAATAACAATAATAATAATAATAATAATAATAATAATAATAATAATAATGTGATGTTCCCACCTCTGAACGCTAGCTCTCCTTTGAACGTTTACATAGTTTCTCACGCAATTCTAATATTCTTTTGTCAATATAAATCGATGATAGGAAGCAGTACAGTACTCCAGGCGGGGGAAACCGGTCGCAGAGGTCCAGGTGCTGCCTAGCGCACAGGCCGGGTCGCTATACATGCAAATACACAGCCACTATGCTATAATAAAACGCTATGCTATGGCAGGTAGGGTGATACTTGGCGAGCTGACGAGAAAAATAACAAAAACAAACAAACATACAGCCAGCTATCCCGGTTTAGATACACATTTAATGTATTCATAGAAACAGGTACTTGGATTTTTGCTGTGCTGGCGTTAAAACATTCTACATGAAAAAAAAGAGATTTATCAAAACGTATTGCAGCTAAACATCACATTGCGCAGGGGAAAAACAACAATAAAAATGATAAATTCGCTTAACATTGATTCTTACCAAGAGTTGGCTTCTTTAGAAAGAAATGTGTAATTGGTTGTTTTTTTCTCTGTTTCATGTTAGTGCTGCACTGTAAACCAGAGTACAGAGTAACTTGGGAAACTGACTAATGAGAAACGTCTTTGTGGCGCGAATTTGACATACCGCAGTGTCTGTACAGCTTGAGATCACAGTAATGTGAAGAAATTAAAAATAATTATATATATATATATATATATATATATATATATATATATATATATATATATATATATATATATATAAAATCAATTTTACACTCTTAAATAAAGTGGGTATGGTTTTTTTTTTTTTTTTCGTCTTCACAGAATTGAGCCGATTTTTACCGAGACGGCTGCCTCAATGGACGCTACGCGCCTGGTGACATAGTCTGACATATTGGCAGCTGTAGAAACTGGGAAGCTAGTACATGTGGAATGTAAGAAAACTACCAGTTAACAAAATGTAACAAAAAAAACCTAAATAAATAAAGGGTGGTCAGAATTACAGTTGTGTCTGTAAATTTTAAGTTGTTAAACCCCTCAAAATTCTAAGTACTGTAGTTTGCGGCCAAATTCCTTGTTTGTTTATGATTAACCTTGCCACTGACATTTTGTTATTAGAACAATACAAATTGTCAAGTATGGGTTGTGGCTCGAGATGTAAGCTGCATGAAATCTAGACATTTCTGAACTCTAGCCTCGTGGTTAGTGTATGTCATCTGTCTCTGTGATAGACAGAATAACACAGATGTAAAACGGTTTTAAAGCTGAAAACTGAAAATCAGCAATTCAGCAAGACCATTCCAAGTATATCATTAATCACAAAAAATCATGTAATTTTGTGAAAAGGGAGGGATCTGTAATGTAGATAAACTACAAAAGATTTTTTTAAAAATCACATTCCTGCCAATCCGTATAATTATTAACATAAAATTTTCAAAGGCTCTGATTAAGCATGGTGTGTAATACGTTTAGGATTAAAGACAATACTGCAATACAGTACCATAAAAGAAAATGAATGTACACCAACACTCCAGCTTACAGTATATAACTTTATCACATATTTATCAGTGTTATGTTTATGTAAGTTTTACTTCTGTCCCTCATTTGCATTTTTGTTTGAACACCATCACACCATCACACTGGAAGGAACTGATTTTGCTGAACCAGTGGCTTTGATGTTGAGGGCAAGTTTGGCCGGTAAAACTAGATGTTAAATGTGTGATTCCATAAAATAGTGGGATAATTTGTGTGACCAAGGCCTACAACAATGTTTTTAGAAAAATATAAAACCATTTTATTTCAAAGACAAATCAGCACATTCAGCTCAGTTAGAATAAATGTAATTTAAAATTTGGAGATACTCAGGGAAAGAAAAAGGGACAATCATAGTCTGTAAAATATCTGCAACAGACAAAATATAAATTAGTCAAAAGCATCACATCAGTTGTTTGCTTACAGTTTTACTTTGCTGGGTAAGGTTTGTAAAAAACAGCTAAACTTGGGAAAACAAATCTAAAGTAAAATAAACATTAACTGTGAACAAATAAACTAAATACATTAAAAAAATCAAAGTGAGTATTCAAAAATACAAAATTGGTAAATTTTAAACAAAGACAACTAAAATTATATTTTGACTCACCTCACTAAGCCAAGGTCTGGAGCACACCAAATGATTGAGCCCCTCATGCCTAAACAGAAGAGCAGGGGATGGGCATCCCTTACCTGGGGTTTCTTAAAGCCTCCAGCTCCATTTAGTAAGCCTACTTACATTAATCTCATTAATAAAACAGACTGCAACTATTGTGACAATCTTCTGTCTACCTCTGCCAATCAGTCGACTATGTCTTAGCTTTAGATATAGTTATCCAATTGAAGCAGATGAGCTGTCTGCTTACTTTAGAAAACCACCACATAATGAAGCTTATAATGTAGTCAAATATAGCATAAGTAAATAACTAAATAACATAAATAAATAACAGAAAAATAACAGTAGTATGTTTTGTAATTCATTTTCTGTTAAGTCATTGAAACGCTGTTCAGCAGTTTTTTTCATTCAGCCAATTTATATTGTTGTTTAGGAATGGAGGTGGAGGGTGTTCCTTTGAAAAAGGGTGGGACTGACAGTGATGTGAACCAATCACATGACAGATGGAAACTATTGCCCGGTGGTGTAAGGATGTGAGAGCAATAGTTCAATCTATGTTTGCTCCTATGATGAGGTTGTAAGCAATCACAGGCCGATTATTTAACTAGCTGACGCATCCTTACTAAACTCGTGCAGACTGTGGCCGAGGGCTAATAAGATAATTAACAGCTAGTTAACCCCTCGACCAGAATATAAAAGCCTGCGGCTATCTGCGCAAAGGTGGAAGTATACAGAGGAGAGTACGGGAGAGCGAGCGAGTAGATTAAAAATAGAAACAACTGCTAAGCGTGCTGGTTTTTACATCAGCACTAGACTTATTTGTTTATTTGTTGGGCCAACGTGCCCTTTTTTATGTCTTTTTGTTCTGTTTAAATCTTTAGTTGTTTATTATTTAATAAAACGCTGGGCGCCGTAGAGCTGCAATTTCACCACCGCTACTTCCTGAGTCTGTGTTTCTGGTCTGACGTCACCACTGCAAGCCACTTGATCACAGTTATATATACACAATGTGTTTAAAAATATTTGTTATGAATAGTGAAGAAACACCAAATGGAGGACAGTTGCAAATGTAAACTCTTTTGTCAGTGATTCAATTGTATTGTTGTCATTCAAATACAAGAATACAATATGCAATATCCAGATGCTGTGATTTAAAACAAATAAAAAACCTTGGCTAGCATTACACAACTGTTCTGTAGAATGTCATGGAACATAATCTGAACACGACTCCATAATGCAAGTGCTACGAATATGAAATCAGTATTAAATGCCAGTGTCAAAAGGTTTAATGTATTTTTACATTAACCCTTTTATAGTAAGGTGGAGTCTGCAGTCATATATACCAAAAGAACTTTATTTATACTTTATGGATGTGCATAATTTAGTGTTGTAATAGTATTAGCCTAATATTCTGAGTTCTTTAAATTGCCAAAAAAAAAGCTAAAATGCTGATTTCAGAAATTTAAGCCAGATTGACTGTAAAATTGTAAGCAGTTAAGGCAACAGTTTCAATAGCAAGTAATATAAGCTGCCATGACTTCATCTTTTGAATAATACCTCCCCAATCCACAATAAACCAACAATTTGTAAGATGAATTGACTGATCAGTAATTTGAAGGAAAAGTGTTAAGTGGAATCTGGATTTTTCTTGACAGGTTTTAATGTGAACCACTAAATTCTGCCCCAGATTTTCAGCTATTAACATCAGTTTTACTTGAAAATTAGGTTGCTGCAGGTATGACAAGGTTGTAGAAGGAAATGTCCTTAGATATTACACTTTCTGTACCACAAGGTTAATTATTTCCTGACTTCAGGTGCTGCTTCACACACTTGATAACAGAAATAAAATTGAGAAGTCTGAGAAGTCTCTCATCTTATCATCTTCACAAGGCCCCCAGTCTCTTTCATAATGACTTTCCTAAAACTCCTGACTAGACTACAGAGAGACACAGGAATGAAACTTGAGTTCTGTCCCATCATAATTTTTCCTGTCCTATCCCAGCCTCTCGCTGTATGACATACCTTTCAGGTATGTCATTTTTCAGGTTGTTTTTCATCCTGTTCCCAGTTTAATTTTTAAAATGTAATTCACTACTGCCATATTACCTATTACAAGAATAACAAGATCCACACAAACCTACTTCAACCGTTTTAATATATATAATGTGTTGATAACAGAAAAAAATTTAAAAAAATCGAGGGCCACAGTCTTTTGAGTTTCGCTCCAACTTGAACTCGCAATAAGTTTAATGAATACAATTATTGGCATATTTAGGTCTTTTACAGTTTTACTGTAAATGTTGGTTGCAGTCAACGATAGCAAGATGCAGTGGAGTTGTATTGAATGGGTGGGCCCGTGACATCACTAAATGGGGTGTATCAATTAAAGTGTCGTTGAGTGAAGTTTGGTACTGCTCTTCCCGCACCCATCAGTCTTGCTCCACCCGTACCTAGAAGGCTGTTTTGTTAAAGACCTTCACAAACTCTACCTCCCAGAATAAGTAGCCTGCTAGTCTAATATCAAGCAACTGCAGCAGCTTATTCTGCAAAATGCACTGTAATGTTACCAATGAAAATCATATAACTTGCATTTCAATGTCCCCTGTAGTCATGCTTCTAAAAAGAGATGAAAAAACTACCAATTGTTATGGGGGGATTCCGTTTTTTTTAAATCGAGATAATAATAAGTTATGTTGAAAGATAAAAGCATATTTGCAGAAGTTCACCTTTCCTGTTGTCAGGTATGGAGCAGGCTGCATCCTGAGATGGGAATGTTAAGTTTACAGTGGTATTGGAGATCTATGATGGAAACATGTGAAAGGTGAGAAAGGAGAGTGATTCAAATAACATTATATAGATGCACATATTAACATCTGTGCTGGTGTTAAGTCATCAAGTAGCAATATACTGTAGCAGTTCATGCAATGTTTTAGACCTCTGCAAAAACTATTAAAAGTAAAGGACTGGAGTGTATGTGGTGACATGCATGTTATTAAACTATATACTTGCTTTAAAAACTACATCCCCTTCATTAGTTGAATGAAGCAGTTTTAGCTTGCATGCAACATAAATTCAGATAGGTATTCTTACTATTACCCAGTTTATACTTGATATTTTTAGGATATCTTCTTTAATTATAATAAACCAGATTGCGTTAACAAACAGAATTGCAATTAAGTGCACAACAGCTAGGTGAGGAACTTGTATGAAACAAAGTTTTATAGTTGATATTATGAAATAGGAAGAAAATTAGAAAAAAATAAATGTAGGTAAAAACAATAGCTGACATAAGGAAATGCTTTGTACCGTGGTGTTCCAGCAGGGCATCCAAATGTGGTTATAAAAAGAGAAAATCACATAAATGCGACTGCCATACATTTATCTGAACAGGGCGAATTAAAGCACTGGTCATTGCTTGGTCAAACGAGTCAGAGGTAAAAGTGTGCAATATTTAACAATCAATATCTTTATCACATATTTGTAATTTGGACCCACTGTTACTGACAGTGGTGTACTTCGAAGGTATGATATTGTATGTATATCGGTGGGTTTTGTTTATGAATGTTGTTGCTATAACTGATTGTGAAGTAAGATACCTCTGTAGGAGGTGTTGGGTGAGCACAAACTGCACCGGTATTATCTCTATTTCCTACAGATATTACCTATTTAACACTTACCTATTAAACTTGAATGTAATAAAGTGAACAATACAACTGAACAAAAAAAAAACCATAAATCATACCAGCATATATTTTACAAAAATAAAATAAAATAAAAATAAAAAATAGAATTACAGCAAAAGGGGTTCATCTTTACATTTTTGTTGCAAAGCCAATTTGATTCCAAAAAAGTTTACAAGGCAATTAACTCATTCTTAAAGTAAATGGTGTATGACAGACAATACATTTGTATTCAGTTCTCAAAACAGTTACTGTAGACCTAAAGCTAACTGATATAGAAATGATGTCTTTAAAGTCAAGATACCCATTTTTGATGGCGAAGAACAATTTCTCCAGAACCAATGTGCGAGGAACAAGGACAAGTTAAAAAGCTCCACCAAGTAAGGGCATCAGGGAAGCATGACCATCAGATAAGAGTGGTATGATGCAGTGAATAAAATGAGTTGATGCTGCAAGCCTTCTTCGAACTTTGTCAAGAGATGTTGTAATTGTGAATTCTTAAACCATGTTTACACAGATTAGAATGAATCTAGAAATGGCATTACTAGAGTGCATTGGGTTGATACATATATATATATATATATATATATATATATATATATATATATATATATACAGTGGCTCTCAAGAGTATTCACCCTATATATATATATATACAGTGGCTCTCAAGAGTATTCACCCCCCTTGGACTTTTCCACATTTTATTGTGTTACAACATGGAATCAAAATGGATTTAATTAGGAGTTTTTGCCACTGATCAACACAAAAAAAGTCCATAATATCAAAGTGAAAAATAAAATCTACAAATTGTTCTAAATTAATTACAAATACAAAACAGAAAATAATTGATTGCATAAGTATTCACCCCCTTGAGTCAATATTTGGTAGAGGCACCTTTGGCAGCAATTACAGCCATGAGTCTGTTTGGATAAGTCTCTGCCAGCTTTGCACATCTGGACACTGCAACTTTTGCCCATTCTTCTTTGCAAAATTGCTCAAGCTCCGTCAAGTTGGATGGGGACCTTTGGTAAACAGAAATTTTCAACTCTTTCCGCATATTCTCAATTGGACTGAGGTCTGGGCTTTGACTGGGCCACTCCAGGACATTGACCTTTTTGTTTTTAAGCCACTCCAGTGTGGCTTTGGCTGTATGTTTGGGGTCATTGTCTTGCTGGAAGATGAATCTTCTCCCAAGTCCTAGGTCTCTTGCAGACTTCAGCAGGTTTTCCTCCAGGATTTCTCTGTACTTTGCTGCATCCATTTTGCCCTCTATCTTCACAAGCTTTCCAGGCCCTGACGCAGAGAAGCATCCCCATAGCATGATGCTGCCACCACCATGCTTCACGGTAGGGATGGTGTTCTCAGGATGATGTGCGGTGTTAGGCTTGCGCCAAACATAGTGCTTAGCATTGAGGCCAAAAAGCTCTATTTTGGTCTCATCAGACCATTCTTCCACTTGGTCTCAGAGTCTCCCACATGCCTTCTGGCAAACTCAAACAAAAGTTTGAGTACACTTGCTGGAAACTAGGTTTTTTTCATAATTGACAATGTTTTACGTCATATACGTTTCTGTAAATACTTGAAAATGAAAACACATGTTACAATATACAAAACAAAACATAAGGAGTATCAAAGCAATGTTCAAGAAAATTGAAAATTGTCTCTAAATCTTGGATTCCTCAATATAGCCACCCTTTGCCTTAATAACAGCCTCACAAACACGAGGCATTCGGTTAACAAGTTTCAGCAGGAAATCACCCGACATGTCTTCCCAGCTCTTCTGCAGCAATTCCCAGAGATGTATGGCATTTGTGGGTAGCTTTGCTTTGACTCTTCTGTCCAGTTCGTCCCATACAAGTTCTATGGGATTGAGGTCTGGAGACTGGGCAGGCCAGGTCATTAGATTGAGTTGTCCTTCACTTTCCTTCTTCGCCAGATAGTTCTTGCACAACTTTGAGGTGTGTTTCGGGTAATTATCTTGCTGAAGAATGAAGGACTGCCCAGCTAGCCGTAATCCTGATGGAATGGCATGCCTCTGAAGTATGCTATGATAGCCATGCTGGTTGGGCTTGCCATGGACTTGGTAAAGATCACCAACTCTGTCACCAGCAAAGCAACCCCAGACCACGACACTGCCTCCTCCGTGCTTGACAGTGGGAACCACACATGCAGAACTCATGCGCTCACCCTCTCTGCGTCTTACAAATACTCGGCGGTTGGACCCAAATATTTCAAATTTTGACTCATCGGTCCATATGACCAAGGCAAGTCTCTTCCTCTTATTCTGCACTCTTAACAATGGTTTCTTTGCAGCAATTCTTCCAGTTAGGCCAGCTTCACGCAATCTCCTCTGAACAGTTGATGTTGAAACATCTGTACTTCTAGTAGCATTTAGCTGAGCTTGTATTTCAGGGGCAGTTAATTGCCGGTTTCGCAGACTTGTGACTCGAATGAACTTGTTCTCTGATTCTGAGGTCACCCTTGGCCTGCCTGACCTTGTTCGGTCCTCATGAGTGCCAGTTTCTTCAAATCGTTTGATGGTCTTGGCCACAGCAGTTACAGACACTTACAAAGTTCTTGCGATTTGTCTTAAAGATTGACCTTCATTTCTTAAAGTAATTACAGAATGTCTTTTTTCTTTGCTTAACTGAGTGTATTTTGCCATTTTCTGCTCCCTTACATTCAGGAATGACAAACTTGTGCCTATGCTACCTATATTTATAGTAATCATGGACCCTCACCTGTTAACAATAATTGGTGAGAAAAGGTTTATTAGGTAACATGCTAATTAACTCGGAGAACATCTAACAAAGACACTTTTATACTTAGGCCAGTGTTCTAACACCGTGTTATACACATTTCAGACTTTTAACTGACTTGGGCTTCAGACTAAAATCCCCTTGCTTTGGGTGACCATTTCATTGAAATTGACAAGATTTACATTTTCATTTAAAAATAAAATTTTTGAATGCAATTCACTTATGATTATCAGCTTATATAAGCACACGTATCATATAATGAAATATTAAGTGTTTATAGACAAGTTTATACAGTTATGATCATAATCATGAAAAACCTGGTTTCAAGCAGATGTACTCAAACTTTTGACTGGTAAAGAAAAGAAAAGTCAACACAGGCTGTCATTTTAAAGGTACTGTATGGTTTTGAATAACCACTTTAATTAACATTCTATTTAGATCTTATTAGTTTATGTATATATATATATATATATATATATATATATATATATATATATATATATATATATATATATATATATATTCGAGCAGATCACACTGTGCCTTCTGTGGGAGGTGGCGATAATTCTAAAGCAGATGCAGGAATTGACTAGGTGAGGCCACCCAATGCACAGTGGAGGCTGTGGCAAGCTCTGTACTTTAGGAACACAAACCCAGATCTTTAACCCTTTACATGCAATTGCACAGCTGGATTTGCCTTGAGCACAAACTCACATATACTGCCTACAATACTTACATTAGTTTTAAAAGTATTTTGATGTGCTTTTTCCTTTGAAAACCAACCCCTTGATTCTGTACATTTCAACGTTTATTCACTACTTTTCCAACATATTAAATGTGTATTGCTATATTGCTGTACACAAACTTTATATCTATATTGGATCTGAAATGAAAGACATATGAAAGCTAAGCCTAAAATGAAATAATATATACAGTGCCTTGCGAAAGTATTCGGCCCCCTTGAACTTTGCGACCTTTTGCCACATTTCAGGCTTCAAACATAAAGATATGAAACTGTAATTTTTTGTGAAGAATCAACAACAAGTGGGACACAATCATGAAGTGGAACGAAATTTATTGGATATTTCAAACTTTTTAACAAATAAAAACTGAAAAATTGGGCGGCAAAATTATTCAGCCCCTTTACTTTCAGTGCAGCAAACTCTCTCCAGAAGTTCAGTGAGGATCTCTGAATGATCCAATGTTGACCTAAATGACTAATGATGATAAATAGAATCCACCTGTGTGTAATCAAGTCTCCGTATAAATGCACCTGCACTGTGATAGTCTCAGAGGTCCGTTTAAAGCAGAGAGCATCATGAAGAACAAGGAACACACCAGGCAGGTCCGAGATACTGTTGTGGAGAAGTTTAAAGCCGGATTTGGATACAAAAAGATTTCCCAAGCTTTAAACATCCCAAGGAGCACTGTGCAAGCGTTAATATTGAAATGGAAGGAGTATCAGACCACTGCAAATCTACCAAGACCTGGCCGTCCCTCTAAACTTTCAGCTCATACAAGGAGAAGACTGATCAGAGATGCAGCCAAGAGGCCCATGATCACTCTGGATGAACTGCAGAGATCTACAGCTGAGGTGGGAGACTCTGTCCATAGGACAACAATCAGTCGTATACTGCACAAATCTGGCCTTTATGGAAGAGTGGCAAGAAGAAAGCCATTTCTTAAAGATATCCATAAAAGTGTCGTTTACAGTTTGCCACAAGCCACCTGGGAGACACACCAAACATGTGGAAGAAGGTGCTCTGGTCAGATGAAACCAAAATCGAACTTTTGGCAACAATGCAAAACGTTATGTTTGGCGTAAAAGCAACACAGCTCATCACCCTGAACACACCATCCCCACTGTCAAACATGGTGGTGGCAGCATCATGGTTTGGGCCTGCTTTTCTTCAGCAGGGACAGGGAAGATGGTTAAAATTGATGGGAAGATGGATGGAGCCAAATACAGGACCATTCTGGAAAAACCTGATGGAGTCTGCAAAAGACCTGAGACTGGGACGGAGATTTGTCTTCCAACAAGACAATGATCCAAAACATAAAGCAAAATCTACAATGGAATGGTTCACAAATAAACATATCCAGGTGTTAGAATGGCCAAGTCAAAGTCCAGACCTGAATCAATCGAGAATCTGTGGAAAGAACTGAAAACTGCTGTTCACAAATGCTCTCCATCCAACCTCACTGAGCTCGAGCTGTTTTGCAAGGAGGAATGGGCAAAAATTTCAGTCTCTCGATGTGCAAAACTGATAGAGACATACCCCAAGCGACTTACAGCTGTAATCGCAGCAAAAGGTGGCGCTACAAAGTATTAACTTAAGGGGCTGAATAATTTTGCACGCCCAATTTTTCAGTTTTTATTTGTTAAAAAGTTTGAAATATCCAATAAATTTCGTTCCACTTCATGATTGTGTCCCACTTGTTGTTGATTCTTCACAAAAAATTACAGTTTCATATCTTTATGTTTGAAGCCTGAAATGTGGCAAAAGGTCGCAAAGTTCAAGGGGCGAATACTTTCAATATATATATATATATATATATATATATATATATATATATATATATATATATATTTACTTAGAATTAAGGTTAAGTGACTGGATTAAGAGTACCTGCTCATGTTATGTTTAAAAATAGTGAGACAAAATCAATAAATCAGTGAATGACAAAAAAAAAGGCTTATAAATTCAAATGGAAGCATTATGATAGCTTAGTGCTGGGGAGCAAATTGGATCTCAGCATATATCTACACTAAGAAACAAAACTAAATGATAACATAAATCTGTAACTATCCCATTTTTAAAGCCATTGAAGCTGTAACATTGTCATCAATTTTATAATCATGTTAGGTTGGGACATATATTTTGTGCATGTGTGTTTGCCTGAGATTAAGTTTGATATTAATTTGTTTCACGCAGAATAAGAATGAAATTATTTGCTATAGGACATGCACAATGTCAAGCAGTAGAAGAACAATCACAATGACAGTTCCATCAATACCTTCCTAAATCCCCACATCGTGCTAGAAGCGGACACTGTCATAGCTTAAATGATCAACAAAACTCATTTTGTGAATTCTGCATGTAAATCACAATTTTAATCAATAACTAGTAATTACTTAAAATGCCAAAACATGTTTTTTCAGCACACACAAAGAAACAATTAAGAGTTTCAATGAATTGTTTATTTCCAAACTACTCTTGCTATCATTATCTCATTCTGAAATGTCTCCTTCTACTGTGCTACTACCAAAAAACAAGGAATTTAGCTAGCCTTAGATACTATATTCAGCAATATGATGCCCCAAATTTGTTTTTGTTTTTTGGTTTAGAAATCAATGAAGTGAATAAGTGTAGGATAGATGAAGCCTACTTTGTACAATATTTATATTGATCTAATACGCGATGTCAAAACAAATACCCTACAGCATACAAAGCAGCAATATGCCAACAATGACTGAATGATGAATATCATACATAATAGCCTGGAATCAGCTTGATTATACTTTGAGTATTTTAACTTAATTTAATTTTGTTTGATTTGTTTTTGTGTCCTGTTATAGCCGTCTATTAGTTTCTGATTACCAGAAACCTAGGAAAGGCCATGTTGTTATTAATGTGCTTTTTTTTGGTTTGTTTTACTTTTTACTAGAAATGGAACCTTTCAAACAAATACATCTCATTTCCGAAAGGGCCCTGGGAAACAAAAAGCGTAAATGCATAAAACAAAGCAAATAGACAGCCAAGTACAAGATTTACATTATGCCCCTATACTGTACCTTACTATCATCATGTGCCTTCCACATGCATGATCTTTCTCTATGTATGGGGTGACCTTTGATTTTCACAGTCAACAATTAACCAATAAATGCTCCCTTCATTATCGTATTTCGTAAGCACCAAGGCAGCTGTCTCAAAACATACCAGCAAGAACAATTATTTGCATTGCAGTGCTTACTTTTTTCTTTGCTGGAACTACATGCTGTGATTTATAATATTTAGAAAAAAAGCCCTTGGGAGATTGTGGTGGGCTGGAAATGTATCTTTCTTTCTATGTCTCTCTGAACAACAATAATCGTTTATTAAGTACAAATTATTACGTGCTTTGGGGGATGTACTCTGTTGGAAGTCTTTGAAGTAATTAGAAGGGCTAAATCTGTGTAAAATAAAGTTATTATTTAAATTGAAAATAGGTAATTAAAGGTGTACATAACTGCTTGCAGGGATGATTTCCCCGCCTACTGTCCAGTGTTATTGTTCTGGTTTGAATTATGGTGTGCTAGACTTACAATGTTACCTCTTCAAAGAACAAGGCAAATCTGGTTTGTGAGATTTAAAAAAAAAATCACTGACATTGAGTCATTCAGTGGCAACAATGGCAAACAGTAAAATGTACAAATTTACCATAGAAAACATTTATCAGGGATACTATCGAAAATGTTACTCAAGAAGAAAAATAAGAACACTACACTACGGGGGCCCAATTCACAGCCTTTTTGTTGGCGTTGCTACTGTTTCTGACTCAATATGTATGCTAATATAATATTCAGCAAATTATCTACACCCCTTCTTTTATTCCAGTAAATGTTGGTCTGATTTGTTGAAATTGTAACTCCAGTTTCCTCCTAGAAGGTGAAACCTTCCCACGTTATATCTCTTTGCCCATTTTGTTTGATTTGATGCTGCGTAACTGAAAAGCTGCACAAGTTTTCCAGCTTTTCAGAACACGTCTGCCTTAGCTTTAAATTTAATCTACCTCCTCACAATAATAGATACTGTTCTGCATACAAGTTTACCAGTGACCTTAAATGTATGGTCACAATAACAAAATAATCATATGACATGGTGCATTAGGGTAAGGAGACTTTATCATAACCTAATCGTTTATCATAATCTTGCTCTTAATGTTTCTTTGTTTTATATAGCTAATAAAACCTAGTTGACAATTCTATTTAAATAACAACAAAAACAATGTAATATATTACTGTGACAGAAATACAGTGATTCTTGGTGGTGAATCTCTCTCCCAACCTGTGAGGCCGCTGTATAAAGGGAACAGAGTGCCCTGGACTCAGATGGCCAGACAATTAATTCCAGGGTTGGAAGTTGGCCATCTTAGAAAGGGGGCGGAGCCACAATACTGCAAGTCTGCCCCCAAATGGTTGCCGATGTGTCAATTGCGGATTGGAGGAAAAGCGATTGCACTTGCTACCAAAGGGGGCGTGACTGGTGGTATAAAAGGGGATTTGGCTTAGCAATCTGTTCCTTCATTTGGTTAAAGCTTTGAACCTGGAAGGACCCGTATTGTACTGTATCGTGAGTGTTTTGTTTGTTTTGTCTAATTGTTACTTCTTATTATTAGACAGCTAACACATTCCAGAACTATCACCAGAGGCCAGCACTTACCCGGAACATCACTGCACTGGAGCATGATAAATTGTATTTACAGCACGAGCACTACTGCACTTACTGAGGACTGGTGACCGTGTATGCGTTTTGTGTATGTGTTTTGAATACCGTGTACATTGTTTGGGACTGCCCCGTGAATTAAATATACAGAGCAGTACACATCGTTGTGTATTGCCTGTACCTCATTATTAATTCTGTTGGTCAGTTTTGACCACTGGATTATAAATAAACAATCATCACTTCATCAGAACTATGTTGTTTGTCTTTGTTAGGAGTACCGCATCGCCTTTACACCTGCACACTGCAACCCACTTTGCCACAATTACTCACAAGCATAGCTTTCTAGCAACTCATTTTAGAATACACAGAATACACACAAATATTTAAAATGATTGACAAATGGTTTAACATGTCAATAATATGAGTCTTTATTTGTCATGTTCTGATAAATGTACAGCAGTCCTGAATATATCATACAAATTGAAAATAAAACAATAACTACAGAACCAAACTAGCTGCTGCCGTAGACCTCTACAACTCCCTCCTCTCCTTTTTCTCCTCTACTCACTCCTCTGCTAAATGTTCTTATTTCCAATCTATAATCCAAGCCTCCACTAACAACCCACGTAAACTATTCTCTACCTTCTCCTCCCTCCTAAACCCTCCCCTCCTCCTCCTGTATCTCCTCTGATGACTTTGCCTCGTTTCTTCTAAAATCTCAGATATCCGCAAACTCTTTAACACCTCCCCCTCCCCCCACCCGCTCCCGCTCCAACCCCTACACCCACTGCGTCCCCTACTAACTCACCCTCCTTCTCCACCTTCTCTCCCCTCTCAGACTCTGACCTCTCCACCCTACTTCAGGGCCACAAACCCACCACGTGTGCCCTGGACCCCCTCCCCACTCACCTCTTTCAAGCTGCTGCTCCTGCTCTACTTGCCTTCATCTCCTCCCTTCTCAACACCTCTCTCCTTTCTGGTCACTTTCCCTCTGCCTTCAAACAAGCCTCTATCACTCCCCTCCTCAAAAAACCTACCCTTGACCCCACCTCCCTCCAGAGCTACCGTCCTGTCTCCCTCCTACACTTCTTCTTCAAAACCCTCGAGCGGGCAGTACACCGCCAGCTCTCTGCTTTACTGTCCAACCACTCTCTGTTTGACCCTCTCCAATCTGGCTTCTGCTCTGCTCACTCCACTGAAACCACCCTACTGTCTGTCACTAACTCACTAAACTCTGCCCGAGCTGCCTCTCTCTCCTCTGTCCTAATTCTCCTCGACCTCTCTGCTGCCTTTGACACTGTCGATCACTCTATTCTACTATCCTCTCTCGCTGACCTGGGAATCTCTGGCACTGCTCTGGCCTGGTTCTCCTCCTACCTCTCCAACTGCACTTACCAGGTAACCTGGCGTGGAGCAACCTCCACACCTCACCCTCTCTCAACAGGAGTCCCACAAGGGTCAGTCCTCTCCTATTCTCACTCTACACCCGCTCCCTGGGCCACCTCATCGCATCCTATGGTTTCTCATACCATTTCTATGCTGATGATGCTCAGACTTTCCTCTCCTTCCCCCTCTGACTCCACCATCCCCTCCCGTATCTCTACCTGTCTGTCTGCTATCTCCTCCTGGATGCACTCGCATCACCTCAAACTCAACCTCTCTAAATCTGACCTCCTTTTCTTTCTTCCTCCTCCCCCTCCTCTGATCTGTCTATCTCCATTCCTCTGGAATCTACCACACTCTCTCCCTCCTCCTCAGCCTCGCTTCTCCCACGCAACTCCACTGCTCCACTCACTCCACTGGCTCCCGATCACCGCTCGCATCCAGTTCAAGACTCTTGTACTCGCCTGCAGATGCCTTGAACAGACTGCACCCAGCTACCTCCAGACCCTCATCTCTCCCTACACCCCCACTCGACCTCTCCACTCTTCCTGCACTAGAAGACTGGCTGTATCTCCTCTACACTCCCCTGCCTCCAGAGCCCGCTCCTTCTCCACCCTCGCCCCGCAGTGGTGGAATAACCTTCCTACAGATGTCAGGACTGCCCACCTTCTCTGACCACCTTCCGGCGCCTCCTCAAGACTCACCTCATCAGACAGCACCTGTAGAACTCATCCTGTCCCTCTGGACACTTTATCACTCTTCCTTAATGCATTTACTTGCACTTATCTGCTCCCTATTTTACTGCATTTAATCCTGTACTTTACAGAGTACTGTACTGTAATCTGCCACAAGTGTTATTCAATCTGTAGTATTTTGCATTTAATCGTATCCTGATGTAACTATCACTGACACTGTTATCTGCTCCGATATTGATTCATATTTTGTACTATACTTGTACTTACTAGAACTTTATATTTTATCTTGCTTTTAATTGTATTAATACTTGTACTGTGACTCTTGTACTGTCCTCCAAAGCGTTTGCCGTCAGCGCCCGCTTTTTTTCACACTGCGGACTCACCATGCAGCCACCCAAGAGCTACAGAGTTGGAGGACAACGCAGCTCTCGGACAGCTTACAGGGCAAGCCCGCAGGCGCCTGGCCTAACTACAGGGGTCGCTGGTGCGCGGTGAGCCAAGGACACCCTGACCGACCTAACCCTCCCTCCCCCCGGGCTTCCAGGGGGCGGCGCCGCCCCCTGGAAGCTCCCATCCTCGGTCGGCAAAGGAATAGCCTGGACTCGAACTCACGACATCCAGACTATAGGGCACATCCTGCACGCCACGTGGAGCGCCTTTACTGGATGCGCCACTCGGGAGCCTTGTACTGTGATTCTTAAAATGTATTTTATGTTTACGACTGTAAGTCACCCTGGATAAGAGCGTCTGCTAAGAAATAAATAATAATAATAAAGATATGTCAGCTTTCATATTACAAAAATGTAAGCCATCAATAGT
Organism: Acipenser oxyrinchus oxyrinchus; assembly: GCA_030684275.1. NCBI lineage: Eukaryota > Metazoa > Chordata > Actinopteri > Acipenseriformes > Acipenseridae > Acipenser > Acipenser oxyrinchus. The sequence goes on from CM060260.1 coordinate 21,361,162, forward strand.
CTTTAGCCATCAATAGTCTTTTGCTATAGAAATGCCATATACATTATTATCTCAATTAATTGAACATTACATATATATATACAGTACTGTGCAAAAGTTTTAGGCAGGTGTGAAAAAATGCTGTAAAGTAAGAATGCTTTCAAAAATAGACATGTTAATAGATTATATTTATCAATTAACTAAATGCAAAGTGAGTGAACAGAAGAAAAATCTAAATCAAATCCATATTTGGTGTGACAACCCTTTGCCTTCAAAACAGCATCAATTCTTCTAGGTACACTTGCACAAAGTCAGGGATTTTGTAGGCATATAGTCAGGTGTATGATTAAACAATTATACCAAACAGGTGCTAATGATCATCAATTCAATATGTAGGTTGAAACACAATCATTAACTGGAAACAGAAACAGCTGTGTAGGAGGAATAAAACTGGGTGAGGAACAGCCAAACTCAGCTAACAAGGTGAGGTTGCTGAAGACAGTTTACTGTCAAAAGTCATACACCATGGCAAGACTGAGCACAGCAACAAGACACAAGGTAGTTATACTGCATCAGCAAGGTCTCTCCCAGGCAGAAATTTCAAGGCAGACAGGGGTTTCCAGATGTGCTGTCCAAGCTCTTTTGAAGAAGCACAAAGAAACGGGCAACGTTGAGGACCGTGAGACGCAGTGGTCGGCCAAGGAAACTTACTGCAGCAGATGAAAGACACATCATGCTTACTTCCTTCGCAATCGGAAGATGTCCAGCAGTGCCATCAGCTCAGAACTGGCAGAAAACAGTGGGACCCTGGTACACCCATCTACTGTCTGGAGAAGTCTGGTCAGAAGTGGCCTTCATGGAAGACTTGCGGCCAAAAAGCCATACCTCCGACGTGGAAACAAGACCAAGCGACTCAACTCTGCACGAAAACACAGGAACTGGGGTGCAGAAAAATGGCAGCAGGTGCTCTGGACTGATGAGTCAAAATTTGAAATATTTGGCTGTAGCAGAAGGCAGTTTGTTCGCCGAAGGGCTGGACAGCGTACACGAATGAGTGTCTGCAGGCAACAGTGAAGCATGGTGGAGGTTCCTTGCAAGTTTGGGGCTGCATTTCTGCAAATGGAGTTGGGGATTTGGTCAGAATTAATGGTCTCCTCAATGCTGAGAAGTACAGGCAGATACTTATCCATCATGCAATACCATCAGGGAGGCATCTGATTGGCCCCAAATTTATTCTGCAGCATGACAACGACCCCAAACATACAGCGAAAGTCATTAAGATCTATCTTCAGCGTAAAGAAGAACAAGGAGTCCTGGAAGTGATGGTATGGCCCCACAGAGCCCTGATCTCAACATCATCGAGTCTGTCTGGGATTACATGAAGAGAGAGAAGCAACTGAGGCTGCCTAAATCCACAGAAGAACTGCGGTTAGTTCTCCAAGATGTTTGGGCCAACCTACCTGCCGAGCTCCTTCAAAAACTGTGTGCAAGTGTACCTAGAAGAATTGATGCTTGATGCTGTTTTGAAGGCAAAGGGTGGTCACACCAAATATTGATTTGATGTAGATTTTTCTTCTGTTCACTCACTTTGCATTTTGTTAATTGATAAATATAAACTATTAACATGTCTATTTTTGAAAGCATTCTTAATTTACAGCATTTTTCACACCTGCCTAAAACTTTTGCACAGTACTGTATATATATATATATATATATATATATATATATATATATATATATATATATATATATATATATATATATAATTTCATTTTAGGCTTAGCTTTCATATGTCTTTCATTTCAGATCCAATATAGATATAAAGTTTGTGTACAGCAATATAGCAATACACATTTAATATGTTGGAAAAGTAGTGAATAAACGTTGAAATGTACAGAATCAAGGGGTTGGTTTTCAAAGGAAAAAGCACATCAAAATACTTTTAAAACTAATGTAAGTATTGTAGGCAGTATATGTGAGTTTGTGCTCAAGGCAAATCCAGCTGTGCAATTGCATGTAAAGGGTTAAAGATCTGGGCTTGTGTTCCTAAAGTACAGAGCTTGCCACAGCCTCCACTGTGCATTGGGTGGCCTCACCTAGTCAATTCCTGCATCTGCTTTAGAATTATCGCCACCTCCCACAGAAGGCACAGTGTGATCTGCTCGAATATATATACAGCTCTGGAAAAAATTAAGAGACCACTGCAAAATTATCAGTTTCTCTGGTTTTACTATTTATAGGTATGTGTTTGGGTAGAATGAACATTTTTGTTTTATTCTATAAACTACTGACAACATTTCTCCCAAATTCCAAATAAAAATATTGTCATTTAGAGCATTTATTTGCAGAAAATGACAACTGGTCAAAATAACAAAAAAGATGCAGTGTTGTCAGACCTCGAATAATGCAAAGAAAATAAGTTCATATTCATTTTAAACAACACAATATTAATGTTTTAACTTAGGAAGAGTTCAGAAATCAATATTTGGTGGAATAACCCTGATTTTCAAGCACAGCTTTCATGCGTCTTGGCATGCTCTCCACCAGTCTTTCACATTGATGTTGGGTGACTTTATGCCACTCCTGGCGCAAAAATTCAAGCAGCTCGGCTTTGTTTGATGGCTTGTGACCATCCATCTTCCTCTTGATCACATTCCAGAGGTTTTCAATGGGGTTCAGGTCTTGAGATTGGGCTGGCCATGACAGGGTCTTGATCTGGTGGTCCTCCATCCACACCTTGATTGACCTGGCTGTGTGGCATGGAGCATTGTCCTGCTGGAAAAACCAATCCTCAGAGTTGGGAACATTGTCAGAGCAGAAGGAAGCAAGTTTTCTTCCAGGACAACCTTGTACTTGGCTTGATTCATGCCAAAGCTGCCCGATTCCAGCCTTGCTGAAGCACCCCCAGATCATCACCGATCCTCCACCACATTTCACAGTGGGTGCGAGACACTGTGGCTTGTAGGCCTCTCCAGGTCTCCGCCTAACCATTAGACGACCAGGTGTTGGGCAAAGCTGAAAATTGGACTCATCTGGGGTGCTTCAGCAAGGCTGGAATCGGGCAGATTTGTCTTTGTGAAGGACGCATGAATCAAGCCAAGTACAAGGTTGTCCTGGAAGAAAACTTGCTTCCTTCTGCTCTGACAATGTTCCCAACTCTGAGGATTGGTTTTCCAGCAGGACAATGCTCCATGCCACACAGCCAGGTCAATCAAGGTGTGGATGGAGGACCACCAGATCAAGACCCTGTCATGGCCAGCCCAATCTCCAGACCTGAACCCCATTGAAAACCTCTGAATGTGATCAAGAGGAAGATGGATGGTCACAAGCCATCAAACAAAGCCAAGCTGCTTGAATTTTTAGCCAGGAGTGGCATAAAGTCACCCAACATCAATGTGAAAGACTGGTGGAGAGCATGCCAAGACGCATGAAAGCTGTGCTTGAAAATCAGGGTTATTCCACCAAATATTGATTTCTGAACTCTTCCTAAGTTAAAACATTAGTACTGTGTTGTTTAAAAATGAATATGAACTTATTTTCTTTGCATTATTCGAGATCTGACAACACTGCATCTTTTTTGTTATTTTGACCAGTTGTCATTTTCTGCAAATAAATGCTCTAAATGCTCCAAATTTTTATTTGGAATTTGGGAGAAATGTTGTCAGTAGTTTATAGAATAAAACTAAAATGTTCATTTTACCCAAACACATACCTATAAATAGTAAAACAAGAGAAACTGATAATTTTGCAGTGGTCTCTTAATTTTTTCCAGAGCTGTATATATATATATATATATATAAACTAATAAGATCTAAATGTTAATTAAAGTGGTTATTCAAAACCATACAGTACCTTTAAAATGACAGCCTGTGTTGATTTTTCTTGGCTGAGGAATCTTGTACAAGCAGGTGTGTGCATTTACAAGGTTGGGAATCTTATTGTACCCTGGGGAAATACATTTTAAAAAGCATAGTACGCATGGTTATGAATGGTTGTCTTCCTTATTTTCAAGAAAGTTACAGGATTCAAGTACCTGACAGAGGGACCTGTGCAGCTGGTTTCTATGAATGCACCAGCTGTAAGTAGTGACAGTAGCTGCAGTTACTGTATATCACTTTATTAGATTTGTTCATGTATTTTGTGACTAATGTCATACATTGTCTCTTCAGGATGTAGATGGAGATCAGAGACATAATGTATTGTGGAAAGTGAGATGAAGATGGAATGTCAAGCCCCTGTGGAATGGGAAAGAGGGAGGCAGTGGAGCAAGAAAAGCTGCAATGCAAAAATACATCAGGGCAACAGTGATTAAAAGTGCCTTCTAACTATAAGCTACTTAGAAATTGAAACTGTTTCTTGTTTGTTTCTTGTTTGTTTTATTCATGCCCAAATGAGTCTGATGTAGAAATATAATAGTGTGCAAAATGTCTGTCAAATCATTAAATCAATTGTCAAACCAAATGCAAATACACACATTATAAAGCTGCAGTGCTTCATAACCATGTTCAGTGACAATCCAAAAGAAGGCTGGCTTCATGTAAGAATTCTTTGTTTGGTTATTTACAGCAAGAGCTTCTTGGCCTCTGCCTCACAGTCTTGTGCTGTATTTCCGAGGAAGTTACACAGATTGATGCTAGCAGGACATTGGCTGCCAGAGTTAACGATTTAGAATGATTTAGTGAGCTATTAAATCTTCCAGGACACGGGCTACCAGCATTAATAGATTGGTGACTGAGCTAACCAAAGCAAACAAAGCCATAACTATACAGCAAAAAGGGGTGTTATATAGAGCAGGATACTAAGTTCTGATTGAAAGATCTTTTTGGAAAACCAGCCTTAACTTTCATTGTTGTATAAAGTTGTTTCAGCAGTACAGACATAATCCTGTCCCCTCCTTTAAAACTACTCCCCACTACAAATTTCAACTTCTATTTCAATGGAGACTGTTTGCAATCCAAAATGGAGCATAAAAGACTGTCATGTTGTATTCCAAAAGCTGTGTCATTCCAAATGCGGCTTGATAAATCACAAAATATTACGTCAAGTCATACTAGTGTAACAGTCACAACTATATAACACAACCCTGTTGTTGCAGATACTGACCCCTGTCTGTGAGATGAGGTATAAAGTTGTACACCACTGCTACTGACAAACCTTTCTCTTTTTGGTAATGATTAAGTGCCATTTAGTGCCCAGTCTCTGTCCTGTTGCACTAGCAGCAGTTTGGAAATGTAATCTTTAAAATTGTAATTCAATCTCCATATACTGTACACGACTAGCCATCACGACTTTCACAAAGTATTTAGGGTACTTAATAGACAGAAGTACCAGTACTTTACATTCCAGATTGTAACAAATGATCACTAACATTGACAGCTGCCGTCTGATGAGTATGTGAATAGATATTCTAACACTTTTTTTCTTTTTAAACTTGTTGTTTCACTGCTGTGTTTAATGAAAACAGCACATTGTTTGTTAAGCTCCAAATCCAAATATCCAGTCACTTTTGTACAGATTGTTTTAAGGGAGCTGAAATACCTTCATCATACCTTCAGATATCTTTTTTTTTTTTTTAATTTAGTAATGGCCAATTATTTTATTATTTTCTCCCAATTTGGCATATTCAATTATTTTTAGGCTCAGCTCACCGCTACAACCCCCTCGCTGACTCAGGAGCGGCGAAGACGAACACACGCTTTCCTCCGAAGTGTGTGCTATCAGCCGACCGTTTTTTTTCACACTGCAGACTGACCGTACAGCTACCTCAGAGCTACAGCGTTGGAGGACAACGCAGCTCTGGGCAGCTTACAGGCAAGCCTGCAGGCACCCAGCCAGACTGGTGCGCGGTGAGCCGAGGACACCCTGGCCAACCTAAGCTTTCCCCTACCCGGGTGCCGCTCGGCCAATTGTGCACCGCCCCCTGGGAGCTCTCGTCTACGGTCGGCAATAGAATAGCCTGGACTGGAACCGGCGACCTCCAGGCTATAGGGTGCATCCTGCACTCCACTCTGAGTGCCTTTACCAGATGCGCCACTCGGGAGCCCCCCAGATATCATTTTAATGCTATTTAACTGATTTGACTGCTGCATGGCAGATACAGGGTCCTATGAAGTTCAGTAAGACCAAATGAAAATCTAGAAAAGGGAATTTAGTAATTGCAGTTTGGCACACACACACACACTTGTTTTCTAAACTAACAATAATTCAGCCCTGGATATACATTTACTGTGTACTAATAATGAGTTACTGGAAGTGTGGTACAAAGAAGACATTTACTTATTGGTATATAAAGATTGCCACTATTATAAATAATGTAAGAATTGTGACCAGTGAAGATAAATGGCAAGAAAAGGAACTGTTTAATACAGGGGTGTCAAACTCGTTTAGTTTGGCGGGCCTGATCCGATAGCCTGGCGCTTGGCGTGGGCCGAGTGACAGTTATAAAAATAAAGACAAACCCAAAACCTCAAATTATTGTATTTAACAAAAATGATCATACATAGCATATTTACATTCCCCTAAATATTGATTATTTTACTCACCGTCGCCTCTTCAAACACGTGTGCAAACATGCCTCCCGCGAGTTCCTTCACATAAGCAACACAAATTGTCATGTTGCTGTGATTGCTGTCAATCACCAACCACGTGGGTGAGACAGCTGTGCGTCAGCTGGTTCGAGTTACGACACCAGTGATATCAGAAAAAGGGTTTCAGTTCTGAGTCGTAAGTTCTATAGTGACAAGTGTCATTGTGTCTTTATCCATGAAGAAAAAGGTGGAAAAAGAGTGCCGTGTGTTTCAAGAGAAATGGGGAATTTCGTATTTCTTTGTTGGCATGAATGGAAAGCCAATGTGCTTAATTTGTAAGCAATGTGGGTCTGTTGTAAAATAATACAGCATTATTATTATTAATTTATTTAGCAGGCGCCTTTATCCAAGGCGACTTACAGAGACTAGGGTGTGTGAACTATGCATCAGCTGCATAGTCACTTACAATTACGTCTCACCCGACAGACGGAGCACAAGGAGGTTAAGTGACTTGCGCAGGGTCACACAATGAGTCAGTGGCTGAGGTGGGATTTGAACCGGGGACCTCCTGGTTACAAGCCTGTTTCTTTAACCACCGTGACCACACAGCCTCCTCCACAAGACGCTATGAAGCAAACCATGGTAAGAAATATGATAAATATACAGGAACGTTATGTGAAGGTAAATACTCTGAATTAGCCACTGAAAAAGCAGTAATCAATGTTTACTAATGCTTGTAGCAACAGTGATGCTGCTGTTAAGGCAAGCCATCTGATTGCTCACAAAATAGCTGTTTCTTCAAAACCATTTTCTGATGGAGAGTTTTTGAAGAAAAACTAAAAGCTGCTGATATAGTGTGTCCTGAGAAGCGGCAAGCTTCCTCAGTCATGAATATCAACAAATCAAAATGGTCTCAACTAACTGACACACAGCTTAACTCAATTCTCAAGATATCCTCATCCCAGTCATTTGTACGGTGTCTGTATTAGGACATCTTCATACATCGCAAAAAGGAGTCATTATGTGCTCTCCTCTGTAACTCCCTCATCCCTCCTCTGAAACTCTGTCCTCCCTCCATCATGCTCCATGCTCCCTCCTCCCTCCCACATCATTTTTGCTTGTCTGAAGAGATCAGCCAATAAAGAACCGTTTCCATCTTTTACGAGTTTTCATTGGTTAGATTAGATGCCAGTCATATTAACCGGGAGACCAGCTACGTAATTGAATGGGGCGTAGCTAAGTAAACACATTCAACGTTTGAGAGCTGAAAAAGTAATAATAATAATAATAATAATAATAATAATAATAATAATAATAATAATAATATATATAAAGCCGAGTAATGATTGCAATTGTACATTTCAATGCAAGCAAAGAAAGCCACCTTAAAAAGCTCATTTAAAAATATGTTCCTAACGTAATCAAAGCCATTATATGTAACACTGTATTAAAGTTGAAAAATATCCCATAAGTAAAGGCCTTACTTTACCCTCATGAATTAACTACAAAACAAAGAAAGCAATACAGTAGTTATTGTGTGTATTTCAATTAAAACAAAGTAGACAACACATTTTTTTTAAATAATCCATGCCATTGTTGTGTCTTCGCAATAAACAAAGTGGCCACTGACACGTTTTCATAAAGTAATAACATTGGTTTTTGACTTGAATAAACGCTTCAAATAAAATAAATGTTAAAAAGAGGGTGTTGTACAATGGATAATGTTTTATTTCTTTTTTTGTATTCCACTTAACAAAAACTAGGATTGCATCATGAAAGAAAACTGAAACGTTGATTACTATACAAGTCTTTTTCTTTTGCAAGTATGACCTGTATCATAATATTGCAGACAGAAACGGACCCCGGTTGTAGCGGCGGTAAGAATCCACGAGTACAACTTTTATCTTCCAAAATAGATTTGTAGCTATTTTATTTAGCAAATAGCGAACAGCAACACTCACCAGCATGTGGGGCTGATCTTAGCTGACAGTCAGGGGGATACGTCTATTATATGATAATGAGTGATTTTTTTGCTAGTGCGATCAAGGGGCAAGTGGATTAGATTTTAAACTGTAAAATGGCAATTGTCCCGGTTGCCCCCCCCCCCCCTTAAATCCAGCCCTGGCAAGTATGCACACAGATAAAATAATTTCTGACGGATATGGACATTTTTTTTGCCTTCGAATACATGTTAAAAAAAAAAAAAACGTTATTTCAGATATTTGTCCCAGCACTAATTTTTGCATTTTTTAAAATTGTATCCTATTGAATAAAAAAAATAATATTCCACGGGCCTGATGACATCGCTCTAGAGGCCGGATCCAACCCACGGGCCATATATTTGACACCCCTGGTCTAATAGTTTAGGAAGATTTCTGTTAGCTGATGCATAATTAGCAGAAAGGGTCCAATAAATTAATTAATGAATAGGATACAGCATGGCCTAGGGTATGTGCAAAGGTGTCAGCCAGGTCATAGCTTCTGAACAAGTTGGATTGCACATTTCTATTCCATGATTGATTTTTTCCTAATTTACTCTTTTACCAATTTCAGTTTCACTTAAAGACACAGCTGATGTGTGTGACTTACAGAAAAGTCATTCTTCTTTCCACAGTAGTGAAGTCATTTATTAAACAGAACTGTACATCCGCATACAGTATATATTTTAGATATTTTTAACATAAAGAAATACTATAAGAAACTTAATTTTGAGATGAGATTTGATTGACATACTTATGTCACTGGGTGATGTGGTCTGTACCCCCAAATAAATTGCCCATCAGCATTATTAACTCATAACAATTAAAAAAAGAAAATACATATTATACATTTTTTCACAACCTCGTTTTTTAATCTATTAAAATTGAGGAATCCTTATGCCTCACTAATGTCTTTAATAATACATTCACTCGTTCTTGCTTTGTTTAATGTTTTAATCCAATATTGATTTAGTCTTATATCTATGCTCTTTTATGCTGACATTTGAACTGTTTTTGTTATATTATTATTGAAATAAAGTTACATCTTTTATTGCAAATATGAATCTATCCACAGTACACTGAAGCATATCTACTCTTTACTACCTGTGAAGACTACAATGACCGTTTCCTATTTCACAATTCACTACAGCTGTTCCAGGCACTTTATACCTATCGGCAAACCGTTTACTGTTTGGAATGGAAGCTTTGCTTTGTTTTAGCCACAGAAAGTGATAAGACCTCATAAATAACTCTAGTAGTTCTGAAGAAACCCCATACTAAATTAAAGCTGTGGTAAATGTATACGGTGCTTGTTCCTCTGAGACTATCAATTTAATTTAATTCAGAAAGCCCACAGATCTACATGGGTATATTACCTGTGACAGTAAAAGCCCTTGTAAACATGTATCGTTCTATACAGTACCATGTTCAAAACATAGCAGTGTGTAGTAAAGCAGAGTAAAAGAACAGTGAGTTTATGTCAATCAAATCTCATGTTAGTCAGGGCAGCAGTGTGAAGTAGTGGTTAGGACTCTTGACCGGAGGGTCGTGGGTTCAAACCCAGGTGGGGGACACTGCTGCTGTACCGTTGAGCAAGGTACTTTACCTAGATTGCTCCAGTAAAAACCCAACTGTATACAGTAAATGGGTAATTGTATGTAAAACTAATGTGATATCTTGTAACAATTGTAAGTCACCCTGGATAAGGGTGTCTGATAAGAAATAAATAATATAAGAGCAGTTTATTACAATTACACAAGCATTACCCCTTTCAAGCCATTTTCCTATTACTCACCCTTTGTACAATTTAATTGAATTCTCTTTGAATGACTATTTTATATATAGCAGCTTCAATCTTTGGTATGTTGCATGGTAGGTAGTATAAAGTCAACATACAACTGAACTACTAACAAATACCATTATCAAGACAAAAAAGCCACACATATATTATGAAGTGGAGATTCCTCCCTGAATGCAGCTGGTCTTTTTAATGCAATTATTTACTTTAATAAAAATGAATGCTCTGTGTGAGACTGCTTTGTGGATTTAAAATAATCAGAAGCGTAATAATCATTTTTACCTCGATAATGTTCTCAACTGGACTGGATGGTTGCTAAGGAAACAGCAGAAGGGTACCATTTATTTCATTTCACAAACTTCTTGAATCAATGCCTGCTGTGATTTGTTAATGCTAGTAAAGGCTACCAGCAAAACACGGACTTCCTACCTATTTTACAATAAATGTCATTGTCAGTCTCAGTTATTTTCTCTTATTGATTGTGGGTAATAGAGACACAAAATGGATCAATGTTTTATTTGCAAATTAACTGACACAAAGACATTGCTTTTATTTTAGTAGCAATTGGAAAAATGTCCACAAAGTACAATACTAGTAAATAAAAAGTAACTACTGTGTTGTTAATGTACTGCACCTTTACAGTTTACATTTTCACATGTCAAGCCTCACACTTCAGACTCACTCTGTCATGCACAGCTTTGTTTATCTCACACATTTAAAAAAAATCAGTAAAAAATAACGACACAAAATATTTTATTTTTACAAGAATAATGTGTCATACACATCTCACTGTAGAATATGAAGATTGTTCCAAAGCACACAAGAAAGTTGTAGAATTAAGAACAGTTATATTAACACATTTACTAAATAAACATGCACACATTGACTGAAACTTGCTATAATACCACCTGTAATATGATTCATGCACTGCCGTCTCTCCATCCACAACCTGAATTCATTTGACTTTGCAAAAAAAACTCTGTATAATACACATTTGCACCAGAAGGCATATTTTAAACCACATTAAAGCTACAGTAGCAATATATTGAACTTTACAGCATTTATTTTTTATTTTTTATTTATTATTATTTGTTGTAGTTGTAACTTGTTTTGATGTTATTTCTTAAGCAGCACATAATGTAATCACAATAACTGGAGTAGAACCATAGGTAAGGGAGGGGAGCATTGCAGATCAATCATTAGACAGTTTAGTACTATTCTTTTTGCTGGTTCAGTGCTATTGAATATTGATACAGTATCTCTGTTTGGTTTATTTGCACTCACACTCACCCTTCGGAAAAAGACTGACTCTTTAAGATCATCCAACATTGGTATCTCAGATTTTTGTATATGGTGCTGTGTAAAAAACATTTTAGTGTATGTAATTTAGTTCTGAGCTACCAGATTTCAGCTTGAAGTTACCCCAAATGGTATCCACTACACTGAACAAAGATGATTTCTGAGGATAATTACAGGGTGCCATGGATAAGCTAATAAAAACCTAGCCTTTTCATATATGAATCCAACTAAGAACACAAATATTGACAAGAGCAACAACAATTTATCCAGATCTCTCTCTCTCTATATATATATATAATTTAAAGTGTGTTTAGTTTACTGTCTTTAAAGCATATGTGTACCGCATTATGTAATTATTCAGGATTCTTCTATGTATTTGACAAGTATTGTAATTGGGGGTAAAAGTGTAGAAATGCAACCAGCTGCTAATCCATTGAACTGCAATTAACAGCACAGCTTTGGAGTGCTAATTTTTCTGATGATTACATTCACACAAGTGTTCCTTTCCGAAAGTAGTTAAAACTACCATAATGATCACCTGCTTGTGTTTAGAGCCTATTTGGCCTCAGACTATAACAGCCCTCCATATCATTCGAGTACTACTGAATTGAGTAGATTTATCTTGGTGTGAAATTTCGGGGAAATGCTCTGAATTCATGCAGTGAATATAACTGAAACATATGATGCTGATTTAATACAATTGTAATACATTCATTAGGGATCTCAAAACTTGGAGGCTGATGTGCATTCCAGATCAAATACATAAAATAACAACAGCGCGACAGAGAAACCACACTTCCCGGAGGTTTTCTGTCTTTTTTTATTTTTTTAAATTATTTATAGGCAGATATTAGTTTGTCGGTGTTGTTTAATCAACCAGTAATATTGTCAAATGTAATTCAACAAAATAATCTTCTCTAAAGTATATTGTCTTTAAATAATTATATTTAAATATAACAATTAGTGTATGTGATAAATGTTAAGACATTAGACCAGGCAACATTATTTATGGTACAGTAGGAGTTAAGATGTTGACAGATCTTTGATGTTACAGATCACATCAAGATTTCCAGTACAGAACAACAACAAAAAAAAAAGGTTTAAACCAACAAATGTAAGTGTTTCATATATTTTAATAGATTTATAACCAAAGCTTCTGGCTGCCAGCTCTCCAGCTTCATTAAATAATAATAATAATAATAATAATAATAATAATAATAATAATAATAATAATAATAATAATAAACAAATGTAAATACACAGAACAAGTTTTTACTTACTCTAATATGATTTTATTATTGAGAATTGTAACTTTTATGTATTTTGAAAACCATTGGTTTTTCAATGTATTCCTTGCAAGTTTATTTCATACTGTTATATAAATGCATTGCCACTGTATAACTCTTGTTATTGAAATACAGTATGAACAGCTTACCAACTTCATGCTTCACAGTACCACACTTTTTTTCCACAAACAATTCCATTTGCTGTCCATTTTGATTTATCTACAGAAATGATGATGAAGCACTATATATGTTGCCTTCTCAGAAACACTTTAATGATCTAGGATGTGAATAAAAATCTCAAAACAATTGTAATTGTGTTAAAATAAAGGCATTTGCAGCAATACATACGCAGTAGTACACAAGAGAGATTAACAGTAAAAAATTAGAACATTATATAACTCATTGGATGTATGATAATGCTTTAAGGTCCTGCACTATTTTCTTCAATAACATGTTTAGAAATACATTTTGCCAGTTTTGTCAATATTTATTCGAGACGACCTGGGTGATAAAAAAACAATAACAATGTAAATAGGCAAAATCCCCTGTACAGGTCTCTAAAAGCCTGAAATCTTTCATCAACAGATGTTAGATTGTTCTGGACCTGCATTTAAAATAGTTCAGTGGGAGTGGTGCCAGAGAAAGAGGTGAGGGAAAGAAATCAGATTAAGATATAAGGAAATTGTTAAACACAAATCCATTTAAAAGTGTTTGGTGTGTAATGGATTGTCTCACCTTTGCAAGAATGTTAAAATGATTGAAGAGAGGACTTGTTTAAAATAAGCACAACTTGAATTCGAATTGTTCCTACAAAGGTATGCTGCGCCAATTTGTATTCAGCACACACTTTTGTGAATGGCATTTTAGTTCTAATTTGAAGGCATTATTACACAAGTGCTTGGAAACAATTGCACTAATTTCACCATTCAACAAACACTAGTTTGTACTTTACACAACAAGCAATTAACATAGTCTCCAGTATTACATTTGGTCTGTTGCGTTGAAGTAACTTAACTGGGGCACTTTTAAACTGGGTAAATTATATCAATTCTAGTGCAACAGCAATTCAAATTTAATTTCACTTTATGAATGGTGATGTGGCTCAATTTATATCTCAGGAGGCAACTTTTTATCAAAGAAATTAACACTACAGTAGCACAGCAGCTCCATTTCTGTTGGCAAAATTAAATCTTAATTAGCACTGAAATAACACCTTGAAGTAAATGACAGGCTTGTTGTTGATTTAAAGACTTTTGCCTCTGTTTTGGGGAGGGGAAATGTCTTGACGCAAGGGGTGGTTGATATGATGTCATCAGGCACACACTACACAGTTCAGGGGCTATGCATGCTGTAAGGTTTGCCTTCTTTATAATAAAATTGTCTGAGCAAAGATTGTCAAAAAGTCTTTATTGTGGAAACAGCAGAGAACAAACTACTTTTTAATACAGCAACGAGTAGCATCTCTTCAATGGCTCAATGGCATCAGAGTAGATGTTTCTCTGAGCACACCTCTGGCAACAGAGATGGTATGTCTGAGCACAGAGTCATAGCAACATACAGAATATATATATATACAGTACTGTGCAAAAGTTTTAGGCAGGTGTGAATAAATGCTGTAAAGTAAGAATGCTTTCAAAAATAGACATGTTAATAGATTATATTTATCAATTAACTAAATGCAAAGTGAGTGAACAGAAGAAAAATCTAAATCAAATCCATATTTGGTGTGACCACCCTTTGCCTTCAAAACAGCATCAATTCTTCTAGGTACACTTGCACACAGTTTTTGAAGGAACTCGGCAGGTAGGTTGGCCCAAACATCTTGGAGAACTAACCACAGTTCTTCTGTGGATTTAGGCAGCCTCAGTTGCTTCTCTCTCTTCATGTAATCCCAGACAGACTCGATGATGTTGAGATCAGGGCTCTGTGGGGGCCATACCATACTTCCAGGACTCCTTGTTCTTCTTTACGCTGAAGATAGTTCTTAATGACTTTCGCTGTATGTTTGGGCTCGTTGTCATGCTGCAGAATAAATTTGGGGCCAATCAGATGCCTCCCTGATGGTATTACATGATGGATAAGTATCTGCCTGTACTTCTCAGCATTGAGGAGACCATTAATTTTGACCAAATCTCCAACTCCATTTGCAGAAATGCAGCCCCAAACTTGCAAGGAACCACCATGCTTCACTGTTGCCTGCAGACACTCATTCGTGTACGCTCTCCAGCCCTTCGGTGAACAAACTGCCTTCTGCTACAGCCAAATATTTCAAATTTTGACTCATCAGTCCAGAGCACCTGCTGCCATTTTTCTGCACCCCAGTTCCTGTGTTTTCGTGCATAGTTGAGTCGCTTGGCCTTGTTTCCACGTCGGAGGTATGGCTTTTTGGCCGCAAGTCTTCCATGAAGGCCACTTCTGACCAGACTTCTCCGGACAGTAGATGGGTGTACCAGGGTCCCACTGTTTTCTGCCAGTTCTGAGCTGATGGCACTGCTGGACATCTTCCGATTGCGAAGGGAAGTAAGCATGATGTGTCTTTCATCTGCTGCAGTAAGTTTCCTTGGCTGACCACTGCGTCTACGGTCCTCAACGTTGCCCGTTTCTTTGTGCTTCTTCAAAAGAGCTTGGTCAGCACATCTGGAAACCCCTGTCTGCCTTGAAATTTCTGCCTGGGAGAGACCTTGCTGATGCAGTATAACTACCTTGTGTCTTGTTGCTGTGCTTAGTCTTGCCATAGTGTATGACTTTTGACAGTAAACTGTCTTCAGCAACCTCACCTTGTTAGCTGAGTTTGGCTGTTCCTCACCCAGTTTTATTCCTCCTACACAGCTGTTTCTGTTTCAGTTAATGATTGTGTTTCAACCAACATATTGAATTGATGATCATTAGCACCTGTTTGGTATAATTGTTTAATCATACACCTGACTATATGCCTACAAAATCCCTGACTTTGTGCAAGTGTACCTAGAAGAATTGATGCTGTTTTGAAGGCAAAGGGTTGTCACACCAAATATGGATTTGATTTAGATTTTTCTTCTGTTCACTCACTTTGCATTTAGTTAATTGATAAATATAATCTATTAACATGTCTATTTTTGAAAGCATTCTTACTTTACAGCATTTTTTCACACCTGCCTAAAACTTTTGCACAGTACTGTATATATATATATATATATATATATATATATATATATATATATATATATATATATATATATATACACTACCGTTCAAAAGTTTGGGGTCACTTAGAAATTTCCATGAAAACATACATGAAATGAGTTTGAATAGGAAATATAGCATGATTTCCATTACATGAGAGTAGATGTTAAAACTTCATGCTGATTTGAACTTGGCTATCGCCAAGGTAAGCACCAACTAAGACGTAGCTTCACAGTAAACTAATGTGATCCATATGTGTCTCCATCCATTTGCGCTTCCTTCCATATGATGATGTAGATATCCTTCTGTCTGGTGTTGATGGCTGAAGTGTAATGCTGGCTCCAGGGATCAGCTTATTGCCTCCCTAGCGCATCAGCACACACAACGGCTGCGATGCTGGCTCCGGGATCAACCATAGTGCGGTCTCCCAGCGCATCAGCATGACAACCGTCTGGATTGAGCTAAGTAGGGTACATCTCTGGGGTCTTCAAGTGGGCACCTTCCATCCTCGGTGTTTCGTCGACTAGCCCACGACACCTCAAGAGGGCTCGACGGTGATTCTGGCGTCCCAGCATCACCCCCTCTGTCCCCACTCAACTCAGCCCAGCTTACTTACCTGTACATCAGCGTTTCTTTCTTTCTATTGTGCTTGAGATCCCCAACCAGAATCTTTCCGTCTCAACCACAGCCAGTTGCTGCTCCTCTCTGCTGCTTCAGATAAGTTCTTCACTGTGCGACGCAACTCTTGGCCATTGAATCCGACATCTCTGAGAAACCGGGTTGTTGAGTGTGCCACAAATCCTCGACATCCCACTTCCACTGGGTAAACCCAGACTCTCCATCCTCGCTGTTCCGCTTCAGTGGCTAGTTGAGCATACCGCAGTTTCTTTCTCTCATACGCCTCATCTACAGCATCCTCCCATGGCACTGTTAACTCTAGCAGGTGAACAAGGCGTGCTGATCCAGACCACAAGACAATATCTGGTCGAAGGTTTGTGGTGGCAATCTCAGGTGGAAAAATAAGCCGTTGACCAACATCTGCCAGCATTTTCCAGTCTCTAGCAGCTTCCAGTTGTCCTGGGCGAGGATTGGTTTTAACACCTTTTCTTGGTGGTTGCTCTCCTGGGCGGAGGAATGTTGTCTTTTGTGTGTAATGTTTTGATGGAACAGGTGGCAACTTATTGGTTATGTTACGCTTGTCTTCCAATGCTAAGGCCAAACATCGCAACACCTGGTCATGGTGCCAAGTAAACCGTCCTTGGTTAAGACACACCTTACATCCTGTCAAAATGTGCCTTAATGTTGCAGGTGATGAACACAAAGGACATGAGGGATCCTCTCCTACCCAGAGGTTTAGGTTCTGTGGTGATGGAAGAACATCATATGTTGACCTGATGAGGAAACTGATCCTGCTCTGTTCCATTATCCATAGGTCTTGCCAGCCAATCTTGCGTTGTCCACACTCTCCCATCTCATCCATTCTCCTTGCTTGGCTTGGGAAATGGCCTTTACGCACCTCATCCTCTCCTCTTGCTTTTGCACCTCGTTGACTACCAGCTTCCTCCGTTGAGCTGGGGCTGCCTTCTGCCATGTAGGAGGAGCTGAACTGAGACCAAGACCCCCTCTTCCATGCTGAACTTGCCCCATGATATCACCAATTCGAAGGGCAGCCTTTGCATCCTCCACAGCTTTCTTTGCCACCCATTTTCTTCCAGTTTTCAACACAGGTGCTGCCTCCCTTACGCATTTGTCGCGTGACTCTACTAATGTCATTTCCAGTCGGACCTTGGCGCACTTAAACTCCTCGGTTAGAGCGGAGACAGGTAGCTGCAGTATTCCTTTACCATAAAGTCCCACTCTGCTGAGGCAGCGTGGAACTCCCAACCATTTCCTGATGTGTGAACTGATTAAAGCTTCCAGCTTCTCTACTGTTGTCAAAGAAACCTCGTACACAGTCAGTGGCCACAGCAACCTTGGCAGTAGACCAAACTGAAAGCACCAAAGTTTTAGTTTGCCTGGTAAAGCGCTGCGGTCTATGCTCTTCAACCCTTCCACAGCTTGTTGTCTAACTTCCCCCACACGAACTGTGTCCTTTAGATCCCCGTCGTAACATCTCCCAATGCTCTTCACTGGCTTCTCAGACACTGTTGGTATTGCCTCACCATTAATGAAGAACGTTTTATCTACTACTTTACCTTTAATTATAGAGATGCTCCTTGATTTAGTGTGCTTGAATTGCATTCGTACCCATTCAATGTTATTGGTTCATTTGCCCAACAACCGATTAGTGCAGGCTACTGTTGCAGTCATGGTTGTCATGTCATCCATGTATGCTCGAATTGGTGGTAGTCGCATTCCAGAAGCCAAGCGCTCTCCTCCCACTTTCGGTTAATGATAACCTTTTGCTGGGAACCAAGAGCTTGTTAATAAGTGGCATCTACTGTATATATACACTACCGTTCAAAAGTTTGGGGTCACTTAGAAATTTCCTTGTTTTCCATGAAAACATACATGAAATGAGTTTGAATAGGAAATATAGCAAAATGAATAGGAAATATAGTCATTGACAAGGTTAGAAATAATGATTTTTAATTGAAATAATAATTGTGTCCTTCAAACTTTGCTTTCGTCAAAGAATCCTCCATTTGCAGCAATTACAGCCTTGCAGACCTTTGGCATTCTAGTTGTCAATTTGTTGAGGTAATCTGAAAAGATTTCACCCCATGTTTCCTGAAGCACCTCCCACAAGTTGGATTGGCTTGATGGGCACTGTACCATACGGTCAAGCTGTTCCCACAACTGCTTAATAGGGTTGAGATCCGGTGACTGTGCTGGCCACTCCATTATAGACAGAATACCAGCTGACTGCTTCTTCCCTAAATAGTTCTTGCATAGTTTGGAGCTGTGCTTTGGGTCATTGTCCTGTTGTAGGAGGAAATTGGCTCCAATCAAGCACCGTCCACAGGGTATGGCATGGCGTTGCAAAATGGAGTGATAGCCTTCCTTCTTCAAGATCCCTTTTACCCTGTACAAATCTCCCACTTTACCACCACCAAAGCACCCCCAGACCATCACATTGCCTCCACCATGCTTGACAGATGGCGTCAAGCACTCCTCCAGCATCTTTTCATTTGGTCTGCGTCTCACGAATGTTCTTCTTTGTGATCCGAACACCTCAAACTTAGATTCGTCTGTCCATAACACTTTTTTCCAATCTTCCTCTGTCCAGTGTCTGTGTTTTGCCCATCTTAATCTTTTCTTTTTATTGGCCAGTTTGAGATATGGCTTTTTCTTTGCAACTCTGCCTAGAAGGCCAGCATCCCGGAGTCGCCTCTTCACTGTTGACGTTGAGACTGGTGTTTTGCGGGTACTATTTAATGAAGCTGCCAGTTGAGGACCTGTGAGGCGTCTGTTTCTCAAACTAGACACTCTAATGTATTTGTCCTCTTGCTCAGTTGTGCACCGGGGCCTCCCATTCCCCTTTCTATTCTGGTTAGAGCCAGTTTGCGCTGTTCTGTGAAGGGAGTAGTACACAGCGTTGTACGAGATCTTCAGTTTCTTGGCAATTTTTCGCATGGAATAGCCTTCATTTCTCAGAACAAGAATAGACTGACAAGTTTCAGAAGAAAGTTCTTTGTTTCTGGCCATTTTGAGCCTGTAATCGAACCCACAATTGCTGATGCTCCAGATACTCAACTAGTCTAAAGAAGGCCAGTTTTATTGCTTCTTTAATCAGCACAACAGTTTTCAGCTGTGCTAACATAATTGCAAAAGGGTTTTCTAATGATCAATTAGCCTTTTAAAATGATAAACTTGGATTAGCAAACACAACGTGCCATTGGAACACAGGACTGATGGTTGCTGATAATGGGCCTCTGTACGCCTATGTAGATATTCCATTACAAATCAGCCGTTTCCAGCTACAATAGTCATTTACAACACTAACAATGTCTACACTGTATTTCTGATCAATTTGATGTTATTTTAATGGACAAAAAATTTGCTTTTCTTTCGAAAACAAGGACATTTCTAAGTGACCCCAAACTTTTGAACGGTAGTGTATATATATATATATATATATATATATATATATATATATATATATATATATATATATATATATATATGTATGTATCAGCTTTACAACCACATTACAAGCTTAGGTGCAGAAAATCACTTAACAGTTCCACCCAAAACCATAAAACCCCCTTTTCACCTATCTCAACTCTTTCAAAAAGAAACACATTTGAATTGCTTCACTCTGCTCCCCTGTGTCTCCTCTCTTCTCACTATCTGCTATCTCCTGGTAATCAGCCAAGAATGCATTGCATATCTCTCCATTCTATACTTTACGATCTAAGTGTCAAATAATTCAACAGCCCTCTACCCCCTTCACACAAGACTCAATTTTATGACCTGTGATGCAGGCCAGGGCATGTGCGGAATTCATGTGGATTAGAACTAGCTACATGCAAGTCTTGTCTGAGTTTCAATGATCTGTCATTTCTTACCATTTAAAAGAAAGCACATATAAATATCTAAAATTGATATAAAACCTTACAGTGTGCATACTGGGCCAGACCAGGATCAGGTCTGTGCTCAAGTGTAAACGGGTGGCTCAAATTATACACATTTTCTTATCTGATCGACTCTGAGCCAGTTCAGGTCCGAGTTATAAGTGTAAACACAGTATTAGATTCTACAGTGTTTGCTGTTTATGTTTTATATGTTTATGTTGCTGTATTTGGGAACTTCTGCCCAAGTGCTTATATTAACTATCATGACAAGGACAATCCCTTTTAAATACTGAAGAGCAAGTAGCTTCAAATTGCTTTTTTTACATGTTCCTTATTATTGCATTGAGAGTGATTCTGGGTCATGTATCATCTCTAAATTTCTCCCATCTATAAGCTTGCTTAGACCTTGCCTAGAGAATCCCAAGTGCCAGGACCAAACAACCTTTCAGCTCTGCTCTCTATCAATAAAAAAATGTCAGTAACTGACCAGCTAAATTTGGAGCAGAGAAGTAAATACTAGTTCAGTCTTTACTGACTCAAATGAATGCTTTCAATTGCATCGATTATACATAAATTACGTAGTCTTCTTCTTGTGTCTTTACACCATGTTTCTACACAGACAGTACATGTCTGTTGTTCCTTACCTGTTTGTTGTTCTTTGCAAGGTTATTGATTGTGCCTTTGAGCAGCAGACACTGCAGCATATGTTGCATAGTCTGAGGCTCAGTGCCGCAATCGCAGGTGGTTGAGCAGGTGGTATAGCCCCACATCCTCATTGCTTCCATCGAGTGGCCGACTCTGGTGCATAGGTGGTTGAGACATCACCACCTTTGCCATGGTTCATCAGCCACTGGTGGTAAGGACTTGGCTACTGGTAATTACGTAGTACTACAGCTGAAAGAAAATGTTAATTAACTAATGAGTCCCACTTTATGTATTCATCCATTTAACTGTCAACACATTGCCAGTGAATTACAATATAGGTGAAAGGTCAATGCGTTTCAATGAACAGTAACTTGCAATACAAAAGTCTCTAATAGAAATTGTGCTGTGACAATTTAGCACAGACTACTGTGCAAGCAGATATCGCCAGCTTTGCCTCAAAGTTTACTTGAAGGCAATTTATTTAGCCACTGGACTAGGTTATTGAGAACCAACTTATTGTTTTGGAGAATACAGTAGATTGTGGTAGCTACAATAACATCAAATGCAGGGCAAAGTACGATTATGTACAGGAAAACTTAGAAAAAATAAAAAAGGCTGGTGATCTGGTGCCAAAAGGGTACCTGAAAGTGTTAACAGCAGGGTTCTGAATTTAGAGGGAAACTTAAGCACAAAAGCTGTTGAAGCTTGTAATGGGTCTATCATGGGAATGATATAACTAAGCTTGATTCTGCAATGTCATACTTTATTAGCCATTTCAGTAACAGTTTCTTCTGTAACGCATATGCTTCTTCCTATCAGAAAGACCAAATGAAATAGAAGAGCATGATTGTTCTCTCTTTTATTCAATATTGTATGCTAAGGCAATTCTGCTCTTTTGCAGATAATGTATTCCACAAATACTTCCTTAAGGAATTATTGCTTTGATTCTTTTGTAATTATGTCATCTTCACATATCACAGGTGCTGGCAGGGTAACCATCTTAAATTAGTTTTGACACCATTATATAGTACACTTGCTGAAATACAGATATTTTAAGTAAAATGTCAAGTGTTACAGGAAGACAGCTTAGATACTGTGACAAATGACCCCCCTCTTTTTTACTGGTAGGAATTTATTTGTGTTTTTTGAAAGAACTGTTAAAACTTGTGACAAATTGCTATATAATTATTTTCCCAGTAAAACATACAATCTTAAATTGGAAATATTTGTTTTCCAAAAAAGGTCAGATCCATTCTGCATTCCTAAACAGATACGGCACCAGCTGGTGCAGTGTATCTTTTTTTCCCCCCTAAGGCCATCAGCAATCTCTTGTAAAGGGATAACATATGCAATAACATTGGAAATTTAAACAAAGTAATGTTTATTTTTTCTGTATTCGGTATTATTAGCATTATAGAAATTTAGGGGCAGCAGTGTGGAGTAGTGATTAGGGTGCTGGACTCTTGACCGGAGGGTCGTGGGTTCAATCCCAGGTGGGGGACACTGCTGCTGTACCCTTGAACAAGGTACTTTACCTAGATTGCTCCAGTAAAAACCCAACTGCATAAATGGGTAATTGTATGTAAAAATAATGTGATATCTTGTAACAATTGTAAGTCGCCCTGGATAAGGGTGTCTGCTAGAAATTTAGATGTTTAACATTATTTATGATGATTTTTGGCTTTAACATCACAAATTAACATTAACAGTTAATTTGGGGCCCTATGAAAATCGTTTTATTATTTTCTGATTTTTTACCGTTTAAAAAAAATGTAATTAGATTTAATTGAACTTGTATACACCGCAGGCACAGCAAACAGCACAAAACCGTAAATCTACAGGCTTATATTTCTTTCCATTAGGTGTGTGCATTGGAGTAAGAGTCGTTTTTTTATTGAATTGTATTGAAAAATAGCATTGTTAACTTTAAAAACGAGTTGTATAAGTAAAAAACGTATTTTCATTTCATTTTTTCCACGCCAAGCAAAAAAAAAAAAAAAAAAAAAAGTTTCTCTGTGTTAGCCATCAGTTATTACGGTACACCAATATGGAATATGCAGTTAGCAGTTCCCCTATCAAGCCACTATTAGAAATATGCAATAATAATAATAATAATAATAATAATAATAATAATAATAATAAACATTGGTGATTGTCATAAAATACTGGATTATTGTATTAATATAAAGTATGGACATTTTAACACAAACTGTTTAAGTATGGACATTTAACACAAATTTTGGATATAAATAAGTTATATTTAATGAGAGCGCAACAATGCACATTTACACCTCTTAAATGAAGGTACATGTCACAAATAATAGTTATTTTTTCATGACGTGCGCCGTGTTTGCCAAGATTTTTAAATATACTTAAAGTAAAAATAATGCATTTATGTTTGTGGGTATAACGTAGGCATGTAAAGTTGGTTGCCTATTGCCGATTGCTTTTTCGTTTGCAGACATTTCAGTGTACAAGGAGAAACCAATCGATTTCAGATTTGCCGGTTCATTTTCATTTAAAAGGCAGCTGCTGCCGATTGCCAATTACTTTTTCATTTAGAATACAGATAGTGTGCAAGGAGAGATGAATAGATTTAAGATTTGTGATTGCTTTTTCAGAGGTTTCAGTTAACATGAAATGAAAGTAGATCAGACCTGTTTAAATAGTTTTAGCCACCTCAAAAAAGTTTTAGCCACACCATCAATGTGACTATTCACACTATATACTGTATATATATATATATATATATATATATATATATATATATATATATATATATATAGTATATATCTTAGCAGATCTTATCCAGGGCTTACTTTACAGTCGTAAACAAAAATACATTTCAAGATATATATATATATATATATATATATATATATATATATATATATATATATATATATACAGTACCAGTCAAAAGTTTGAGTACACTTGCTGGAAACTAGGTTTTTTTCATAGTTGACAATGTTTTATGTCGTATATGTTTCTGTAAATACTTGAAAATGAAAACACATGTTACAATATACAAAACAAAACATAAAGAGTAACAAAGCAATGTTCAAGAAAATTGAAAATTGTCTCTAAATCTTCGATTCCTCAAAATAGCCACCCTTTGCCTTAATAACAGCCTCACAAACACGAGACATTCGGTTAACAAGTTTCAGCAGGAAATCACCCAACATGTCTTCCCAGCTCTTCTGCAGCAATTCCCAGAGATGTAGGGCACTTGTGGATAGCTTTGCTTTGACTCTTCTGTCCAGTTCGTCCCATACAAGTTCTATGGGATTGAGGTCTGGAGACTGGGCAGGCCAGGTCATTAGATTGAGTTGTCCTTCACTTTCCTTCTTCACCAGATAGCTCTTGCACAACTTTGAGGTGTGTTTCGGGTCATTATCTTGCTGAAGAATGAAGGACTGCCCAACTAGCCGTAATCCTGATGGAATGGCATGTCTCTGAAGTATGCTATGATAGCCATGCTGGTTGAGCTTGCCATGGACTTGGTAAAGATCACCAGCTCTGTCACCAGCAAAGCAACCCCAGACCACGACACTGCCTCCTCCATGCTTGACAGTGGGAACCACACATGCAGAACTCATGCGCTCACCCTCTCTGCATCTTACAAATACTCGGCGGTTGGACCCAAATATTTCAAATTTTCACTCATCGGTCCATAAGACCGACTTCCACTCCTCAAACGTCCAGTTTCTGTGTTTTTTGGCCCAGGCAAGTCTCTTCCTCTTATTCTGCACTCAATAATGGTTAACAATGGTTTCTTTGCAGCAATTCTTCCAGTTAGGCCAGCTTCACGCAATCTCCTCTGAACAGTTGATGTTGAAACATCTGTACTTCTAGTAGCATTTAGCTGAGCTTGTATTTCAGGGGCAGTTAATCGCCGGTTTCGTAGACTTGTGACTCGAATGAACTTGTTCTCTGATTCTGAGGTCACCCTTGGCCTGCCTGACCTTGTTTGGTCCTCATGAGTGCCAGTTTCTTCAAATCGTTTGATGGTCTTGGCCACAGCAGTTACAGACACTTGTACAGTTCTTGCGATTTGTCTTAAAGATTGACCTTCATTTCTTAAAGTAATTACAGAATGTCTTTTTTCTTAACTTAACTGAGCGTATTTTGCCATTTTCTGCTCCCTTACATTCAGGAATGACAAACTTGTGCCTATGCTACCTATATTTATAGTAATCATGGACCCTCACCTGTTAACAGTAATTGGTGACAAAAGATTAATTAGGTAACATGCTAGTTAACTCGGAGAACATCTAACAAAGACACTTTTATACTTAGGCCAGTGTTCTAACACTGTGTTATACACATTTCAGACTTTTAACTGACTTGGGCTTCAGACTGAAATCCCCTTGCTTTGGGTGACCATTTCATTGAAATTGCCAAGATTTACATTTTCATTTAAAAATAAAATTTTTGAATGCAATTCACTTACGATTATCAGCTTATATAAGTACACGTATCATATAATGAAATGTTAAGTGTTTATAGACAAGTTTATACAGTTAAAAGCATAGATAATCATGAAAAACCTGGTTTCAAGCAGGTGTACTCAAACTTTTGACTGGTACTGTATATATATATATCTGTATGTAACTATATAAATGGTGATTCCTGGGCTACATGAGAGAGTTGTTTATATTTGGTATGTAAATGTATCTTATCAATTATAATAATATTAATAATTTTGTGTTGTACTTTTCTCCATTCTTGTGTATACAAACAGTACACCCATAATCATTTTTTTTCTATTCCTTTTCTCTAATTATATTTTTATTAATATATATATATATATATATATATATATATATATATATATATATATATATATATATATATATATATATGTTACTCTTTCATTTCTTGTTTTATTACTGTATTGAGACATTTTTTTTTCACCCTGTAACTGAAGCAATCAAATGTATCCTGTCTTTTAGTGTCGACATATTGCTGTAAAATCAGCACTGAAAATTAAATTGAACATTGGAAACTCCCTTTCTCCCCTTTGCCTCAGGTCAGATATTTCTTTTTTATTTGTAACTTTACAACACTTATTTTCTTATCTCTTACAAAAAAGTTGAATGTTCAGGAACTGTGAAGGGGTCCTGCAGGAATCACAGCAGGATCTTTACTCCAGTCCTGCAGGAATCACAGTGGGATCTTTATTCCAGTCCTGCAGGAATTACAGCAGTAATGCAGGAACTGCAATTGTGTCCTCATGAAAATCCTGCAGGAATCGAGACAGTTCTACAAAGCACACCAATTGTGCATTAGTATCCTATTTTGGCCCATGGGGTATACTTTCAATATACAGTACTACATTTTTATGTGGAAAGAAAGTTGGCATGTCAACATCACAGCTGCCTCGCTGTGATTTAATTATTTTTCATTTCATGTAGAAATAAAAAAAAAACCTGATTCATTATATTTAGGAATAAAAAAAAACAAAAAAAAAACAAACCAATTGACTTTTATTTTTAATTATGTATGTTGCTATGACTCTGGGCTCAGACATACCATCTCTGTTGCCAGAGGTGTGCTTAGAGAAACATCTGCTCTGACGCCATGGCTGAGATAATAACGTCTACTCTGAAGCCATTGAGCCATTGAAGAGACGCTACTCGTTGCTGTATTAAAAAGTTGTTTGTTCTCTGCTGTTTCCACAATAAAGACTTTTTGACAATTGATAAAGCATCGCTGACTGTATTTTGCACATTTTTTTAATTCATGGGGCAAGAGCTGGGGCTGGAGTGAAAGGTCGTTACTTGGAGAGGTAGTTTGAGGAGTGGCCTCAAGGGATAGGATAGTAAAGGAAAGAGGTTCCTGACCGGCAGGAGCCTTCTTGGCCAGAGGAGAGGGAGTGACCTCGAAGGCAGGCTATTCAGCAGCCTCCGGAACCAGAAAACACATAAGATAGATTGGCTCGGCGGAGCCCACGACAGGCGCTATGGAGTGGCACTCGTGTAGGAGGAATAGGCTCTTCCACTGAAGAACCTGGAAAAGGAATGACAGAAGAGGGAGCTGAAAATAGAGCCCAGTTTATTAAGGAGGCTGTGTGGTCCAGTGGTTAAAGAAATGGGCTTGTAACCAGGAGGTCCCTGGTTCAAATCCCACCTCAGCCACTGACTCATTGTGTGACCTTGAGCAAGTCACTTAACCTCCTTGTGCTCCGTCTTTTGGGTGAGACGTAGTTGTAAATAACTCTGCAGCTGATGCATAGTTCACACAGCCTAGTCTCTGTAAGTCGCCTTGGATAAAGGCGTCTGCTAAACAAATAATAATAATAATAAAAACGTTGGCTTTAGAAAATGCTGCAGGGTAGAATAGATTTCATTATTGTGATCAATAGTCCACGAGATTCGAATGTTTATCCTTAATGCTCTGATGCTGTATCATGATTGTATTTGGACAGAGGAAAGTAGAATGGGCTGTGGATGTGCAGAGTCCGCAGGCATTGGCTCACAAACCGCTGAAAATGCAGTTAAAAGAGGTCTAAATTCAGGGAAAGACCAATCAGAGTTTATGCGATCAGCAATTATTATTATTTTTTTTTTCCCCAGCAATGGTTTGTTTTGAAAGTGATGTTATCCAAGTAGGCTTCACGTATTATGTTACAAAGCACGAAACTAGAACGAGAACAAGGCAGAGGAAAAGACAGGTTCCTCAAACAAAGCTTTGCAACAGATGTTAAGGGCAAGGCGATCGCTGCCAACGGGAATGTTGATGCCTTTGTCAAACAGAGCTTTAAAAAGTTTGGCGGAGAGCCAATCTTTATAATGGAGACGCAGTGGAGGTTGAATAATGGAGCAGCGCTTTGAACGGCGCAGCTGGAGATTAGATAGTTGCAGACTTAACTGGTGATACAGCTGCTACAGCGAGAAAGAAAGAAAGAAGCTGAATGATGAAGAGAAAATCTTCGGAGCAGGTAAGAAAATTTCTCTAAATCATCTGAGCCGGACGAGAGAACGAGAAGACGAAGTTTAGACATTAGTAACAAGAGAAAGTTTGACGGAGTCTGAGCGATTGCTAAAAAGCGAAAACAATAATGTTAGATGAAAACAAACTGAAAACGCTAGACAACAAGCTGTGTGAGATTCAGACTGAAATAGGTGAAGACTGACATGGAAAGCAGGGTGGAGCCCAGGATCTCGTCCCCCGAAATACGCCTATACTTGTTCGTATTTATTTATTTATTTATTTTGGTTGCTTGTGGTACTTTTGTATATATATAGCCATATTTTTGTTATTTATTATCCAATTTGTTCACATTTTTCCCATGTTGAAGTCTCACTGTAGATTGTCAGATTTGAGCTGGCCATGCTAAAATAAATTTTAGGAACAATAAATAATGTTTTTTTTTCTAAAAAGCGTCTCCAGGGGTGAGTCTCAAACTATTTAAGGAAACCTAGTGTGTGCATATTCTTTTCATGTATGACATGTACCTGTAATCTTTATAGTTAAAGAATTATAGGCACAAATCTAACATGAAAACAACAGTAAAAAAAACAAATCCATTAGTATACTATTTATAAAGCAATAAAAAGGTGCATTATAAATACCATATGGGAGTACTGAAACTGAAGAAGGAATCTACGAAAAAGACCTAGGAGTTTATGTGACTAAGAAATGTCTTCATTTAGACATTATTATTATTATTATTATTATTATTATTATTATTATTATTATTATTATTATTATTTATTTCTTAGCCAACACCCTTATCCAGGGCGACTTACAATTGTTACAAGATATCACATTATTTTTACATACAATTACCCATTTATACAGTTGGGTTTTTACTGGAGCAATCTAGGTAAAATACCTTGCTCAAGGGTACAGCAGCAGTGTCCACCACCTGGGATTAAACCAACAACCCTCCGGTCAAGAGTCCAGAGTCATAACCACTACTAAGCTATAAAAATAGGCCAACAAAATGCTCGGATATATAGTGAAAAGTGTTGAATTCAAATCAAGGGAAGTAATGTTAAAACTTTACAATGGATTAGTAAGACCTCATCTAGAATATTGTGTTCAGTTCTGGTCACCTCGCTACAAAAAGGATATTGTTGCTCTAGAAAGAGTGCAAAGAAGAGCGACCAGAATTATTCCTGGTTTAAAAGGCATGTAATATGCAGACAGTCTAAAAGAATTGAATCTATTTAGTCTTGAACAAAGAAGACTACACAGCGATCTGATTCAAGCATTCAGAATTCTAAAAAGGTATTGACAGTGTCGACACAAGGGGCTTTTTTGACCTGAAAAAAGAAACAAGGACCAGGGATCACAAGTGGAGATTAGATAAAGGGGCATTCAGAACAGAAAATAAGAGGCACTTTTTTACACAGAGAATTGTGGGAGTCTGGAACCAACTCTCCAGTCATGTTGTTGAAGCTGACACCCTGGGATCCTTCAAGAAGCTGCTGGACGAGATTCTGGGATCAATAAGCTACTAAAAACCAGACAAGCAAGATGGGTCGAATGGCCTCCTCTCGTTTTGTAAACTTTCTTATGTTCTTATATCTTGGATCAAATTCTGGACATATAATTGGAACTTGCCATTACACAATAATTTACACTTCAGTTTCCAATCATTTTTTGTCTAATGTCTGGACAATATTATGAGAAAAACAACACATTGTGATCTGTTAAAGGGGAAGCAGTCATCTTTATTTGTACATTGTTCATTTGTAAATGTTTGGAAATTAGCCAGCAATATAATCTAGATGTATTAATTGTAAATTATGGATGAATGGAAGAAGAACAGTCATGACTGTGGCAGTTTTGTGACTCTGTATACACATTGAATTATTTGTGACACAGAGCTAGTAGACTGGGATTTCAACAGTAAAAATGTTCAGCTGAACATTGCAAAACACTTGTTAAACCATATTACCAAAAAACCAAAACCAACAGCTAAAATTAAAAATAAACAATTCAACCAAATGGTCAAGGAATTGGAAAATGCAGCCATTTTGATTACTACATGCATGTTCCCAATTGAAAACAGAGATTGCATTAATTACATAAAGATTGCATCCAAAAGTAGTCAAGAAACATCAAAATTGAGTGCCTGTGAATGAATGGAATGCAAAGGAGATTCATTACATGAATACAAACAAGAGATGTGAGTGGCATGCAGGAAGTGCTACCACGTTCTGTGCATTACCACTGAAATGGGAACAATTCCAAGAAAGTATATACAAAAAACACACTGTGTCTCTTGCTTCCACGGCAGCTGTGGCTCTCCATCCCGTGGCAGTTCCTAATCCTCCTGGGAAAGCAATTGTCAACACTGAGACCACCGTGGTCTGCTCCTGCTCCTGACTGAACCACCAGTTAAGGTCATGTCTGTCAGTCCTGAGGTGGCTAAACATTTTTAAAGCTGATTTTCATGTAATTTTGTTATGTTAGTGTGAATAGTCCATTTCCTGGGGGGTAAAACTTTTTTGAAGTGGCTAAAACTACTTAAAGTTGATTTCATGTAGTTTTTCTATGTATAGTGTGAATAGTAACGTTCCGGGGGTGGTTTTTTGAGGTGGCTAAAATATATCGAATTTACAGTGTAAACAAGCTCCTGTGTCATGTTTTGTCTCAGCGTGCTGTTGTGAATCACATGGAAAAACATTCATGCAGTTCGATCAAAGCTGTACTGCAAAGTATGGTGGCCCAGTAAGTGAAAAAAACAAGTATGAGTCTGGATTGCTGGTTATTACAACGAACAAATCATCACGCATCCTGTTGATTTCAGCTCCGGGGATTCAAAAGCAAAAAGCTTATTCACTTTATTAGTGTGTTGAACACGTTAGCTTGACGGCACAACAGTATTTCTAAAATGATATAATTTTAAGTAAATTGCATAAGTAAATGTTTTTTTTTTTTTTTAACTCACGTTAAAATATAATGGCTCTCAAACATCGACAACTCCTCACATCGATGCTCAGTTTGGGAAGTGAAGCATCAGTGAGCTTTCACACTGCCACTCCCCGTAACTACATCCCTCTTCTCTGAATGGACAGCTAAATCGAGATCCCAGCTATCATTGATGTTACAAACTGTATGCTTCCACCTATCACTCTCCATTTATTTTTTATAAAAACCTTGAAGCAGCCAATGATAGTGCTACCAATATGGGGACTGGTATTTAATTATGGTCTTGAGACTCAATGGAAAATCAGGAGGTTAGGCAGGTGTGGGTCGCAGCCAGATAATATGCACCGTCGCTGCCTTTATGAAAAATGCATTCCTGTTAAAAATGGAATGACACTACACATTTCTTAAAAACAACATGGAAGTCCACATTTTATTTTATTGGTGCTCATGTGTACCTGCGTACGAGTTATGTAAACCCTTGTAATAATATGCAACTAAATTGAGGAATACCATGTTATTTATGAATAGCTTTATTATCAAAAGAGAACAAATTAAATGGAAAGGATGATCTCTGAAGGACAATATTTAAACTGTTGTTGATTATATATGGATGTTTGCCCTCAACTTCTTTAGAATGCAGACTGTGCTTACATTCCAGTTTGTGTACAGCTTCCAAAGGTAGTTGTTAGTGGGGGGTTTAATGGTCCCAAAGTTTTGCACACTACTCCGTATAACTTGTGTTATTTAAAGCAGTGGGGTATATTTAAGTTGAGTGAAAGAATATTTTGCATCAGAGAACCTTTTTTCAAAAACTCTCACACTCCCCCCTCGCTGTAATGCACCTCGATGACATGGGTACCTTGTAAGTGTCACATACTTCAAAACAAATTGAAAACCCTGGTAACAGCCTTTCAGAATGTCAAAAAGGACTTTTACAAGTGGAGAATACTCAGTTAAAAGACTTAGAAGTTAAAAACTAACACTAAAGTTGCAAGGAAGTCAGTTCCCTGTTGTAGGTTTGTTTTTTTTTGTTGTTGTTTTTTACCATAACTGACGACTAATACAGAGTAACAAAAAAAAAAAGCTTTTGCTTGGAGCAGAAAAAGAAAAAATAAAGTTTTTGTTTACTTATACAACCCATTTTAAAAGTTAACAATACTATTTTTCAATACAATTCAAATGGAAAACATATATAAGACTGTAGATTTAGGTTTTGTGTTGTTCGCTGCGACAGCGGTGTATATAAGTTCAATTAAATCAACTTAATTACATTTTTTTAAAATGGTAAAAACTGAAATCAGAAAATAATAAAACAATTTTCATAGGGCCCTAACTGTTAATGTTAATTTGTGATGTTTTGTGGGACTTATTATGCTGCTCATAAGTTCTTAAGTAATGTAAAAGCAGCCTTTACTTCAGAATAGGGGCTGCAAAACCCTTTATTAATGACCTACAGTATATGCTTCTAATACGCTCTTAATTAATGAAAATTAAACCTTCACTTCAGAATAGGGGCTGCAAAACTCTTTACTAGTGACCAACAGCCTCCTAATAAGCCCTTTATTGGATCTCTTTGGATCATGCAGTTCACAGGGACCTAGCGTCACACTAAGTTGATTATTGGGGGACATACGTTGTGTCCGGCATATCTGAATGTACAGCATAGCGGTGGGACTACTGTACTACAAGCCTCTGCAGCTCTTAAGCTGTATTCCTTTTGTGGAGAACCTAAAAATACCCTCCACTTATTTATGTTAAGTTAAAAATGTTTATATATATTTTTTAATCGTGAAAAACAATGTACAATTTAACAGTTTTCACCAGTGTAGAATATATAACATATTTCCATTCTGTAAGTCCATGGGAGTTGATGTGTAATAGAGACTGGCTCACACATACCTTCGGAAGGATATCAAAGTATTTAATGTGGACCCCAAGGCTTTATATTGTGGCTACTGCACTAAGGTCCAAATGGCACACATCTTTAGATTTCTAGGCTTCAGTTTTACCTTTACGTGAATCACAGACATTAAAAAATCATGCTAAGGTTATATGAATACAGTGTTTTACCCTTAGCTGATAACAGTAAACAAATACAATATATTTACTTTCCTTATAATAACCTGTTTTATAACAAGCATATTTCTATCTTGTTATTTCTATTTCTATCTACAAATAGGGTTTTGTCCACAAAACTGGCTCAGAGAGTTTCCATCTTAATAGCTCTAGATAGAATCCTTACCCCACCAAATGGGTCATTTCAGAGCTTGTTTGAAAAGAACCCTTTCTGTAGAAGTATTTATCTAGAGCCAGACTGTTGTGGCAACATGAACGCGTTTCATGAAGATGACAACCTTTGAAGACACATTTAAATTCCCTTATTAAACTTCCATCTGACATAGCAGCAGAGTAGGGTCTCATTACAAAACCATCTCAAGGTGCATGTATAATTCATTACTTCAGCTGTGCCATGGCTGTTGAAGGCTGAGCTGGACAAAAACGTGCCATAGTCAAGTCCAATCTTGATCAAGAAAATTGGATTAAAAAAAAAAGAGGTGGATGCAGTTTTAGATGCAGTGCAATTACTTAAGTATTTATTATTTTTTTTGTAATAATGCTGTTCAGTTTTAATTTAATTAGGGAGCTGTGGCATAGGCAGATATGTTACAGTGTTGGATTAAACTTGTGTTTCCCAGCTGCTGAATAACATCTTAAAACTAACAATTAAATACACTTGTGCAGCTTTGTGTTAGTGTACACCATACAATGAAATAGAAATTTTTGCAATTTTGGGGGATACATTTGAATTACACCTAGCCTTATAAACCACTCGTATTTTAACTACTGTGTATATGAGATATTTATATGTCTTTAATATTGCTAGTACTATATTTGTATACAGGCTGTTTTCAGCCCTCCAGCACTTCCTCCCAGTGGTGCAGGGAACACGTGTTGGTCCGGACGGACAACACAGCAGTGGCGGCGTATATGTCAACCACCAGGGTGGCCTACTTGCGCATTTGGGAACGATTCGGGAAGGTGCAGGTCGATCTCTTCGCCTCGGCGGAGACGACACACTGCCCGCTTTGCCTGGATCTCCTAAGTCAGGCGAGAGGCACTCACTGGCACGCGGAACCTGGCAGGTTCCAGCTATGGGTCTGGCCCCTGAACAGGACTGCTGGTCAACCCTAGGGTTATCAGATGCAGTTGTGGGTACGTTGCAGAACGCCAGGGCGGATTCCACTCGGTCGTTGTACGCCTACAAGTGGAAGTATTTTCAGAATTGGTGTCTGACTAAGAGTTATGACCCATGTCTCTTGCCCCATGCCAGTTATATTTCAGTTTCTGCAAGAACTGCTTGATGCTGGTAGGTAACCTTCCACATTGAAGGTGTATTTAGCGGCTATTTCTGCGTGCCATGCCCCCGTAGATTCGGTATCTCCGGATGCGCATTTTTTGGCTACCCGGTTTCTTAAAGGCGCTCGGTGGTTACGCCCTCCAAGGAGGGCCATTCTCCCCAAATGGAGCCTAGATATTGTACTGGAGGCTCTCACGAAGGCCCAGTTTGAGCCCATATACTCCATAGAGTTGAAGTATCTGTCTATGAAGTCAGCCTTCCTCTTCGCTTTCATCTCTGCTAAGCGGGTCAGTGAGCTGCAGGCGCTGTCGGTGCACAGCTCCTGTATTCATATTTGGGACGATGGCAGCAGGGTGTCACTGCTTACAAATCTTGCTTTCCTCCCCAAGGTGATCACGGTGGCCTTCCACATGAATCAGTCTGTGGAGTCCTTCTGTCTAATTTCCTCTGCCTGGTGCGAGAACATGTTTTGGTTTCCATTCATTAATATGCCAGTTTATTTAAGATTGGGGTTATACAAGCAAATACTGTAGAACCTGTCACATCAGATTTAATTGGTTCCAGGGGTCCATCGGATATGTAAAAATATTGTATCTCAGAGGGAGTCATTATATTACTTTGTAGTTGCTTTATTAATGTTGAGGCATTATAAATTAACAATGTCAGGTACATCAGTGTGTCTAAAACACGAAAGTGCGGTATTGCATGTATACTATGCTGTATGCAAAGGAAATCTCTGAACATGTTTGCAAAACAAAGCACTGTAATACAGTATTTGGCAATTTACATGTGCAATTTTTTTTTTGCACCGTGTGTGTTAACCTGAGACAGAAACAACAAGAAAGGGCACACACACAAAAACAAACTGACTGTGGAGGTCAGCAGAAAAATCTTGTTTCAGCCTTTTAACGATACAGTTATTATATTAATCCCTTGTTTTCTTTTATTTGACATGGCAAACTAGGCAGGTATGTGACGTGGCAGCATGTAACTGAAATCCCACCATCGTTTTATTTTTTTTTTTATCTGCAACTGAATCTGTCATGCCCTGCTAAGAGTTGAATTTACTGTTTCACACCCATATTAAAACGTGCAATGATCAGTTTCCATCAGTACCATTTATTTGGTAGCTGCATGTGTAAATGGCACATGTCATGGGTCCATCGGGTAATAAAGGGTAGCGTATATCTTACAGGATCGGATATGATAGGTTCTACTACAATATAAAATTGCTTAAATTATAAATGGTAACATGAAGTGTTACCATGTCAGTTTATTGTCACTGGATCTGATTTTAAATTTTATTAGTTTGACTATAACATTTGACTATAATGAATGAAATCAAATATCAAGCAGCCATCTATATATAAACTGTATACTTAAGTTAAAGAAATAAAATGTAGAAAGTCAGCAGTGCCTATTTAGATTAGGGAATCTGACTAATGCAGTGATTTACTGAGTGGATAGGTAGGAGGATTTACTGGCACCAGAATATTAATTATGAACTCAAATGATACACTACGGATTCTCAGACAGGCACTTGTAATGTGAAGTAAAACTGTATGTAAAATAAAATTCCTGAACTACTGTGATCGATGTCATCAACAATGGCAATTGGCTACATTTACAATGAAAATAGAGGTTGCATGCTATGATTGTCACACTATTATTCCTGAAAAAAAAAAATATATATATATATATATTTTTACAATAGACTTCTAAGTGCCACATCAGTGGGTGTCATTTTATGGCATTTAAGAGGGGCTATGCTAACATTTAATATATCATGCATCATAAAAACGTACCAATATTAAACATGCATTGCATTAAAAAGGGTGTTACAACAACTTTGTAAGATTTTAGAATGATATTTTATTTACCTGATTGTGGCCATCTGGGTTTATAGCAGTAACTTGAGTGTTCTAGTGGTTTCTTTATTTCTCCAAGGATGGTTTAATGTAATTATGTGTTAAATGTTTTTATTAAGATTCCCTCATAGTTAAAAATTACTTTAACTATTCCCTCATAGTTAAAATATTACTTTAAATATTATTTTAAGTAAATTGCATAAGTAAATGTTTTTTTTTGTTTGTTTTTTTTAACTATAACGGCTCTCAAACATCGACAACTCCTCACATCGATGCTCAGTTTGGGAAGTGAAGCATCAGTGAGCTTTCACACTGCCACTCCCCGTAACTACATCCCTCTTCTCTGAATGGACAGCTAAATCGAGATCCCAGCTATCATTGATGTTACAAACTGTGGCGTTTCCACCTATCACTCTCCATTTATTTTTTATAAAAACCTTGAAGCAGCCAATGATAGTGCTACCAATATGGGGACTGGTATTTAATTATGGTCTTGAGACTCAATGGAAAATCAGGAGGTTATTATATTATATTATATATTACAGTTATTATAAGAGAAGTATTTTGTATTGAAATATTTTTAAATTGCAGGATTCTATGCTATGATGTTACGGTCCGTGAGCTAAAGGCATATTGATTGATCTAAATGGAGAGCTCCGCTCATTGATGAGTTTTCAGTGATTTATCAGTCACAGTTTAGAGGTATGTATATCAACTTGTATATTGCATATATATAATTTGTATAAAAATGTACATTACAAACCGATTAAACAGTTTTGAGATTATTCAGAAAAGTCTGTAGTGAAATTACTAAAAATTTACTTTTGACAGCACGGGGAAGCACTAATGTACCTCTGTGCCCTTACCCTAGTTGGCATTTTTTTTAACCAAGCTTTATTGGCCCTTTTGTTATTTGTTTTGATCTACTGCAATAAACATTTCTTAACACGAGATTTGCAACAGGACTACAGAAGATAAGGACGTGTATTTCTGTTTCAGTAAGATGATGATTTTTTAATTTGTCCCTTGAATTTGGTGCAATTTTGACCCATGGAACGATGTTAATCGTACCAAACTGGTATGGCCTACCCACTCCAGGCATTCTACACTTGGAGCAAGCATTTACGAAAACTATA
Organism: Acipenser oxyrinchus oxyrinchus; assembly: GCA_030684275.1. Classification (NCBI taxonomy): domain Eukaryota; kingdom Metazoa; phylum Chordata; class Actinopteri; order Acipenseriformes; family Acipenseridae; genus Acipenser; species Acipenser oxyrinchus. Next base: position 21,398,604 of record CM060260.1, read on the forward strand.
ATATAATGATGATATGATGACATCAAAATTCTAGAAAAAAAACGTTCCATGCTGGGTGCCAAATGTCATTGCAAACATTGCAAGATATTATAACTTTTGTTATTTGAAGTGCTCATACTCTTTGTGTGCCAAAGAATTCCTTTCATTTCTAGTTATCAGATTCATCCTTAAGGATGCAGCATATTGATCTGTTGTATGATCGTTTACTGTCTGCAGTCAATTTCACTTACACATTCTCTTGTATTTCCAGCCACAAGACTACAAGTCACTGTTTATTGACAGTTTACGTTGGTGAGACATCTAAAAATAATCAAAACCAGCAGCACTCTGACACAAGGGGCCTGTGATTTTACCATTCTATGATTCTGATTATTGATTTTTTCACAGCTTTCGTGATGACTGCAATATATTTTTTGACCCACCATGATCTTTAGCCCAATTAGGTCAATACAGTAAACAAATGAACACAAATTGCAGTCCCACTAGTTTATCTATTCTTTGTCAGGCTGAACTATAGTTAAAAACAAAAACCTAGAAAGGATAACTAGTGTCAGAAAATAAAAAGGAGCTGCATTGCCCTCCCCCCTCACCAAAATAAAACCCCTCTGTTGAAGTTCTTTACCTTTCTTTACTGTGAAGCCTATCAACAACCACAATGTGTCTTTGGTTTGTGGATATTTTTCACATTAATTTCCAATATAAATAATTCTCCACCTGGATAAACCCCTTCCTCCCTAAGGAAATTAGTAAGTGGCATCACTGTCAATATTGATAAAGATCAAGAAGCTTCGCATGACTAATTCTTGATTTCTGAATGACCTGGGGTTTGAACTCATGTATTCCTGTGGCTGGGGTCAATACTGTTGTGTTAAATGACTTCCACTGACCACTGTAATCACTGTCTTTTGAATGTAAAAGTCAGCAATGAATGATCCTGAATTGGATTAAGTTAAAAGAACACCAATAGGTCATCACTCCCATCACTGATGCAAAGCCTACTTGTGAACGTGTGAATATACTATAATCAGTTGTAGAAAAAAGTATTCGAATGTGTTACTTGAGTAAAAGTATTGTTACTTGGAAAAAAATGTAATTAAGTAAAAGTCAAAGTATCCTTTTAGAAAACTACTTGAGTAAAAGTACAAAAGTATCATATGTTAAAAGTACTCAAGTATCAGAAGTAAAAAGTAGCCACCCTTAAATTCTACCCATGGAAATCCGCCTGAAAAAAAAAAAAAAAACCCTGTCCTGCAGACCTACAGTATGTATTCGCTTCTGATGTTATTTACCTTTTCCTGCTTGATGGAAGAAAATCTCCTTTCTTATTGTACACACACGCTGAACGCAGTCTGTCAATGTCTACTTCCTAGCTGTCCTTACTTTATCGATTTAAATTTAGAATAGCAAATAAAGGTTTTTTTTTTTTTGTTTGTTTTTAAACTCAATCGAAAATAGTGTTAATCAGCGGCTATAGCAACTACTCTGGTTTTATTCACAAGTTGTAAAACAAATGGATGCAGACTGACATTCAATAACTTTATTTCAAATGATCACCAGCAACACAGACATGATACCTGTAGTGAGTATACGTTCATTATATTTTCAGGTCATATAGAAAGTGAAGGTGGTTTGACCTGAACATGGGAATCGTTTAAATTCTTATTGTAGTAACATACATTTTATCTCAGCTTATTTGCTTTTTGTACCATTCACAATTCTCTTTATCAAACATCTTTTGTAAGATTTTCTCATCAAATCCAGATCTATCCACTATACTGTTCTTCTCCACAGGTCCTGTTAGAGCTCCGACTGCGACTAGTATCTTCATCCAATCATTTTTCTTTTTAACTTATGTTACATTCTCCATTGCCCCTCATACTGCTTTGTCTCTGCAGGAAATGCTCTTATCATGTGTTCAGTCATGGCAAGCCTTATTTCAATCTGCCCAGCTGTTGGCTACCATCACCTTGGTGGTGTATTAAGTCTGATCTTTAGAAAGAATGCAGAATGGTATTATATTTCCTCAGAGGAGAGGGTGAGCTGAATTTCTTAATATATTTGGACAAATACCACCTGTAACAGGGGCGGATCTGGACTGACACATGCGTGGGACTGCAGGTAGAGGGGAGCAGTCTCGTAGGGTCCGTAGAGGTGGGGAAGAGGGTGTGTGTGCTTTCCCTCTCTCTGAGTGGCTGAGAGGCGGGCTTTGGGAGATTGCTCGGCCCATAAGAACCGCGCTTGGTTGTGCATTCGGGTGGTCGTGTTTGGGAACCCAGTGACACTGACAGAAGATGTCAGTTTTCAAACAAGAGCGAGGCAAGCCTGGCTGGGGAAAACAGCCTGCCTTACAATAATTTAAAGAGAAAAAAATAAAAGACATAATCACGTACCCGAGGGGACGTGTTTAGTTATACGGGGAACTCCGGCCATCCCAGTGTATAGGGTAACTGAGCGTAGGACGAAGGCCCGTTCTGACCGGCTTAACCGCAGTGAGGGCACTGCGTAAGCAGCACTTTTGTTTGTAGTTTTATTATTGTGTTTTATTTTCCCTTTTTCTTTCGCCTTTGGTTTCATTATTATTTACAAGCACTTGTATGTGCAGTTGCCTATGTACCTGTATTGGTAACACCGTGGTTCTGTTTACTGTTGTCAGTATCCAGACCATGGACAACAGCATCCTCTACTGGTGGAAATAAATCAGTGCGCCTGAGCGGCGTGACAAATAAAGTACTGTCTCCTTGTGTCAGTGAATTGCCCACCACCCTTCCACACCACCATATAGATATGGATACATTATAGTCAGGATTGGAAAGTAAATTCCTGATTTGAGATTTAAATTAAGCATTTGAGCCCGAAGGAGCGGGCTTATCATGTGGTAATGCCTGCTTCGTGCAGTTACATGTCCAGGCCGAAGGCGAGAAGGCTCCTGAGGGCTCAAATGCTATTAGAATATGGATACGTTAAACAAAATAAAAAAATTTAATTTTTCAAATAGTTTTATCTTGATTTTATTATTATTTATTTATTTCTTAGCAGACGCCCTTATCCAGGGCAACTTACAATTGTTACAAGATATCACATTATTTTTACATACAATTACCCATTTATACAATTGGGTTTTTACTGGAGCAATCTAAGTAAAGTACCTTGCTCAAGGGTACAGCAGCACTGTCTCCACCAGAGATTGAACCCACAACCCTCCGGTCAAGAGTCCAAAACCCTAACCACTACTCCACACTGCTTTTATGAAGAACTAGTTTTTGTTGCTAAGTGTTTACCTCAGTATTCCATGAGTAATGCGGTTTTCTCAAAAAACATCAGGTTCTTTGGTTTAATCCAAGCGGTGGACCCTGTAGGTCACTTCCAGTTGCGGCGTAAATAACAATTTAATACAGTACCGTATTTAATTAAAATATTCTACTTACATGCAGCTGTTCGTACCCTGTTTTTTGAAGTGTTGTTGTCGGTAACTTTTTTAAAAAAAATAGGATTTGAGTGCATATTTGTACAGCCAGCTAAATCAGTATTTACTGTTAGGCTACTTTTTTAATGTGTTATTGGTAATCGTGCTGTTGTGTGCATAAAGTTTATTCAAAGTGCTGTCAGAGAATGTAACAGAGGTTAAAAAGAAAAATGATTGGCTGAAGATACTAGTAGCAGTTGGAGCTCAAACAGGCCCTGAGGACAAGAACAGTATAGTGGATAGATCTGGATTTGATGAGAAAATCTTACAAAAGATTTTTGATAAAGAGAATTGTGAATGGTACAAAAAGCAAATATGCTGAGATAAAATGTATGTTACTACAATAAGAATTTAAACGATTCCCAGGTACAGGTCAAACCACCTTCACTTTCTATATGACCTGAAAATATAATGAATGTTTAATCAATACAGACAATGCTATAGATAAGACACAGTATAAGAAGCAATTTGTATCCACTGGAAATGTAATGCTTTGCAAAGAGCACCTGCTGTATGGACGTTTTGGCAGCTGATTTTATCTGTGCACAACATTTCAAGTTCTTGGACCTTGTTCAAGCTCTCAAATGGCTCCTTTATATTTTACAATGGAACCGTCTTACTGCTGAAAGAAAGGATTTAGATTGTTTTTGAAAATGTGCATTACTGTTGACTGATTTAGCTTACCGTAAAAATATGCTTTCCTCATTCCTGTTGTATAGATCTAACTGCTCAGAAAGTTGACATATACAGTGGACTCAATCATACAATGACAAAGAAAAAGGACGGTGTAGGGTGCTGTACAATACATGCTGATGTCCAACCTACAGGAGATCAGAGCGTCTGCCTTTAGTGACCTTTGACTTTGAATGGAGTGAAAATCAGCTTGTATATATTTACTATAGCTAACCTTGGTGTGACATCATTTACATCTGATGCAAGCTGTTTGATACTGTACAAACTGATACAAATAAATGTCAGATCGCTGCATCACATCACTATCATTATTATCATGCTTTAAAAACACTTTAGGGTCCAAGCCATTTTCGTCTGTTTTTCACTGTTGCTAGATTTGTGGCTATAACTCTTTAACTATAAATGTTACAACTCACCCTCTTCAATACAGATAACAAAAACATTATTTATTGTTTGTAAAACATATTTTAGCATGGCCAGCTCAAATCTGACAGTGTACAATGAAACATCAGCATGTAGGGAACACGGGGTGAAATGGAACAAGTTGGATAATAAATAAGGGAATTATGACCATATATACAAAAGCGACCAAAAGCAACCCAAAAAAAAATGATTCATTGAAAATGTGTAAAAGAAAAAAAAAAAAGAAACAAAAACCCATTCAAATTATTCGTCCCAGGCACCCTGATCATGTGGCACAAGATGGGGCTGTTCACTGTGGCTTGAATGGCCAGCAAAGGTGGCTACCAGGACTACAGCGCTTGTCTTGTGCATCTGTCTCTCACAGTGCCTGAGTACAAAGAGTTAAAGGGCCAGGTCGCCGGCGGGATATTTAACATTGGGCAGACCCTATACAGTTAACATAGCTATAGGCAGAGACACACAGACAGAAAATGAACAGCACCTTCTTTACTTAAGAAATTCACATTTTCATATTTTGACAGGAATTTAAGTTTTTGGATAAAATAGGTTGAGAGCTATATAAAGGTTTATTCTCCCTCTCCCTGAAAGGAATTCCACTTAATGGGAACTACACTTTTGTCATTGGTCATGCGTAACGCACTAATACCACATTACATATGGAAATAATTCTTCTTGGCAGAGAAGAATTATTTTCAAAAAGCAAATATCTGATCCTGATCCCTTGAAGCAAAAAAAAATGCAGTACATACACATTTCAAAGCTCTGTTCCCAGCAACATACTTAACAGATTCCAAATCAGACTGTGCCCTTTGAACTGAGTTTACTCAGAAAATGACCTTCAAGTTCATAGGTTAGGCATGTGCAGAATACAAATGATAAATGCCTCAACAGAAATTAGTTCAATCTGTAACTGTCACAGCCTCAGCAGACTTACTAGGGTGAAGTAATTGCTTCTTTTGAATTGGAAAAAGCACTATGAAATTACAAATCCACAGGGAATTAATTCTAAATCATTTAGAAATGTACATCTAATATTTAAATAGGCTGATCAAGTTATAACCTATTAATTAGCCACAATATATCATATAGAGCCTTGGTATAGTCAGAGTTATAAAATGGCTTGGATAAATTAAGTGCTGTGATTGGCTTAACAAGATCACATGACCGTGCGGTAAGAATTGTTACCGCACAGCTATGTCATCATAGACAAACTTACTTACCTGATCTATTAATATTACTACACTTTAATAGTAACACTTATCTAAACAGTGTTTCTGTAGGTAAAAATGTAATCTCTGTCACTAAGAATTACAGAAAAAATGTAATATATAGTGTGGTATTTAGTCAGAGAACAGCACAAAGAAAATTCTAAGCAGTCGCAGTAACACTTTATTCAAAAGACATCTGAGAAATCACCACTCAAGCATGTAATATATATGCAGCAGCGGCATCTCACTCAGCATGTAATATATATGCAGCAGCGGCATCTACTTGTTAAACTAAATATCGCCTTATAAAACTGATTAGTGAGTATGCAATGTTTAAATTAGACACAACAGATACATCTCACCACTACCCTCCAATTTCAGGAACATATTTAAAACAAAATTAAAATCTCTCCTCCTCTCTTCTGACGCAACTGTTGGGCTTTTAAACAAGGTTGGGTTCAGCATAGAATTCTATTGTGCTCGCCACGGACAGGATGGACTGCAGCACTGCGCAAACTGACACAGAAGTCGTTTAGTCCACATATCATCTAATGCTGGTTTACAATCTAGGGGAATTATGCCGGTTATCGGACATCGGTGTGAAAACAGCTTCTGAAATTATTGGTCAGCTTCTCTTGAACACTGCAAAACCTGACTAGGATCATTTCCTACACACACCAAAAAAAACACTCGGAAGCTCCTCCCTTGGTGTCAAGTGCCAGTGCAGTGTTTAGCTGTTCCGTGAATCCTCCCTCAGATCTGGGAAATCAGTCTGCTTTCAATTCCCAGATGCCATTTTATCTCTAAAATGTTACTATAAATGGGAATGTTCAATGTAATGTTTATGGAAAAGAAAAAAGTACAAAATATATGTATTATGGGACTATTTTTTTCAGTGGAAGGAGACATAATACATTTCTAATTGTTTCCTCAAAAAAAAAAACTAGTAATTATTAAAAAAAAAAAAATAGCCATTTTATAAGCAAAATAACACACTCCGAGGTGTGTGGTAAGACAATTCTTACCACACTTCCTGGGTGGTTGAAGGCACAACGCACCCAGGGCATGTGGTAAGAATCATCTTACCGCACACCCTGGGTTATTTCTTACTTGAAAGACAGTATTCAAAGATTTGACATCAAGTGGAATTAATGTGCAAGGTTAGTGATGGCTTCCTGGTCCCTTCTAATAACTGTTAACTCTGGACAAACTGACTGCCTTATATTAGGGAGATGTTTTTTAAACACACCCATTTGGGATCTCATCAGAGTCAGTGATTAGGTGAAGACGGTGGCTAGATAGAGGAGAAATTACAGCTTGAAATGTACAACATAAACTCCACTTCTTGGACTTTATGTTCACACATCTGCCCAGCTGACTCTGGTTATTTTAAATGACATATGTATGAGGTGATACACATACATTATACTTCTATATATCTTTAAAAAAATAAAACCTTCCCATTCTATTTCTGTGCATCTAAGTTTATCCAAAAATGATGCTGATCCTTTAAAGTTATTGGACATTCCTTTATCATTGATAAAGCTGCCAAGACTTTGTCCTTGACAATCTTTTTCTATTTTACTTTTATTGGCTTTAAAACTTAAGTTGGAGGTTAAATCAAGAGGCACATACTAATTGGTTGTAAAGCAATTAATCAATATGTAAGAACATAAGAAAGGTTACAAACAAGAGGCTATTTGACCCATTTTGCTTGTTTGGTTGTTAGTAGCTTATTGATCCCAGAATCTCATCAAGCAGCTTCTTGAAGGATCCCAGGATGTCAGCTTCAACAACATTATTGGGGAGTTGGTTCCATACCCTCACAATTCTCTGTGTAAAAAAGTGCCTCCTATTTTCTGTTCTGAATGCCCCTTTATCTAATCTCCATTTGTGATCCCTGGTACTTGTTTCTTTTTTCAGGTCGAAAAAGTCCCCTGGTCGACATTGTCTATACCTTTTAGGATTTTGAATGCTTGAATCAGATCACCGCTTGGTCTTCTTTGTTCAAGACTGAATAGATTCCATTCTTTTAGCCTGTCTGCATATGACATGCCTTTTAAACCAGGAATAATTCTTGTCGCTCTACTTTGCACTCTTTCTAGAGCAGCAACATACTTTTTGTAGCAAGGTGATCAGAACTGAACACAATATTCTAGGTCTTACTAATGCATTGTAAAGTTTTAACATTACTTCCCTTGATTTAAACACTTTTCACAATATATCCGAGTATCTTGTTGGTCTTTTTTAAAGCTTTCCCACATTGTCTAGATGAAGACATTTCTGAGTCAACATAAACTCCTAGATTCCTTCTTTAATTTCAGTATCTCCTGTATTTATAATGGACTTTTTTTATTGCCTGCATGCAGTACCTTACGCTGTTCTCTATTAAACGTCATTTTCCATGTGTCTTCCCAGTTCTGAATGCTGTCTAGATCATTTTGAATGACCTTTTCTGCTGCAATGGTGTTTGCCACTCCTCCTATTTTTGTGTCATCTGCAAATTTAACAAGGTTGCTTACTATATCTGAATCTAAGTTATTAATGTAGATTAGGAAGAGTAGAGAACCTAATACTTATCCCTGTGGTACTCCACTGGTTACCTTGCTCCATTTTGATGTTTCTCCTCTAATCAGTACTTTCACTCCCTAATCTATGTGCATGCATTTCCTCGAATCCCTACTGCGTTCAGTTTGAGAATTCATCTTTTATGCAGGACTTTGTCAAAAGCTTTCTGGAAATCTAAATAAACCATGTCATATGCTTTGCAATTATCCATTGCCGATGTTGCATCCTGAAAAAAATCAAGCAGGTTAGTTAGACATGATCTCCCTTTCCTAAAACCATGCTGACTGTCTCCCAGGATACTGTTACCATATAGCTAATTTTCCATTTTGGATCTTATTATAGTTTCCATAAGTTTACATATAATTAGGGCTTTTGTTTTTCTGTTTTACAGTATCTTAACTGTAATAAAGTTTTAAATCCCGCTAACAAGCCTCCATTCCTGATTGTAATCTCGTTTAAAATTTCGCAAGCGGAGTCTCCAATAGAAATGTAGGAATGTGCTGTCACTCAGTAGTTGGGGTGGGTTTAAAGTATTCAGAGCGAATCAATGATAGATACAAGTCAGGAATGCGAGACATTGCCCAGCAACACTGCAAAATGTATTTATTATTATTTATTAGTAGGTTTTATTTTTTAATGGGAAAAGGGTAAAGTCAACCGTTTCCACAGTTTTTCCGGTGTTTTCCGGTGTTTATTGGCTACCGATTTAATTTTTTTTGTATCAGGGGTGTTTTATCGGATAAAACTGAAGTTAAAGTTATTTAAAACTGGATAGGAAAAAGTTGACATGTGGAGCATGTTGTCCGTATCCTCCTTTGTAAAAACTTGTGAAAAGTAATAATTTAATATATTTGCTACTTTTTTCTCTTCATCTATGATGTTGTCATTTGTATCTCTTAGACATTTTACTTCCTCCTTGAATGTTCTTTTGCTGTTATAATATTGGAGTGGCAACATTCTGCCGTTAAACAGTTTATGAACGAATATATCACAATACATGACTATTTTAAATACATGACTATTTTAACCCTAATAAACAAACACGTCCACCAAAAAAACAAAAGGAAAATATGTGCATGTTTTATTGACTTTAAAAAAGCATTCGATTCCATTTGTCATGAAGGTCTACATTACAAAATTCTCCAAAGTGGTGTAGGGGGTAAAATTTACAACATAATAAAGTCGATGTATTCAGAAAACAAGTGCAAATAAAAATTGGCAACAAAAGAACAGGTTTCTTCAAACAGGAGCGTGGAGTAAAACAGGGCTGCAGTGTGAGCCCAACAGTGTTCAACATCTATATCAATGAGTTAGCAACGGTTTTGGAGCAGTCTGCACCCCTGGACTCAATGCACATGTGTGGCAAAGTGCCCCCCCTGTGTGTATTTTGTGTTACGTGTTGTGTGTAAATGTTGGTGTATAGGCATTGGTACACGGGATATAAGCGGGTCTGTGTTTCACATGTGTTTAAATTGTAGATTTGTATTTAGGCACGAGGAGGGCACAAATCACATCACGTGCAAGTAAAAAGTAATAATATGTGAGCACGGGGAATTGCACTTTAATTAATTCACGTGCAGTTGTACCGAGATTCCAATTGAATGATTGACTAGCAATCGAAGTCTCGTACAACTGCATAAAAGCTGTATGTTTTCACTCACTCGGGGTTGGGTGTTCAGAGTGGAGAACGGGAGAGAGAGAAGGAGAGAGAAATATTTACAAACAATTGCTATCGCGGCTGGTAGGACCAGCACGATACTTGTTTGTTTGTTTACTCACCGTGTTTGTGTGTCTGTCCGTCCACCGCTTGTTTAATTGTTAGTCCGTTTTGTTTATATATTTATTTTGGCGAAAGTGCCGTGTCCTGTTTTTGTGTGTTTGTTGTTACAACCGCTTATTTTTCTGTTCTGTTTATTCATTAAATGCTGAGCGAAAGCATTCGCTCAGCTTCACCAAACTCCTCTCTGTTGTTTTTGTTCCTGCTTCTGACGTGGACGCCACCGCCAGTCGCCTTTGTGACACGTGGTGTCAGAACCGGAGCTACAGCGCCCAGGACTCAGGCCAGAGCAGGAACCGCAATTTGGGGTTTAAAAAAAAAAAAAAAAACAACAACAACAACAACAACAACAACAACAACAACAAAAAAAAAAAAAAAAAAATGGAAGGCTGGAACTGGAGAGATGGCTGCCAGGATCTGGAGGTCCTCCTCGGTGGTCTAGAGGACCAAGGCTGGTGCCTTGCCTGTGGGGAGTTCGGGCACCCAGTGGTGCACTGCCCCTACCAAGAGAGAGAGGAGGAACTGGCCCAGGAGAGGAAGGTGAGGAGGAGGCAGAGAAGGGGAAAGGGGAAGAGGAAGGCGGAGTGTCCACCGCCCAAGTCTCCACCAGCAGAGGAAGAATGCCTGCTGGTTTTGCCTCCACAGCCTGAGTGGGAGGAGCTCGAACGCCCTACGCCTGAGTGGGAGGAGCTCGAACGTCCCACGCCTGAGTGGGAGGAGCCCGAACGCCCCACGCCTGAGTGGGAGGAGCCCGAACGTCCCTACGCCTGAGTGGGAGGAGCCCGAACGTCCCACGCCTGAGTGGGAGGAGCCCGAACGTCCCACGCCTGAGTGGGAGGAGCCCGAACGTCCCACGCCTGAGTGGGAGGAGCCCAACGTCCCACGCCTGAATGGGAGGAGTCGGTGCGCCCACAGCCCAAGAGGGAGGAGTCGGTGCGCCCACAGCCCAAGAGGGAGGAGTCGGTGCGCCCACAGCCCAAGAGGGAGGAGTCGGTGCGCCCACGCCCAAAAGGGGAAGGTAGAGCGCCCACCGCCCCAGTCTCCACTAGCAGAGGGTGAATTCCTGCTGGTTCCACCTCCATTGCCATGGGAGGACTGCTTGCAGCTCCCACCTCCACCAGCAGAGGGTGAATTCCTGCTGGTCCCGCCTCCGCCACTTCCACCGCCAGGAGCAGAGCAGCAGGAGCTGTCTCTGCCTCCGCCACCTCCACCACCAGGAGCAGAGCAGCAGGAGCTGCCTCTGCCTCCTCCACCAGCAGAGGGTGAATGCCTGCTGGGTCCCTGTCCACCAGCAGAGGGTGAATGCCTGCTGGGTCCCTGTCCACCAGCAGAGGGTGAATGCCTGCTGGGTCCCTGTCCACCAGCAGTGGGTGAATGCCTGCTGGTCTCCCTTCCGAGGCGGAGCCGCACCAGTCCCCTGCAAGAGGGGAGGGCCGCACCAGTCCCCTGAAACAAGGGTAGACTACACGCTGTTCCCACCTCCGCCGCCAGGAGACTACACGCCGCCCACCTCCACTGGCAGGAGCAGAGCAGCAGGAGCTGCCTCTGCCTCCGCCACCTCCACTGGCAGGAGCAGAGCAGCAGGAGCTGCCTCTGCCTCCGCCACCTTCACTGGCAGGAGCAGAGCAGCAGGAGCTGCCTCTGCCTCCGCCACCTTCACTGGCAGGAGCAGAGCAGCAGGAGCTGCCTCTGCCTCCCGCCACCTCCATCGGCAGGAGCAGAGCAGCAGGAGCTGCCTCTGCCTCCGCCAACCCCACCAGCAGAGGAGGAATGTCTGCTGGTATCACTTCCCCACCAGCAGAGGATGAATGCCTGCTGGTATCACTTCCCCACCAGCAGAGGATGAATGCCTGCTGGTATCATTTCCCCACCAGCAGAGGATGAATGCCTGCTGGTATCACTTCCCCACCGCCACGAGGAGAGGAGCAGGAGCTGCCTCTCCCGCCACCAGAAGGACCAGGACTAGATGTTGGCGGTCCTCAGCAGCCCTTGCATAGGCTGCTGAGGAAAGCATGGGAAGAACCGCCCGCCGCAGTGGCCGAGAAGAGGGCCAAAACCCGCACCCCAGCTTGTCCTGACTGCCTGCCCGCTGCGCCCAAGGATGTCTGCCTCGCCGCCCAAGGATGCCTGCCTCACTGCCCAAGGATGCCTGCCTCACTGCGCCCAAGGATGCCTGCCTCGCCGCCCAAGGATGCCTGCCTCGCCGCCCAAGGATGCTTGCCTCGCCGCCCAAGGATGCTTGCCTCGCCGCCTAAGGATGCTTGCCTCGACGCCTAAGGATGCTTGCCTCGCATCGCCTAAGGATGCTTGCCTCGCACGCCTAAGGATGCTTGCCGCCCGCATCGCTTGGGCTGCCAGCCGCCCGCATCGCTTGGGGTTGCCAGCCGCCCGCATCGCCTGGGTTGCCAGCCGCCCGCATCGCCTGGGTTGCCAGCCGCCTCCGCGACGCCTGGGGTTGCCAGCCGCTCCGCGACGCTCTGGGGCTGCCTGTCGCTCCGCGATCGCCTGGGGCTGCCTTTGCTCCACACAGGGTGCAGGGTGCGAGGGAGAAGTGGAGCTCCCGCTGCCGCCTCTATGGCCAGGGGCTCCTCCCGAAGTTCGCCTCCCGAGGGTCCGCTGCTGCTGCCGCCGCCTCCCGAGGGTCCGCTGCTGCTGCCGCCGCCTCCCGAGGGTCCGCTGCTGCTGCCGCCGCCTCCCGAGGGTCCGCTGCTGCTGCCGCTACCTGGGGTCGCCAGGGATCCTGCTTCGCCTGGGGTCGCTGGGCCTCTGCTTTGCCTCGGTCGCGAGCACTGTGGCCGAAGCTCCATGAAGGGGAGCTGCCGCCATGAAGAAAGGGGGGAGGTCAGGAGACCAGCTCCCCAGCCGCATTTCCGTGGCAGGAAACACGGTGGCCGGAGCCCCACGGAGGGAGCTGGCGGCCACAAAGAAGGGGGGAGGTCAGGAGACCAGCTCCCCTGCAGCAGTTTCGCTGCCGGAAATTGGGTGGCCGGAGCCCCACGGAGGGGAACTGCCGCCATGAAGAAGGGGGAGGTCAGGAGACCAGCTCCCCAGCTGCACTCGCTGCAGGAGATAGTGTGGCTGAAGCCCGGAAGAGGGAGCTGCCGGCCACGAAGAATTGGGGGTGCCGGACATTCCACCATGGCCACCCCCAGAAACAACTTGCTTCCCTCTTCCGGGACTTTGGGACTGAGGGGGGAGGTGGCCATTGAGGCCATGTGTGCTTTGCACAAGGGGGGTATATGTGGCAAAGTGCCCCCTGTGTGTATTTTGTGTTACGTGTTGTGTGTAAATGTTGGTGTATAGGCATTGGTACACGGGATATAAGCGGTCTGTGTTTCACATGTGTTTAAATTGTAGATTTGTATTTAGGCACGAGGAGGGCACAAATCACATCACGTGCAAGTAAAAGTAATAATATGTGAGCACGGGAATTGCACTTTAATTATTTCACGCAGTTGTACCGAGATTCCAATTGAATGATTGACTAGCAATCGAAGTCTCGGTACAACTGCATAAAAGCTGTATGTTTTCACTCACTCGGGTTGGGTGTTCGTGGAGTGGAGAACGGGTGAGAGAGAGGAGAGAGAGAGAGAGAGGAGAAAGAAATATTTATAACAATTAGCTATCGCGCTGGTAGTACCAGCACGATACTTGTTTTATTTATTTACTCACCGTGTTTGTGTGTCTGTCCGTCCACCGTTTGTTACTGTTTAGTCCGTTTTGTTTATATATTTATTTTGGCGAAAGTGCCGTGTCCTGTTTCTGTTTTGTGTACAAACCTTTTATTTTCTGTTTGATTATTAAACGCTGAGCGCCATCACACGCTCAGCTTCACCAAAACCCCAAGTCTCTGTCTGCTCTGTGTGTTTCTAGTTCTGGTCTGAGTTCCTCCCTGCAGCCATCTTGTCACAACATGACAAAGAAATTGAACTCCTGCTCTACACAGATGACATGGGGCTACAGCAGAGTCTGTCACTGCTAGAGCAGTACTGACAGACCTGGGCCAAGACAAGACTGGAGTTATGGTTTTCCAGAAAAAGGCCATAGCTCACGGAAGCAGGTACCATATCACTCTAGGCAACACCACCCTAGAACACACCACACATTATAATTACCTAGGGCTAACTATTAGTGTGTCAGGGAGCTTTAACCTGGCAGTGAATGCATTAAAAGAAAAAGCCTGCAGAGCTTTTTATGCCAACAAAAGGAGGCTGTAGAAAATAAACATACCTGTTGGAATCTGGATGAAACATATTTGACAGTGTTATCCAGCCCATTGTACTATATGGAAGTCCAGTCAGTCAACAAGATTATATAAAATGGGATAAACATCCAGTAGAAAACCCTGCATGCTGAATTCTGCAAAAACATATTACAGGTATAGCAGAAAACACCAAACCATGTGTGCAGGGCTGAATTAGGCCGCTACCCACTGCTCACCAACATACAAAAAAGAGCACTAAAATTCTGGATGCATCTAAACAGAAGTGAGCCAGACTCACTCCAGTACAAGGCCCTGCAAACCCAAGAAAGCTCAGCCTAGAAAAGAGTCCCCTCAGCCAGCTGGTCCTGAAGCTCACTACACTAACGCACACTAAAACTAACCAGCTTCAAGAAAGAACTGCTAAAGCATTGACAATCAGAGTCAATCGAACTGTAAAACAAATCAAAAGTTCCTTTTTGGAACATTGGGACAAAGAAACAAAACCCCCAAATAAGCTTGAATGCTATCAACCCTAAAAAGAAACCTTACCCTAGCAGAGTATATTATTATTTATTTCTTAACAGACACCCTTATCCAGGGGGACTTACAATTGTTACAAGATATCACATTATTTTTACTTACAATTACCCATTTATGCAGTTGGGTTTTTACTGGAGTAATCTAGGTAAAGTACTTTGCTCAAGGATACAGCAGCAGTGTCCCCCACCTGGGATTGAACCCACGACCCTCCAATCAAGAATCCAGAGCCCCTAGCCACTACTCCACACTACTGCCCAGTATCTCTTCACTGTCAAAGATACAAAGCAGAGGCAAATCCTGACCAAGTACATGCTCAGTGACCACAGCCTGGTCATTGAAAAAGGCTGACACAGACTTGGCTACCCAGAGAAAACAGGCTATGTGGTCACTGTGAGACAAGAGAGGTTGAGACAGAGATGCACTTTCTCCTACACTGTGATAAATACGCACAAACAAGGGACATATTGTTTAAAAAAATCATTACTCCTCTCCCACATTCCCAACACATGACAGACCCATAAAAACTGGCATTCGTACTAGGAGAGGGACACAGAGCCCCACTGGCTGCCCAGTATGTAGCCGCCTGTCACAGCCTGAGGGACACACAGTGTATTGAATTAGGTATACAATTTATTTAAATATAAATTAGTCTCTAGGCACCCTGTTTAAGAACATCCAAATGTTAATAACTGAGACATATCATAATAGTTCATGTAGAACTCGGATTACCTTAGACAATAACCGACATTAACAAAACGTGTCAGAAATATAAAACAATAGCTTATTTAAGAATAAAAACGGGTGCACAACTAATCTAATATAACAGAAAGCAAAGCTATTGGTCACATGTACAGTTAATTAATTCCATCGTCAAACGATTACAACGACCATAACATCATTAGCATACATGGTTAATATACTAATATTAAATATGGCTTATCACAAGTGTCTACTTTGCATTAGTATTTCCAATACCCATTTCTCGTTGTAATCGATCATGTCAATATCCACAAGAATTAATTCAACTTCCCATTCAGAACGGAATCCAACATTCCAGTACCTAATTTAGCAAACTAGTTTTACCGTGTTAATTTAGTTTAGATGTGACGTACCAAACTAATAATATGTTATCAACCTCAGTTGATTATATATTCAAATTAAGTCAAATGGGGCAATGATCAAATTCTCTGCATTTACGAGGCAACTCCTTTGAGGTGCACATTTCAACAAACAAAATACATTTCTTACACACTCTAAAACAGGAAGTTATATTCTATTCCTAGAACAGTTTATCTACTAACTTAATAGCATTTACTACAGTTACTTTCTTGAGTCATAAAGTATTTAATATTAGATATGTTGAATACTTATCGATTTCCATATAAAGAAGTCAATCAGTGTTGATGAACACTGTAGCTCTTTGGATCTGATTTCCATTACATGAGAGTAGATGTTAAAACTTCATGCTGATTTGAACTTGGCTATCGCCAAGGTAAGCACCAGTTAAGACGTAGCTTTACAGTAAACTAATGTGATCCATCTGTGTCTCCATCCAGTTGCGCTTCCTTCCATATGATGATGTAGATATCCTTCTGTCTGGTGTTGATGGCTGAAGTGTAATGCTGGCTCCAGGGATCAGCTTATTGCCTCCCTAGCGCATCAGCACACACAACGGCTGCGATGCTGGCTCCGGGGATCAACCATAGTGCGTCTCCCCAGCGCATCAGCATGACAACCGCCTGGATTGAGCTAAGTAGGGTACATCTCTGGGGTCTTCAAGTGGGCACCTTCCATCCTCGGTGTTTCGTCGACCAGCCCACGACACCTCAAGAGGGCTCGACGGTGATTCTGGCGTCCCAGCATCACCCCCTCCGCCCCCACTCAACTCAGCCCAGCTTACTTACCTGTACATCAGCGTTCTTTCTTTCTATTGTGCTTGAGATCCCCAGCCAGAATCTTTCCGTCTCAACCACAGCCAGTTGCTGCTCCTCTCTGCTGCTTCAGATAAGTTCTTCACTGTGCGACGCAACTCTTGGCCATTGAATCCAACATCTCTGAGAAACCGGGTTGTAGAGTGTGCCACAAATCCTCGACAACCCACTTCCACTGGGTAAACCCAGACTCTCCATCCTCGCTGTTCCGGTTCAGTGGCTAGTTGAGCATACCGCAGTTTCTTCCTCTCATACGCCTCATCTACAGCATCCTCCCATGGCACTGTTAACTCTACCAGGTGAACAATGCGTGCTGATCCAGACAACAAGACAATATCTGGTCGAAGGTTAGTGGTGGCAATCTCAGGTGGAAAAATAAGCCGTTGACCAACATCTACCAGCATTTTCCAGTCTCTAGCAGCTTCCAGTTGTCCTGGGCGAGGATTGGTTTTAACACCTTTTCTTGGTGGTTGCTCTCCTGGGCGGAGGAATGTTGTCTTTTGTGTGTAATGTTTTGCAATGAAGATGGTACTTTGCTGTACGCATTGTATTGCGTACGCTCGCAATAAACAAATAGTTCTTTTCAAATGGAGATCAGCTTGTTGATCTCCAAGTCTTGCAGCATTGTAGTTGTTGTTGGCAGTTTTCCAACTGGAAATAGTTCCGTTGATCAGACGTAACTCAGTTCAGATAATGCGTTGCAATTGAAGAGTTATGTAGTTCATAGAACTACATAACTCCAGCATGGGCAAACTCAAACCTGGGCAAACTAGCGTTTCTGAAAGTCACGCGGCTGGTTTTGTTGTCCTGGCGAGCCCATTGTTCTCAATTGGTCTGTGGCTTCGCCCCCTGTTGGCTCGATTTATGAGATGGACTGGTTCCTGTCTTAGGTGTCAAAGCACCCAGAACTGTCTGGCTTGCAGTGCCAAAATTGTCATTCAGCGATCATGAAGATAAGCCATTTGTTCAGCAGTTAGTTTATGACTTTTTTTAAAAGCATTCTTTGTCAGTGGGGGAGTTTGTGACCAGAAACCAAGAAGACACAGAGAATGGTTTAAGATTCCCCCCTCTGTATTTCAATTCTGTTACTTTCATACACACAATGATATTATGACCCCTCTGACGCTACAACAGTGACCACTGCACAGGGCGAGGCACTGCTGTGGAGGGAGGTGGGTTATTTAGGGCTATTTAGTATTTAATGTTTCAATATTTAGTTCAGTGTCTTTGCCTTGTTTTGTTTTATTTATTATTTGTATTTAAATATGTTTATAATGATTATTGTTACTTTGTAAATGCTTTGGCAATACTGCCGATGTTAGTCATGCCAGTAAAGCACCATTGAATTAGAATTTGAGAGAGAGAGAGAGAGAGAGAGAGAGAGAGAGAGAGAGAGAGAGAGAGAGAGAGAGAGAGAATAAAAGATTACACCTTTGCACTGAAACCCACTTAGATTGACTGATGAGCAACAGTTGACCTATGTTCTTGCTGTCAATCCAAAAGCCTCTTCCACCCACTGAATTTAAGCAATGGATATTACCTAGCTATTGGATCCTGGAGGTTAGGGTCTAGCTGTGAAATCTCTTCTTTAAGTTGTGGGGCAGTTGACCAATAGCAGTCACTGAAATCTATAGTAACAGGTATGATTGAACTAAGTTGGTTTACAACAAAACTAAACTAATTAAAATTAACTTTGAGTAATTGCACAGACAAAATAGCATTGCTGCGTATGAGAAAGATACTCATAGAGATAGTAGTAGTATTGTAAATGACTTAGTTAGAGCATAAACATGCAATGTGTACTTTATACAATGTTAACACTTGTATATAGCATGTATAAGCTAGCCTCTTGAATGTGCTCTTTAATTTCCCTTTTCAAAATGATAGTGTTGAGGAAGGAAAATGTGTAAGGGAATTTAACAAGGCACTGAGGTCAATCCATGCACCTGTTTGAGAGTGTAGTGAGTACATATACTGCAAATGGAATTTCTCATCTATTAACACAGTGTTCCCCTACCCACCTTGATTCTGTGTGCTGATATAAATATATTACTTTCAGGCTGCCCCAGGCTGGATTCATACCTGTTCCTGGCTAGAGGTACAGTTAGTCTGTTGCAGCCTAGAGTCCCCAAATGTGAAGTTCTTAAATGGTATTGAAACTCCCAACACATTCCACTTTTAATACAAGGTAAGTGCCAAGGCCTTATTTACTATGGGGTCTCTGCCTTGGAGGCTCTGGAAGAAAAATATCACAAACCTTTTGCCAATCTAGTGTTACCCAGCTACTAGAATTGAAAGACAATAATTTTATAAAGTGGGGGGGGGGGGAGTAGGGAAGTTTACATTTCCAAGGATTATACTTACGGCTTGCATTTTTCAGTTTTTATTTTTTGTTCACTAATACACATACAAACGTTAAATTCCTGTGTTGAAGTGAGGATGTCCACATTAGGATTCCGGCAGTGTAGAACTGTGGATGCATTTTGAATCTGAGAATTGTGAGAAATAACACAGATGTCATTGTACGCCCATTACCGCCTGTGTATCTATCACACTACAGACACAGTTCATGTTTTTTTATGCCCACCCCATCGTATGACTATAACATACTGTAGTAATTAATCTCAGCATACAAGAAGTAATTAAAATGTTTTCCTTTGA
This sequence comes from Acipenser oxyrinchus oxyrinchus, assembly GCA_030684275.1. Lineage (NCBI taxonomy): Eukaryota > Metazoa > Chordata > Actinopteri > Acipenseriformes > Acipenseridae > Acipenser > Acipenser oxyrinchus. Next base: position 21,418,072 of record CM060260.1, read on the forward strand.
TTAAACATTCATCATGGTACTCTGATTAAGGATTGATATTTATGTAGCTATAATAATAATGTGAATCATAATAGTAATAATAATAATTAGGCAGTTATGCATTAGTAGAAGCATAACTATGCAGCGGTTTTATATTTACAATAACAGTTCATCACTGAATAAAACCGTAACGCCAAAACGTAACTGGTGACGCCATGTTGCTGGTTTGTTTGGGTGGGTTCATGGTCGCTAACCCCGTTGCTAAGCAAATTAAGCATTGTCGCAAATTGTGAACAAATTACTTTGTTCACAAAATTGATAATTGGTCAGTTGGTCAGGTCTTTGTACACTGCCCGCCTTCTGAAAGTCGTTTTCTTTATGTAGAAAGAGAGTGGTGCATGATTGACATTTAAAATATGTTGCCAAACCCACGTTTAATCGGTTTAAAAAAAAAATCTTCTAAATAGGTCTTCAGGGGTGATTTTTCAGTTATCGTTTAAAAGCGAAAACTTCAAGCCCTGTTTATACTGTATTGTACCTTTAGATAAAATACAAAACAGACATGAGGTGCTTACCACAAAGAAATAGATCATTAAATATGATTGTCTCTGATACAGCTGGTTGTAGTATCCACTTTTCCCCAGTAACAGAAACCGGTATGGTAGCACACTCCTGTAGATCCTTTACATTTTGAACAGTTCAATAAGGTGAAATGACCACCTACACCACATCACATTTTGCTGAATGTGAAAAATATAAAAAATGTAAACAGTTAACAAAAAAAATCATCACATAATGTGATATCTACTTTTGCATGACTGAAGGCAATGGAGCGAAGAAAAAAAAACAACCTAAAAAGGAAAAAAATCTCCGGGGGCCCTAGACCTTCAGCTGCCTCCCCTCCAGGCCTAAAAAAAATAGCATATTTCTACATAATAGGTGGCATCATATAGCAGAATGCAGTTTGTTTTGTTTTTCTTTCAATATATGTAAAGGATATGGTAGTGTTGGATCCTGGAATAGTCCTTCTTTAGGATGTTGGTTCCAGATGTTGTTGAGCAACAAGAATGTCTTTAACATTGTTACTTATGTAGATCTCAGAAGCCTCTGAAGACCACCGATCAAGCTTTTTTATGACAAGCGCAGGAATATTTGTGGGCAAATATTGCCCACAAATGGGCAGCAGTGTGGAGTAGTAGTTAGGGCTCGGGACTCTTGACCGGAGGGCCATGGGTTCAATCCCAGGTGGGGGACACTGCTGCTGTACCCTTGAGCAAGGTACTTTACCTAGATTGCTCCAGTAAAAACCCAACTGTATAAATGGGTAATTGTATGTAAAAATAATGTGATATCTTGTAACAATTGTAAGATTGCTAATAAATAAATAATAATAATAATATTTCGCTGAACAGCTGTGGTTTCAGTGCCAGTCCTGAAGGAATGGCATGAATAGTTCAAGGAAGAAAGGCCAGCTTTTTGGAGTCTTGCAGAAACCAGGACCTGGAGACTGCCGGGTTCTGTGCAGTTAGAAACAGCAGGTCCCATAGTGCGGATTGGGGTCTAGAGGCCAGATATCTCAGCATGGAAGCGTGAAAGCGTGGTGACAAAAAAAAACCCCAAAAAAATAGAATTAGTGCAAGCAACGTGAACAGTTTCTCCTTTTCATTTATCAGATTTACTTTGTTTATGAAAGATAGAAAACACCACTTGAACCGCAGTAGGACCCCGTCAGGCAGCCAGAGGGAGCAGATAAGGACAAACGCAACCCGCACATGCTCTACATGCTCCAAATGCACAGAATACATCACCCGAGACCAAAGTTCAAGGTGCACACGAACTGCAGCAAAACATCGACAGGCAGCTAGAAGCAGAAAGAGCAATTAATATGATTAGTACAATATTTTTTTGTGCTTTAAAAATATACGGAATACATGACCTGAGATTGAAGTTTAAGGTCTCCGATAATGGATCAGGGAACAGTAGCACAGACGACGTAGTTTCTAGAAGGACATCCTTGAATGGGGAGAAGCATCCGGAGCACAGAACATTGACAGAACCCCAGGACTCTTTGTGATGGGTGGTTTGGAAGATGGTTAGAGTAGATCTTAGATGTCCTGCAGCGACATTTGTATCCTGAATGTTGGAGCAGATCCTTGAATGTCCCATTGCGTCATTTCAAAATTAGAATAGATTTTCTATTGGATCTGGTGAGGTGGTTTGTTGATCTGGAGGATTGGTGTGTGAGTGAGTGATAGAACATCCAGTTTATCAGGGGTTGGAAGCAATACATTAGAGAAGCAAGTATAATAGATTTTAAGGCAATGAGCAGCTTTTGAAAAAACGTGTAGAGATGGCTTTTTATAACGTAACTGAAGTAATTCCATTCTGGTTAGTGAAGCCAGTGGTTAGAAAAATAATGCAAGTGACTAAATTTAATGCCCCAGGCAAATTCCTGTTTGAAGTGTTCTTGATCTTGAAGAATTGGCTGTGTGACATTTAGAGAAATCTGAAAACCAAATCCTGAGGGGATCTTGAATTATGTGTTAGCTGCAGCCAATGGTATAGTGCTGGACTTTGAGCTGTACCAGGGGATAGACAACCTGTTTGCAACATTAGAGAATGCTATAGGAGACAAAAAAAACCCACTAACCCAAGGACAAGCTGTTGTAGCACGTTTACAGCACAGCTGGAAAAGGGCAGTTGTGTGTACTATGACGGATTCTTCACGTCTCTGAAGCTTGCTGACTTCTTGTTGCAGAAGGGGCTGTTCTGTACTGGAACCTTAATGAGAAACAGACTTCCTAAAAACAACAAACTGCTTAGTTATGAATATACCAGTAAATGTATTACGAGTAAAGTAGCTGAGCTGTGCACAGCTGAAAAAATCCTTAATTTGCATGGAGATTTAAAAGCCATCTGACACAAAGGGACCACTTAGTTTGCTATTTCTGTGTCACTGCACTTGGCAATGTGTAATAAAGCTGAAAGGCTTCATTTGAGGTTTTTGTTTTGTTTTATATATATCTATAGAAAGTGTATGACATGAATGTTAAATAAGGGATTGCTGTTAATGACAACACTTTAATGACCAATGCCCAGTCCAGCACATTAAATACAAACTATGAATAAACTATACAAATAATAAACCACTTATATATACATATATATACTGTCTAACATATGCATCAGTTTGTATTCAGAGAATAATTCAAATACATGTAAAATATATTAACAAGTTCAGGATTAAGGCTAGTAGAAAACACTCAAACATTTAAAAACAAATTGCCCCTTTAGATTCAATGGTAATTTGAATTAATGATTGCACAATTATATTCAAAGAACATGTCATTTAACAAAACCTAAAGTGTCCTATAACCTACTTTTAAAAATAAAAATGCATATTTTATTCCTGAAGGAATTTCTCATAGCATCCAAATATTTATTTTGAAAGTTTTTTGGGGGGTATCTAAAAATTTGCTAAGCTTGAGGTTTCAAAAGAAAGGAGCATGCATGTTTCCCTGCAATGACTACCTTTGGGGAATGTACATAAACCAAACCTTCTGCACAGAAGACAGAGGCAACAAGGAATGTGACCACCCCCATCCCACATGGCAGACCAGTAATGACACACTAATCGTGCCCTCAAACTCTGGTTAAACATTATTTGAGTGGATATCACAGCTCTCCAACCAACTACTCTACAACTTAATTTTTCTAGAACAGGGTCAGCATCACTTTTAAAAACAATTTTAGCCTGTATAAATATCTCTCCAGCTTAATATGATACATTTGGAGGCTACAACACAAGCGGCTACTTCAACGGCTCTTGCAGTCTATATATGAGGTTGTCATTTTTGTGCTATTGAATTTGTGCTCAACTTCAAGTCAGTTAACCAGTATTTCCATGGAGAGTAATACAATGAATTGGTAAAGGGATTTTTTTTCTTTTCCTGTGCCACTTCAAAGTTGAAAAGTTGAGTGGTTTATACTCCACAACTACCAGATCTTGGGTCGTTTCTAATTGTTTTTTTTGTTTTTTTTTCATCATGAGTGTGGCTGGTGCCCTGCCCCTGTGCGTATTTTGTGTTTTATGTTGTATGTGGTGTGTTATTGTTGGTGTGTTTATATTGGTGCATGGGATATAAATTGGGCTCTGTAGCACTAGTGATTTAAAATGTATATTTGTATTTAGGCATGGGGATTGCACAATCACTTCACATGCAAATAAAATGTGTATTAGTATGTGGGCACGGGGGTTGCACAAATTAGTTCACGTGTCGGGATTCAAGTGAATGATTAATCCGGCACAGCTGTGTATATAGAGGCGTGAATCTCTCACTCAGGATTAGGGTGTTCAGAGGCAGAACATGATCAGGAGAGAAAGAAAACTAATATCTAAAAACAATTGCTACCTGTGCTGGTTTTACACCAGCATGATACTTGTTTGGTTTTGTTTCAGTTTGTTTGTCTGTTGGTTTTGGCCATCGTGCCATTTGTTTTGAGTGTTTTGTCTTGTGTAAACCTTTTGTTTTGTTTATTTATTATTTAAAGTGCATTCACTCACCAAGCTGTGGCCTGTCTCTCCCAGGTGTGACGTCACCACACAAGCCATCGTGTGACAATCAGTCACAGAGGTGTTCAGGCAAAGAAATGCAGTTTGCACCAAATGTCCTGCATGACAAAAATTGCTTTAATTTTCATATTATAATAACTGATTTTCACACGTCTGGACCGATAATCATACCCATGATGAAATACAAATTTGAATAATTGGAAAGCTGTACAGAGTAGATAAGAAGCATTTCAAATGTCCAAGGTTGCAGAACTATTGAAAATCAAATCTCTAATAGAATGAGATAATTCAATTTGCAATGTATGATAAAATAGTAAGTCCACTTCTTGAGCTAAATCCTTATACAAGTAAAATGAAATACGCTGGAATAAAATAATTCAATATTTGTGTAATTTGTTTGTACAATAGTTTACTTCTCTACTTCCTATAAAAACAATATAGGATTGTAATTTAACAGCTGCCTAATGGTGGTGGCACCGTGTCATGTAGTAATGAAAACATTCCCAATACCAGTGGCAGGGGCTATGTGGTATATATTTGTTTGTTATACTAAGTGTACAAAAAAGCACTGTACCAATTAGACTTTTTTGCACAAGTGATAATAGAGCTTGCAATATTGTCACATTTGCAGGGGTAAGAGTCACTGCCCACAAATCCTTCCAAACTCTGTAGTTGAAATGTATTTTTTTTTTATTCAATTGTTTATAGCAATGCAAACATTTGGAACAGACAACAAAAGGTAACCCTCAATTCCATCTGAAATGCAAGACGCTAGTGGTAATACTAAAGTGTACATTTACCAAACGCCTTTTATTACAGCTTCAATCAGTAAACCATGTGTGGTGTGATTTTAACCCAAATTAAATAAATTACACATTAAATTAGCCACAAAGCTCCTCTAATACACAGCAGAATCACCCTACTGTATAAAATGGGCATACATATTTTTAATTTCGGACAATTATAGTGAATCCCCATGGATTCAGAGACAAGTAGAACCATTCCACAATTACTGTAAGCTACTTATTCATGTGACCCTTTCCTTAGTGGTTAAATGTGAGAGTAATGTGTCCATCCCTTTGTTAACATAATGTACAGACAGCAGCAGGGGATTCAAACCTATCTAGCTAGTGCAGTTACACACTGCACATTTAAGTGTACTTACATTACTTTAAAATAGCTTTAAACAGCCATGTATGGTGCTTCATCTGTCATACTAAACTAGGGTGGGGGGCAGGAGTTATATGATTGTACATGCTCCAAATACCCTAAAAGTACAAGGTTTAAGGACCATTGTGTGTACACTGCTTTCACATAAACTACTGGCAGACAGAAAAAAATGTGTAGTGTATTGGGCACTTTTTCAGAGCAGTTGTGCATTGCACATGATAATACTAACATTTTAATGACCTTCAAGATCCCATATCTTTGAATACGATAATCCAATGATTCATAGGACATCAATGTACATCTATATGCTGATGATATGCACACTACAACGTACAACAGCACAAGTACTACGACAGAGCTGGAGGCAGCAGTATCTGATTATGATAGATTGCATAATGGATTTGTTTCTATGGACTACATGAATAGGCACTACAAAATGTAAGTCTTGAATTTGCAATTCTAATGAAACACATATTGTGTAGTAAAATAGTTTCAGGATTAAAATGCGTTTGAAATTGGAGATCCTGTTTCAGGGTCCGAGGTCTAGCACACCTAATCAAATGTTCCTGGCAAACAGAAGAATGGTCTGGTTCAGCCAAGTGATGGCATCATTGTGAGTATTATTTATTGCATGTGTGCACCAAATTATTGAGAACAATTGGATGCTAGATACACACAGGTGATCCAGCTCTGTCATTTATGGAAACTCACCCTCAAGCCTTTGTTTTCAATGCACCAGAACAAAAATGTTATACATCAACCAGGAAGATCTACTATAATTGGGACACATATGTGGCATTAAATAAAGAAACCCATGAGAGCACAAAATGTAACCCGACTGTTATTGAAGTGATAATCAGTGGCATTTGTTCTATTTCCCATTCTTCTTATTTCCTTGTTAATTAGGAGAAATGAGCTGTCAATACTAGCAGGAACTTCCTCATGTCATGATTGCATTCATTAACTAGAAAGGCATTTGTAAAATGCAGCTGAGAGGCATGCATTTCAGTACTTTACTGATTGTGAGAATGAGGGCCATTCTCTCAAGCCAATTCATTTATGCTGGAAAGAGAATATCTGCCCTTTTTTTGTACACACTGTTAACATATCGTAGTATTTATTATTATTATTATTATTATTATTATTATTATTATTATTATTATTATTATTATTATTATTTAATGAAGCTGGAGAGCTGGCAGCCAGAAGCTTTGGTTATAAATCTATTAAAATATATGAAACACTTACATTTGTTGGTTTAAACCTTTTTTTTTTGTTGTTGTTCTGTACTGGAAATCTTGATGTGATCTGTAACATCAAGATCTGTCAACATCTTAACTCCTACTGTACCATAAATAATGTTGCCTGGTCTAATGTCTTAACATTTATCACATACACTAATTGTTATATTTAAATATAATTCTTTAAAAACAATAAACTATAGAGAAGATTATTTTGTTGAGGAATTATTTATTTCTTAGCAGGCACCCTTATCCAGGGTGACTTACATTAATTAATTGTTACAAAAGATGCATAACAATGCAAAAGATGCATATCTGTTACAAAATTGAAACTTAAGAGGGTGTATAGTTAAGACTTACACCCTCTTAAGATTATTAAGACAGTTTCTGCTGCAGCAAAATATTAATTGTCAAAAATGGAAGAATGGTAATTACACCAGAGCCATATCTGATCCTGTAAGATACGATACCCTTTATTAATCGATGGACCTTTGGCATGTATCATTTACACATGCTGGTACAAATTGAGCGGTGCAGATGGAAAGTCATCAATGCCCATTTTATTTTGTGTCTAAAACAGTAAATTCAGCTCTTACCAGGACAGAATAGATTCAGTTGCAGATGAAAAGCAGGCGCTAGAAACAGAGAGAGGTGTGTCGCTGCAGACCAGGACTGTCCGTTTGGGGATGCAGTTTCACCACTTACATGCTAGCTGTCACTACGTTCACGTAAAACACAACAAAAAACTGAGGAATTAATATAATTACTATACCGTTACAAAGATGAAACAGTATTTTATGTGCACGTATTTTTTTTGTTACCCCCCAAAAAAACTGTCAGATTACTTTGGGATGGACTGAGAAAATACGAACTGTTTTTGGAAGGGTGTTTTGTAAATTGCCAAATATAGTATTATAGTGCGCTGTTTTTAATACTGCACTTTTTCGCTAACCTTTTATAGAATATGTGCAGAACTGTACTTTGGTGTTTAGACTCACTGCTGTATCTGAATGTATTGATTTATAATGCCCCAACATTAATGAAGCAACTTCAGCTCCCTCTAAGATACACTATTTTCACACATCTGATGGACCCCTGGAACCATTTAAATCAGATTCAGGTGTCAGGTTCTACTCTCTATGATGACAACAACAGGACATATTTCAAAACCTACCCTAGAATTACATTACTATATTTCTAAACAACCAAAAAAAATATATATATATATATATATATATATATATATATATATATATATATATAGTGAGGTTTTGGCTTGTTTTTGGGATAGTAACATGAGATATCAGGCAGGAGGCAGTAGTGAAAGTCAAACAGGGTTTACTTACAGGTTTTTAAACAAAACTTTAACTTTTGGGATTCAAGAAAATCAAAATCTAGCCCACTCATCGGGCCCTAGTCATAACTTCTTCCGTTCCCTAGTCTTAATAGTTTGGGCTGTGCTAGCCCCCAACCAAACTAAAGTGAAAGCACAGTCCCACACTCCCGGGTGTGATTTCAGCTATTTCTCTGGCAGTTAATCATTGACTGTAATTCCACCACTGGCCACTAGGAGGACCAGGTAAGTGTCCCTTCTGCTAGTCTTGGTGGTTGTAGTATTTCTTGGTGTCAGTTGTGCACTAACTTTCCTTTCTTTTCCAGGTTCCACAGGTAAGTAAGGGTGTCCCCTACAGGTAAGTTTCGGGGCAGTGAGGGTGAAGTAATCCCAGCTTGTGAGTCCATAGAAGAAAATAACAAGGCCAGCGTTCCCCACTAGAGCCAACTCAAAATACCACGTTTAGTTTTGGACAACAGCAACCTAAAAATCAAAGTATTTAAACTATACTTTGTTATCACTTTTTCAAAACAGTCCATTTCATAAACACAGTCCAGTAATCGTGGTTTCATAAACAGGCCATTGCTCATTACAATAACACAATTTTTATGATGAAGGGATTATTCATCTCCGTGTGTCCTGGTGATTATTTTAAATAGTGCAAGCCAGGTGAAAACAAAGTGTGATTCATTGCACTGGTCTTTAAAACTATACAGTCTCTGGGGCCACGATTACTTTTAAAAGCAATATCTGTGCTGAAACAACAGTCTTTTAAACTCCACACTCATGTACTAAAATAGGAATCAAACAGCCTTTGGTTGTTGCCTTTACTCATAGAGCTCCCAGCACATAAACACATAAGAAAGTTCCAGTTCTAAAATCCCAAACACACTACTGTTCAGATTTATATAAAGTTTCATCAACCTTACTGCATTGTACTTGTGTTTTCTTATCCGTTGTTGGATTCGCTGGTTTCCCCAAAGTAAGCCGTCTGTTTCAGGTTCTTTACTGCAGATGGCCCCACACTCACGGTTGAGTTGCTTTGTCAAGACACTGGTAATCCAGAGTACACAGTAGCACTCTCCTTTGTACAGATTCAAGCACTGCTGCCACGTTTACTAAACACACCTTTTTCTCTCCCTACAGCACACACACTTTATCCATGCTTCTTCCTCCCACGATTCCTGCTTCTACAGAACTCCAAACTCGTGACAAAATACAAGCGGTGTGGAGTAGTGGTTAGGGCTCTGGACTCTTGACTGGCGGGTCGTGGGTTCAATCCCAGATGGGGGACACTGCTGTTGTACCCTTGAGCAAGGTACTTTACCTAGATTGCTCCAGTAAAAACCCAACTGTATAAATGGGTAATTGTATGTAAAAATAATGTGATATCTTGTAACAATTGTAAGTCGCCATGGATAAGGGCATTGGCTAAGAAATTAATATATATATATATTATTTATTTATATATATGTAAGAGGTTCGATTTCTTCTTAAACATAATTAATCTTCTTCAGGTAAAGTTCGTCAAAAATAGTTTATTCAGGAATCAAAATGCAAGCAGAAGCAAAGCAAATCAAAGGTGATACATCAGTGATCTCAAATACAAGTCTCAGTTGATGGTGTTCTGAGCTGGCATCAGTGTAGTGTTATTTACTTCTGAGTCAAGCTGAGCTTTGATGGTATCAGAGATGATGGTGATGTTTTTCTTCTGAGCCGGCATGGCACTGAGATGTTAGTTTATGAGCCACCATCAGTGTAGATGTTTCTGAACTGAGCTGACCCGACCTGACCAAAGAAATTACTCTGTACAGCACAGATATACAGCTAGCTTATGTAATTTCCTTGACCAGATTTATTTCCCTAGCATGATGCATGGTGTGAGACAAAGCACATAGGCGTTTCTTCTTCACTTTGCCAATGTCAGCAGAAACCCAGATAACAAGAAGTTACATTTAAGAACAATGCTATGAGTTTTGCTCAATTCTCACAGGCAGCAAAGCGCTATACCCACGCATCACAAGGTCGAACGACAAGGCTGGTGATTGCAAACTGCTGATGCACAGCTATGTACAGCTTAAATTTTAACACTTCATTAACCCTGCGTTGATTCAGAGCTTACATTAAACACAGGAAAATCACACAATGTTTACAGACAGTTTCAATGATTTCTTTACCATTTAAATGGGAAGCATAAGTAACAGTAGTATAATAGAAAAGGAACAAAGGCTGATAGGGAACAATAAGGGCTTGTGCAATTTAACTGGAACAATGTGTTTTACAATTTACCAATACAGTAATCAGTAGCCTAGCCTACTACTGTATAAGCAGTGTCTTTGATATTGAAACCTATGTGAATGCAAGATAAGGAGGTGCAAACTGTTGCTTGATTGATCTAGGGTTGATATGCTGCAGTATGTGTCTATTAAAGTAAAGCGTTCCTGCATTATACAGGTAGTTGTTTAGTATCTGCCGGCTCGGTCTATGTTACATACCGATGGTATGTACTATGATACCGTGCTGAACTCTTAATTATGTTTTGGGAATTATTCTTTCAGCACCAAGAAAGTGTGCTTGGGAAAGTGATTCGTTTTCTTTTGGTCCGAAAGAACGATCATGATTGCAGCTTCCCTGTTTATTCTTTAAACATGTATTAACACTAGTGATGCTGCTATCACAATCATTCTTTTGAATATAGTCGTTATACAGATGTGGACGGAACCTTGTATGATCGCTGGGTGTCTTCCATTGTTGTAGTATCTCGGAAAGCGCCTGTATTGCACTTCAGTGATTGGGTGAGTGAGTGCTGGAGTGATGTGCATGTAGTTAAGGCTTGCTTTTTAAAAGCGTTATTTTGTGCCTTGCAAAACTGGTTTTGTGCTTGGCGCGTAATTTTGAACATGGCGGGATCTCGCAAATTGTCGGCCACTCCCGTCAAATTGCTCTATGCAAACATTATATTTGTGCACAGAGCAAAACGGATTGTGGCACGCAAAAAGAAGTTTCGAATAGGGTACATTTTGCGCAAACCTTTCAAATATCTGGGCCATAGTATGAACATTGATCACAGATACTTTGGAATAAAAAAAAACTCGAATTCTTATGTAAATATATTCATATCTGTAGCTACAACAGATATAATTTTCAGAGTTTATGGTGTGCATTGCATAATTATTACATAATTCAAAATGCACTAGATTTTATTTCTTTATAATGTTATGCCAATTCTGAGTAATGCTTCCTTATCCACTGTTTTTTTACAACAGAATTCAACTTTTAAAATGATCAAACTCAAGATAGTGCCTTGACTTTTGTTAAAGCATTCTCCATAGAGGATTTCTGCCTAAAAATGTTGTTTGTTGGATTTTTCTTGCAGCAAAACAATAATGAAGCCTTCTGGGACTGGCAACCCATCAATCAACCCACACATCCAGGAGAACATCATGCGCCTCTACAAAGTAACCACACAAATAGAACAGCTGTAACCAGCTGCATTTTTCTTATCACAAGT